>WOVY01000977.1:0-372500 GCA_013436015.1 Rhipicephalus annulatus
CTCTCTACGTCGGGGCTTTCTGATAACATTGCCCGATTGCTGTTATCTTGCTGTTTCTTTTTCTTTCATGCCAACCTGCGATTGGCTGCGTAGCGCTTAAAAACGCGCCGCAAGGTGAATAAACTGGGATTGTCTTCCTGGCACTGCTTGAGTCGTCTCTTTCCTGGGCCGGCTGTCGTCCAGCCGCCGAATACGTAACAGCTGGTGGCAGCGGTGGCGGCGGTATGGAGCGCACGTCGAGGGCGGCCTTGGCGTCCGGTTTGGTGAGAGCACGGCTTGCCTTGACTTCATTGGGAGCATTAGCAGCAATTTACTTGGTAGTCGAGGTTCTTTTGTATTTGTTGTTGACTTTGCTAAATAGTAGTACACATAACGGGGTAGCACTTGTTAACAGCAGTCATGATCCTCACGTCGTTAACGAAACCCAACCTAGTGCTGCTAGCTGAAGAGCTCGGTATCCCTGTACAGAAGTCTATGCGGAAGCCTGCAATTATCGAAGCGATATCCAAATGCGGAGCAAACGACGACGAAGTCGAGGAGTGTTGGAGGGCAGTCCTCGGAAAGGCTCAAAGAACGAGAAGTAGAACTGAAGTTAAAAGAGATGCAACTGCATAACCTTGAACGCAATGACAGTTCGATATGCGAGGATACATGCAACCTTTCAAGGCTGGCAGTGACATCACTTTGTATCTCGTCAACTTTGAGAGGACGTGTACAAGAGCTGCACTTGCAAAAGAGACATGGTCACAAACGCCTGTTGACATTACTTCCAAATGAGGCAAGCCGATGTAATCGCGAGAATGCCAGATGAAGATGCTTATGATTACGAAAAAGTGAAACTTCATTTGAGGCGAAGGTACAGCTTGTCAACAGAAGCCTTGAGGATGAAGTTCCGTAACACGAGGCGTGGCCAAGGGAGCCATATTTCCAGAATTCGCCTACAAATCCATGAGCTTGTTAGAGAATGGCTTAAGGTGCCAACGCATACGAGGACAAGCAACGTCTGATTGAACTGTTTGCGCTCGAGCAGTTTATTATGCGTCCATTCCGGACCAATGCGGCTGTGGATTCAGGACAAGCCAAACGTAGAGACTTTGCAAACGGCAGCCAGCTTGGCGGACGAGTACCGTTCCCGTAGAATGGAAAGTTCAGAAGAACAAAGAAAGAAGCCGTCAGGAGCGTTTCAAGAAATTCAGAACGGAACGAAGAAACTAACCAAGGAAACCAGGCGACAGTGTTCCAGCCCAAGGGCATGCAGCCAACGCGAGTGAACCGAAAAGTTCCAATTTCGAAGAAAAACAACCGCTGTCTGCTATAAATGCCAACAAACCGGGTCACATCAGCAGTCGGGTTGCCGACAGCCAGCAGTTTTCCGTCAATTTGCTAACCGAGAGAGCGATTTACTCTTGCCCTACACATATGACATGAAGGTGAACGGCATCAGTTGCAACGTTCTGCGCGACACAGGAGCACATTTTGATATCGTCCACCCGTCATTTGTTAGCCCGAGAACTTAACAGGTTCATGTGTATGGTACGGCCAGGCACTAGAGCCAGACATGAAGTGTTTGCCGGTAGCCAGAGTCGAAATGAAGGGCGCCTTCGGCACATTCGAAACTGATGCTGCGGTTTCCGATAAACTTCCTCAGAAAATTCCCTACATTTTTCTACCGATCAATGAGGGACTTCCAAAATGCAGGACTGGAACTTAATGCTAACCCTGTAATGGTCGTCACGAGGTCCCAAACAAGAGCTCAAGCTACCAGCGCTACCCGTAACACGGAAATTACAGACCAGAGTGAACCGACACAAGCTACTGCACCAAGCGAAACTGTTCCTGTCGACGCCAATTGTGTCGCGCCAGCCATTGATAGCAGCACTCCCGTCGGTAATGCGCTCTCAGGTGAAGCGATAACCCAGTCAGTGAAAATTTTCAGCTTCTAGCAAAGTTAGACAAAAGCGCTCTCAAAATGGAGGCAGGCAAACGACGAGTCGCTGAAGACGTGCTGGGAAAAAATCAAAACGGAAACAAAAAGGAGCCGTATCGTTCATAGTCAAAGAAGGCATTTTGTACAGAACATTCAAAAACAAGAAAGGCAGAACCTTTGAACAGCTTGTCGTTCCCAAAAAGTATCGAGTCGCACTTTTGGGTTTGGTTCACAGCGATAGCTGGGCTGGCCATTTAGGTATCAACAAGACCAAGAGCAGGTTATTGAACGACTACTACTGGCCGATGTGCTTCAAAGAATCGGAGAACTGGGTACGTTCCTGCAACGTTTGCCAAGGACGGGGCGGCCAAACGAAAAACTCAAAGCACCTTTGGTCCAAGTGCCTTTGATTGGCGAACCCTTTCGCAGATTAGTTGTCGACATTGTAGGTCCATTACCAGTAACAGCGGCGGGCAACAAATACTTGCTAACACTCATTTGCCCTGCTACGAAGTTCCCGGAAGCAGTGGTGGTTACCCGAATTAAGCTCCACTGCAGTTGTAACGCGCTACTCGGCGTCTTTGCAAGAATTGGATTTCCTAGTGAAATCCAATGCGACCAAGGTTCTGTGTTCACAAGCGCGCTCACCACGACGTTCTTGAAGAAATGCGGCATATCCGTTCACCACAGCTCAGTCTACCATCCGCAAAGTAATTCAGTCGAGAAACTTCACTCTGTAATGAAGCGCATTCTGCGTGCACTCTGTTTCGAGAAAGGCGCCGACTGGGGACAGACTGTTCCCCCCCGCGATGCTCTTTGCTCTGCGCTCCGTCACTCAACGAAGCGACTGGGTTCACGCCGGCGGAACTTGTTTACGGTCGAGCGCATTCGCTCCCCCCCCGCTAACGTTGTTGAAAGAAAAGTGGGAAGACAAGTTCGTAGACAAATCAGTTGTCGAGTACGTGCTGACCTTGTTGAAGCGCCTACGTGAATCGCAAGAACTGGCGCAGATAACATGGCAGAAAGCGCAGCAACGCTCAAAGGTGTACTACGACAGATCCGCACGCACACGAACCTTCAAGGAAGGCGATAAAGTGCTGATTCTGCGGTCGTCAAAGGCAAATAAACTGGAAGTAGCATGGGATGGGCCGGTCACGATTAAACAAAAGCTCTCCGACACCAATTACTTGGTAACGACGCCCGGTAAACGCAATGATGTGACGATATATCACTGCAATCTAATGAAGCCTTTTATCGAACGCAGTGAGACGTTGAGCATTGTCCTTAACGAGCCTGAAGAGATCAACGTTCCTCTACCCCCAAGTGCCAAGGCCCTGCTCTTCCCCATCAACAGAAGAGATAGTCCAATCTGTCACTAAACAAGCTTCTCTAACTGACAAGCAAAGAAAGGAGTTAGAACTGCTTGTGCGCAACTTCAGAGACTTGTTTAGTCCCACTCCCGGCAGGACAAATCTCGTGGAGCACGACATTGAGTTAACATCCAACCAACCTTTCCGAACCAGGATGCACAGATTTTCCCCCCGTCACGAGAAGATCCTGAACGATTGTGTTCAAAACATGTTGACACTGGGTCTAATCGTGCCAGGAGAAAGCGAGTATGTGTCACCTATGTTATTGTAGAAAGTCCAGGCAAGGAACCGCGACCCTGCATCGATTATCGAAAATTGAATGCGATAACAAAAACAAAGATGTTTCCCATTCCAAACGTTGAGGGCTTGATCGAGAAAGTGTCCGCGGCACGGTACGTTTCTACGTTAGATTTGGTACGCGGTTTCTGGCAAGTGCCACTAACGGAAAACGCCAGTAAGCTCGCCACTTTCATGACACCGACAGGCACATATCGCCCTCTTGTGCTCACTTTTGGCCTCAAGAATGCACCCTTCGCATTTTCAAGGTTAATGCATGAAGTGCTCAAAGGAGCCGAGTCGTTCGCTGTTCCGTACCTTGACGACATAGCTGTTTTTTCGAGCACCTGGCAACAGCATTTGGAACATCTGCAGCAGGTATTCCTTCGAATACACGAGGCAGGCTTGACTCTCAAACTCGCCAAATGTCGTCTTGCGAGCTCTGAAGTCCACTACTTGGGGCATGTTGTTGGCCAAGGGAAGCGACGTCCTTCCGAAGTAAAAGTTGAAGCAATCACTAGCTTTCCTTTGCCGAAAACAAAGACTAACTTGCGTTCCTTTTTGGGTTTAGCCGACTACTACAGAAGCTACATTCCCAACTTCGCAAATATCGCTAGTCCTCTCACAGACGCACTGCGCAAAACTGAGCCAACTATTGTAAGTTGGAATAAGGCTCGTAAAGATGCTTTTGCCGAGATCAAAAAGATTCTTGTCAGCAAACCGGTCCTCGCGGCACCAGATTACTCTCTCCCCCTTCTTAGTTCAGTGTGACGCCAGTGACCGCGGAATGGGCGTTGTTCTAAGTCAAGTGAACAAAAAGGGCGAGGAACATCCTCTTGTCTACGCCAGTCGAAAACTAACATCACGCGAGCAAGCCTACAGTACAACTGAAAAAGAATGTGCTTGCTTGGTCTGGGCTCTCGAAAAGCTGTCGTGTTACCTTAAAGGCTCCTCATTTGTTTTTGAAACTGATCACTCACCTTTAGTGTGGTTAAATCAATGTCGAACAAAAACAGCCGCTTGATGCGTTGGAGTCTAGCACTTCAGCAATTTGATTTCTCAGTGCGGCACAAGAAAGGCAAACACCATGCTAATGCGGACTGCCTTAGCCGAACCTATTAAGTGTTCCTTGTTTCTTTTGTGTGCATGCAACTTGGCGCAAGTATATATATTTTTTTTTCCCTATCGTGTTCGGCTTTCACGTTATCCTGCTCCCAGTGAAATCAACTGTCGGGCTTTTCTAAGCTTGGGCGCCGGGTTGCTTTTGACGTGGTTTCTGCGTTTCTACCGCTCGTCCACTCAGCCATTTCAGATCCTGTCGTACCAGATGGCGAATCAACCCTGCTCCAGGCGCCTGCAGCCAACTCCCGAGCTGCAGCCAATCGACACTCGGCGAGTGGTGCCCGTTCTGAACATTGCCTGTTCTCGACATTGCCTCCTCTTGGCCTTTAATGCCAACCTTCGCGGGCGTGTTCCAGCCAGACGACGCGCAATGCCATTTCCATTTCCTTCTGCGGTGGCTACTTCAACGACCAGTGCCACCATGCACCTCAGGGTCTTCGCCCACGCTGTGCACAAAGACAACATGACCGTGCGAAACGTGTCAGTGCTGTGCTTGGAGACCTGCCACGTGTTGGCTACCTGTTACCACCTCCAGCCGTTCATGAAGCGTCATCCTCTTGAACGCCTTCCGCTAGGGGTAGCTTTGGCCGAGTTGTAACGTTTGCAGTGCTCGCCCTCTTTCTACGTCGGGGCTTTCTGATAACATTGCCCGATTGCTGTTATCTTGCTGTTTTCTTTTCTTTCATGCCAACCTGCGATTGGCTGCGTAGCGCTTAAAAACGCGCCGCAAGGTGAATAAACTGGATTGTCTTCCTGGCACTGCTTGAGTCGTCTCTTTCCTGGGCCGGCTGTCGTCCAGCCGCCGAATACGTAACAGCACACATGAGGTCATTGAAGTCCAGGCACGAGGCACCCGACTCAATGAGCGGAAACACGTCCACCTCCTTGGTGAGCGAGTCTCCAAAGCCAAAGGCTGGGATGGGATTGCCATGCAGCAGGGGTCCCACTGCAGCACCCAGGGAGGAGAGCGCCCTCTGGTACGGGTTCTGCACACCTGGCTTCAAGGCATGCAGGCTTTCGCCACGAAATGTCCGCCTCCCCTGCCATTCGTTGCTGGCTGAGAAGTCAACCCCTACGATAACATGGATGTCGGGCAACCCTGTTGCACAGGAGAGACAGCAAGGTGCGGGATGCAGCTAAGTGGTAACTTCCTTGGAATTAACAGACAAAAAAAAGGGGGTAAGAAAGAGGCAGTAGACACATAGTGCATAACAAAGAAAAAGGCACAGATCAAAGTAATCGATCGAAATACTTCTGTTGTGAAAGGCACAGATAAAAGCCCAGAGAAATAAGCACGTGACACGGTGATAGGTGCATGGGTGGCATAATAAATTAATGGTCACGCAAAAAAAGAGAGCACAGGTTTTGTCACAGCACGACAGACATATTCCTGTCATTTGTATTTCTTCTATGGCAGTGGAACATAGGTAATTATTGGGATCATGCTCCATATATTGCAGGTTTTCCCAGAATTTTTTCACTAATGCATTCTTAGGTGTTCTTACACTGAGATTGTGGTTGAGTTTACTTGGCTGCAGTTTCACCTAGTTTTCGACAACTGACCTATATGTTTAATAAATTTGCGCACAGCTGTAAAGAATGCTCATGGGCAGTATTTAAGCAAAGACGTTTCACTATTGCTACCAATGAGTTGGTGTTAAGCCCTCACCTGCCCGTCGCATGGCTGTACTGACTTCTGAGAAGGTGCTAAAGCGGTCACGGAAAGCCGCAAAGTCATGCACTTCCTCTCGTGACAGACCCAGCATTCCAAACAGGCTGGTCGAGTAGTAGTGGCTCTTGCTCGCAGGCAATGAGCCATCGTCCACAACGTCCCGTGTGGTCGCCGGGGTGCGCTCCTGCTGACTCTCTTCGTGGCAGTAGTGATCAAAGAGCAGCAGGAACACAAACGTGGCCACCACAAAGCAGATGAGCGCCTCCATTGCTCACGCATCTGGAAAGAATATTGCGAGCCATGTGGAGCGACCCTTGTGCGAAAATGAATGAATAATTTCTTCTGCTCACTTTGTAGACGTTTTTTCTCATGAAGAAAACGATACTATTATTTCCATGAAATAGCATTTCTTCATTTCTTTAATTGTGCACCCATTCTCAGTATCGAAGGCGGCAATGCAGTGATACGAGGAAAAATAAACTGTGCTGAAGACAGGCGGAGCCATCTCAAATTGAAAAGCAGAACTAATGCGAATGGAGTCGCCACTAATTTCATGTGGAACCAATTTTTGTTAGTGATGAGTGTAGTTATCATTGGTCATACTGTTGGAAAATCTCATGGCACCTATACTCGTCAACGGTAATGAAGGGTTCATGAAGACAAACTAAAAGAAATTCACATGCTTCCAGATGATGTAATGACCTTCGTGTGACTGTGCCCAAATTATTCTTTAAACACCGCATTCTCAATGCTTCACAATTCCCCACTCTGAGCGTCATGCTTCTTTCGGTGTTTATTCACCCTAGTCTTTTGAGTCTGTCTGTTAGCCCTCCGGTTAAACTATTTAAAACAACTCATAAGTGCTACAGTAAGAGAAAGCAATTTTTAAATTTCATGCCAGAATCTCCACACGTGATGTCACTGATTACAAAGTGTAAATACCGTAATTTGGTGTCATTGGCTCCACAAAATTCATTCAAAACATTTAATGTTATATCTATGGATACTTCGCTTTGTTTTTATCGATTAGTAACTACGTAGGCCTCATTAAGGTACGTCAAAACATGTGACGTCACGGCAAATAGTGTGCGACCTGCGTGGTGGCGATGCCACCCCCATTTTCTTTTGAAATGTTTTTTGCTTACTAAGCATCTTTTTCCTGCAAGCGTGGTCTTTTTTAGTACCACAAAAGCTCAATTTACTAATACGAGAGGAATTGTCTTGATCTTTATTGTCCTTTCAATATATACAAAATAAAAGTGCAGCTATTACTGCACCTTCAGCAACAGCAGACTTGGCCAGTGTTGAACTGGATATATTATCGTTCAATTTAACCAGTCTTCTTTAGAATGGCCACTTCATGCTGTGAATGGTTCTGCCACGGCCCCTAGATAAAAAAGAAAGTGCGGCCCATTGCATCGCGTCGCTATCAATGGGTGAGCCCATCTCCGCTAAGTTGACAATTGCGGCCGCTTTTTTTGTAAGGGCGCTGACACTCCATCCATCGAAGCGGAGAACACTTCATGTTACAATGTGGTTGCAGGAGGATTTTGCGTGCCCATGTGCTTTTTTATGTGCTTTCTCATGCTTTTTTTATGTGATCTTGTGTGTGTGGGGTAGCTTGCTTCATGTTTCCTGTGCAGAGTGCGATTCGTTTGTGCGCACTTTGTGGCCAAGGGTTTTTTTTAGTGGTGTGGCGACGCGAACTTTTTGTGTGCTGCTGAGTAGCTCGAATGTGAAAAAAAAAAAATGGCTACTTTGAAGCAATACATAATCCCTTGCAATATGCGCTGTCGAGCAGCATATGTGTATGAGCATTATTCGTAACAGAGCACTTATTTTCGTCACAAACGAGCACTGAATCAGATGCGCGCCGCCCCCTCAAGAGGACAGCATCAAATCATGGTGCCCAACGTTCCCTTCAAGGGTGCGCGCAACGAAAACATGAAAACAAGCATCAAAAGGCACTCAGGGTGTGCACCCTTACCCTTCCCACATGCAACAGCCAACCCACACAGATTGGGAGAAATCGAGAAATCGAAGCGGGACCTCTTTTGGAGCAGACCGTTTTCACAGATGAACAGGCGGGATGAAACCCTTTTCTCTGGCTGCCGCCCTGGTACGTGCTGGGCGCAGTACAATTACTTGGAATGTTCGAGAAAACCGGGAAGGATTCAAACTGGAGGTGTTGCAGGGTAGGACGGGTGGTGAACTCGGCCAAGAAGTTATGGTTGAGTGGTTCGAGTGAGTCGTGTTGTGCCGGTCAGTCAATGTGGAAGAATCGAGTGATGCCGTCGTGAAAGTACTGTTTTTGAAATTGTCGCTCAGCGACGCTCAGTGCTGGAGTTGGCTTCAGTGTTTCCTTGAAGAGAAACATCAAGAAAAGTTCGAACAATTGTGGAGTGTACATGTGTAGTGAATATAGAAGGCCTCTGCGCGTTCTTTCGCCGTTTCTAATGTGTGAGGTTACATTTGTAGCATGGAAAGTTTGTTTACGTGATTTTAAACATCCTGTTAGTGATTTTGTGAGTTGTAATTAATACCTGCCAAGTGTACAAGTTTGTGTGATGCCTTTACTGAGAATACATTTTGTTAGTGTTGTGAATTCTTGGTTTAACTCAGTCTTGGACCACAACCAGCGTTGTCGATGCACTAAAAGGACCTACATTTAAATTGTGCGTGCTTTCACGTTGCGTTTCGGTGGGCCGATACTTCAGCCCATGGAATTTGCCCGACGATTACCTCCCATGAACAGAATCAGTGACCATTTTCATTTCAAGGAAGTCAAACAGGCAGCATTCATGGAGAGCATCGAGGCTTATGCCCTATGAAAGATCGGCCCTTCTAGGGCAAATTGTTCACATATGTGGTGTAATAGGCACTTCTAATAACGATTCAGATTGATTGATATGTCGGGTTTGACGTCCCGATATAACCATTCAGAATCGAGCCTGTGATGTGCAACTACGAAATGCGTTATTGACGGCCTACTGTCACGCATAGCAATGCGTGTAAAATCGTTTCTCTTGGAAGAACTGTTGCTGCCAGAGCGGGCACGATGTGAACTAGGCCTGCGACGCCGCTTTGGCGGCACGCAACAGGGCCGCACCTCCTTTTTTATCCAGTGGCCGTGCTTCTGGAACTTGCCTTGTGACATCTTGTCTACCTAGCAATTCAAACTGGCCACATTGAATAACTGTGGCGAGTGCATGATTTTCATGCAGGTTTAAGATCTTATATAGCAGGCTGGTAAACAGGGTGCAAGTGACGACGAGGCCGCAGTCAGAATGGAGAAAAGGCTTCATTTTGATGAAATTTGTTTTATGCTATGTTTTGTAGTTTATATCAACATACCACTGCCACTTTTTATAGTATTGTGTCAAAAATATAGGCAAACCTACACAAATGCACACCTTGCTCGTTCGTTCCTATTCATATGTGGTGGCCCGCTTCCGCTCAAACGCATCTGCAATTCATGAACAAAAGATGGCAAATTTCAAGAGCTAGTTTTACTGTTCTTTTAGACATAATATTAATGAGATGCAGTAGAATATGAATCCAAAAATTGTACAAACGATGTTATTTATGGTAATAGTAAAGGGAATAATTTGCAGGGACTAAAGCTGCAACTTTTGGACCGAACATTTGGCTCCTCCCAACAACAAATTATCATCTCATTCTCTCGATCCTTCCCAATTTCCACAAACAACATCATCTGTGCTTTCCTTGGCTTGACTGTCTACTACTACTACTCACTAATATAGGTCATTTCAGGCCACTTTTTTTTGCCCAGTCTATTTTGCATTCGAGAGTGGGTTTATGAGCTGGGTCAAAAACGTTTCCTGCATGGCAACAAGAGATATTTTAGTTCGTTGCCTTGTCTCCATGTGTACATTAACAACACCTCTAGTCTTTACGGAAAGGAAAGCATATGAGAATAAGTGCGGTTTGCTACAGTTCGCAAACGCTATCAAA
The DNA here is from genome assembly GCA_013436015.1 of Rhipicephalus annulatus. Classification (NCBI taxonomy): domain Eukaryota; kingdom Metazoa; phylum Arthropoda; class Arachnida; order Ixodida; family Ixodidae; genus Rhipicephalus; species Rhipicephalus annulatus. The sequence continues at coordinate 10,343 of WOVY01000977.1, forward strand.
ACAGTGAATCATACTGAAATATTGGCAGAGAAAACTTAACGTGGCGCAAAATGAGGAGACAAATGAGTGCAGACTGAAAGTTGGTTTATTCACCGAAGGTAATATATACCAGAAAAAAACTAAATGAAAGGGAAATACAAGAGGGGATGTTCCACCCTCATCAAAAGTCTTCAAGAAATGAGATTTCACAATCTAAAAGGGATAAAGACGATGAGCTTACACAACTCTCCATATATTTTTTTATGAAAAAGACTTCCGCAATCTCCCTAGTTTTTGTGTCATGATGGGTGTATTACACAGACGTGCGCATAAATTCAACTATACAACCACACGTTGTACAGTGGGTTGACATATGTAAATCCTGGGCTGACTTCAGCGCATTGGAGTATTCTCGCAGGTGAACGATCGCGCAGCACCCACTTTACCTGATATATACCTGTGACAGACAGTGATCTACCTGTGACAAGACAGTAGGATGCAATAAATCGCGTTGACCGACAATTAGTGAAACAATTGACACGTTCAACACCACAGCCTTTCTGGAAACAGAAAAACCTGTTTCTTGCAACATAGTAATTTTATAATTGAAAATTTGTTGAAGTGCATTAAAAAACTGATGGACAAAAGAGGCTGACAGGACAGCACTTGCTCTCATAACTAAAGGTTTATTAGTCAGAAAAGTTATTTAAAGCAGATACATGGTTTTTCGTGCATGTGCATCAGAACAGAGTGCAACAGAAACCACTCGTGTCAGTTTTACAAAAATTGTCCAAGTTATGTAGCATTTACTATATTTTACAAGTACCAGGTGTCGAGATACGCATATTTTTTATAATGCAGCACAATCATAGCTTGTTTGTTTTGCAAAAAACATAGACCATTTAATGGTAACAAGATTAGGTTACAGCCAAATTCAAAGGTTAATTATAATAGCTAATTTACTACTTTAGAATGTGAAGAAGAATAATCTAGGATTGGTCCCTTTGAACAGGCAGAGTTTTTTAAAACAAATAATTAGGCTTTCAAACTATTTTTCTGGTGTTTTCCACTGAGAAGGTATTGCGAAGGAAGAAAAGAAAGGAATGCCTCACCAAAGGTGCTGAAAAATGACAAATGTTTGCACTTGTCCCGTATGTGCATGGGTTTTCGCATGCTGTAAAAAATTACGCAAAAAACTTGACCTTGATGTTTTTTCCACCAGTGAAAAATTTCAGCAAATGTGTTTCAGAACTGAATTGAAAAGCAGAATGAAGACAAGCCTTGTGAAGAAAGGCTATGGTGTTGAACATGTCAATTGTTTCACTAATTGTCGGTCAAACATGGTTTATTTTATCCTACTGTCTTGTCACAGGATATATATCAGGTAGACTGAGTGCTGCCCGATCGTTCAGCTGCAAGAACCCTACAAATACGCTGAAGGCAGCCCCGAATTTACACCTGTTCTGCCCACTGCACAAAGTGTGGTTGTATATCAGAATTTTGTGCACGTCTGTGTTATACTGCCATCGTGACACAAAACTAGGGAGTTGTGTCAGCTCATCGTCTATATCCTTTTTAGATTGTGAAATCTCATTTCTGGAAGACTTGATGAGGGTGGAACATCCCCTCTTGTATTTTCCTTTCACTTTGTTCTTTTCTGGTATATATTACCTTCGGTGAATAAATCAACTTTCAGTCTGTGCTTGTTTCTCTCCTCTCATTTTCTGTCACGTTAGTTTACACTGCCAATATTTCAGTATGAATCTATACCAACTAGCTTGCCTTTCAACCATGCCTATGTATAGAAACTAGCTGCAAGCTAATAAGTATGCATATCTGCAAGAAAAAATGTATTACTGTGTTATCTGTATCATATGATTGTTTTTTTTATGTTGTTACCTCAGAGCTGACCTGTACACTTTTTTATGTTGCACATTGTATTGGACCGTCCACTAGCCACTTTAGGCTATCGGTCCAAATAATCCCTGTAATTGTATATATCTATTTATGAAAATAAAGCTTCATTGATTGATTGATTGATTGATTGATTCCGCAATACAGTGAAGCTGGTGGCTCGCTGCATGGGCACACCCACGTTTGTGCGCCACTCCTTACAGCAAGCCCCGGCGCCCTCTTCCCACACTTTTTAGAACAGGCGTCTCACACTCACCTCAGCAGTGAAGCATGGAGTGGGGGCCTTGCCACAAAAAGGTTGCCTAGGGCAGCTATTAGATGAGGCTTCTCATTGTTAGTTAATTATTTGAACAACTTTCATTAGCACATAACGACATACGGACATGAGGAGCACTTTGTAATGCCCTTTTGTGTCTTCTCATGTCCCTGTTTTTCTGTACTACATCAGAGCTGTGCAAAAACTATTTGAAAAAAATGCTTTCTTCATATCTCAAATGTGGATCATTTCTGTAAGGGCTTTGATACTGATACTCATCTGCAGAATAAGAAAGATCTGGGTGGCGATTATGGAATATTGAGATTTCGTCCCACAGTGATGTTTCAACAACTCATAGTGACAGCATAAAGTGCCTCCCTCCCTCCCTCCCCCAAAAAAGAAATGGTTTATACCAGTGACACACCTGTAGATCACGTGATAAAAGTGCGATTAGCTGCATAGATGCATAAATAATGCAAATACAATTGGACAAAGTCACGGACTCCATGAGAAACTGCGAGTCACTATGAAAACATCCGCATGTATGAACCCCAGCTCTAGAACACGACCTTCGAGTCTAAAGGGTGTTGGCCCAGTCGAGTCTCATGCCACAAGACCCGTGACCAGTGGTATGTAGATGCCACGAAAAAGCAGCTTCGCTATTAAAATTTTTGATAACCTCTGTTTTCAAGCACGCACTGTTAGCATGTATTCAGCAAGGACAATACCTATACGGTGTGTTTTTGTGTTACAATAAATATCAGCTGTCAGTCTCTTTGTTTCCACTGTCCTTGCCTTGGTGCACTTACTGATTTCAAGGGGTCAGCTAGATCCATGCCATACCAACTACTAAACACCGTTTCGAACTTAAGACATGAAGTGGTCATGTATTTACTGCATTGACATGCCACTATGAATTAGGCAACAAGGTGAAAGAAGCTATGCTCCCTGCCTTCTGGACGACTAGGTGGGAATGCTTGAATATGGAAAGCAGCTGAATAAAACCTTGAACTTGATTTTTTTGCTTACACCAGTATTCGTAGTGGTTAATTGTGGCACGTAAGATTACCATTCCTGTGACAGTTTTCACTCTGGATTATAAATATTATTCACAGCACAAAGCATACAGGGAAGGAAAAGTTAACATGACACTGTTCTCGAGTTCAGCTACTGTTCTGAGTTTATTTCTTTTCTTTTTAGTAACCACCGCTTAAAACTTACTAAAGTACTCCAGTTCTGTTTTCAATTCTATGTTGCTGTGCCCTGTCCACAGCGAAATCGTGCATGGTGCTCATTCGTCTCTCCCAGTTGGTCTGAGCATTAAAAAAAAAAAGTACAGTTTGGCAGGTTTTTGTACTCTTTTCGCTAGCCATCATCATACTAGCAACAGTACAAATAATTTCTTGTGCGCGGAGAATAGACTTAACAGTCGCATCAGCCGATATTTTAGCAATAGCGTTTCTATTTCTGCCAACTACGAAGATATTCACGGCCACTAGATTTCTTGAAAAATTGATTTGCTGTACAAACTTGAAGGAAAACAAGGGAGACAGGAAAGAGCGCAGTATTGCTTCATTAGATTGATTTATAAATAGATAATTGTTTCCGACCTACCGGCTAGCGGTTCTGTTTTTTTTTCTTTTTCAAGAGTTAGGTGATTTGTCAGAGTCATCCCACTTATTCTGCGCAAGAATGTGCGGAGTTCTGACCACCTTACAAGTGGCTAGATTAGAAACGCGCGCGTGCACTAGATGCTTACAGCAGCACGAGCCTCCTTGAACTATACGTACAGGTTCTGGAACCGTTGAATGCGAGATTAATGCACGGCAGTCGTGCACAGCTGTTCATGGAAGGCAACGAAGTCGCTGCTGCGGTTCGCTCAACCACGGTCCTTGTTTGCGGATTCATTGTGGGCGATTTCGGGTCACTGAGCCAAGCGTTGCGTACACTGTTCACTGCGCGTGGAATTCCATATCGATTGCCGTACGCGAATAACGTCTCACGGTCGTTCTACGCAAACGCTAGTGTGTCCGCGGTAGTTGCATGCGCGTTCCAGCTGTTGCAGTCACTCCGTCTTTGCTTGGCAGTCGCAGGCAACTGGATAGCCACGTGAAAGAAAAAAAAGAAAACAAGGCAATCTGGACAACAGAGTGCGTAAACCAGCACAGTGTGTAAAGTAATTCACAGCTCGTGAGGGCACGGGCTCACATGCACAGTGTTTCTCAGAAATACGACTGTGAGAAACTCTGTTCTGTGACTCAATGCGCACAGGTTTGAAAACGAAAACTCAGCGATTACCGCGGCTCGACACACGGCTGCATTTGGCTTTATGTGGCTTTACAAAGGGGCGCGGTCAGTGTGGTTAGGGAGTCTACATGAACGGCCGTTTTTAGGGTGATGTCAGCCTTTGACCCACTACATGCCGCCAACGCACCGCCGCCCGCCAAAACACAATGTTGCCAGACAGCAACGCCGCGCTGTCGCCCCATCTTGGTGCCCGCACTGCGTCTACGCCCAGTTGCGTTTAGTTCTCAATAATACGGCGTCGAACGTTGCGGTAGCGTGTTAAACGCTGCCGGTGAAGCCTTAGAATGTCTGGATGCTGCGTACCGCTCTGCACTAACCACAACAGAAAGGGGGTGCGAATGTTCCGCTTCCCAGCGAGCCCTGGCCGACGACAATTATGGCTGGCTCAAGTGAAGCGAGACGGCTGGGAGCCCACCAGTGCGTCTCGTATTTGCTCTGTGAGTACTGCGTATTTCGTTCACTGTTTTTTTCCTGCGGCACACGTATATGTGTTTCGCGGTGTTCGCAAATGAGTAGATAACCGAAGTTGTCGTTGCTGCGTCCACGCATTGCGAGTAGGAAGCCCACAAACGGGACGCGTTCGTACGGAGACGCGCTCGCTAGTCTGAGCTGTTGCCACGCTTGCGTTCGTGTCAGCGTAACCTCAGTATTATGTCGCAAGTGTTTGTGTGTGGGCTGCGAATTTCTTCGTGCGCTCACTTTGAGAACTGGGTCGCTTACACGACCCTGAGAACCACCGCTGTCAAAAGCCCAGGTGTTGTGTGTTGTTACAAGGGCTGGGCACCAACGCCATACGTAGGTATACATGCTCGGTCGCCTCCCTACAATAATGCTGAATAGTCCAGCTGAATTAAATTCTAGCTGTTCGTCGCAAATGAATCTGCAGTCAGATACCAGATGAGTGGTCGACACGATGTTGACGTCCCGATAGAACGTTGTAAGTGAGCGTCCGCAGAAACGATACGGACATGGGCCATAATTCTATATGGCCGGTAGCCTGCGTCCGCTGAGCCTAACTAAAACAGTTTGATAACGCGCAGCGTGGCTTGGTGAAGCATGAAATGATCTGTAAAAATACCCCTCTACCTGCGTCTGTCTCAGGACGCGTAAACTGCGTAGCTGGAGGGAGCGGCGGCTGGCTCCAAAATGGCGGTGCACAGAAAACTATGCCGAATTTGGTGGAAGCTGGCAACAGCGTGCCCCGTTGCCCGCTGGTTTTGGCTGAGTTTCTTGAAGGCACTTATTAAGATGTCTCCACCCTAAAAACGGCCGTTCATGTAGGCTCCCTAAGTGTGGTCACGGTGGTAGAAAATTCTATCCCCATAGTCGTGGTTGTTTACAATGAAACTATTTCGTTTTCTTTTCTTTCACAGGCAATTCTGTTTTTTGAACTTTGCCTGAAGCGCGCGGACTGACTCCTAATTTAAGCCCGACATATATGCAAAGTTTTTCCGGCGTTTTTTCAGCGCCACTTCCCTCGGCGCATAGCCTCCTCTATAACTTTTATATAGGAGGCTATGCTCGGAGTCATCACGTCAACGCCGCCAGAGACTGTGGCATACCACATTTTAGAAGTGTGGCAGCTTGGGCTAGTTGGTATGGCATGACGATAGTTATAGCGCGAGAACAAAACGACGACACAGAGACAAGAAGAACACGAAAGACACGAGCGCTAATTTCCAACTGAGTTTATTGCGCAGAGCGCGAAAATATATAGAGGAGACAGTAACCATGTGACACAAGCCATATGGCACAAAGAGCAGAACATGAGTAAGAGGGAAAAACAAAAAAAAAAAACAAAAGCACAGAAAATTGGCAAAGAAAAATCTATAAGAAAACGAAACAGAAAAGTAAAGACAATATAACTACTTGCGCGCACCGAAACCTTCGAGGAACCTTAGGTCCTCGGACAGAGCCACGGAGGGCTTGCTAATACAAGGCACCTGTTCGCGTGCCATCTGCGCGGCCTCGACAATGACTCAGGTGCGCTCATCTCTGTGCTTGTACAGCGTCGCTGTGTCCTTGAAGAGGGGCACACAACTGCACTCAGTGCAGTGCTGAGCAAGAAAACCATCTTTCCCGTTTCTAACATTGTTAGCGTGTTCTCTCAGCCGATCGTTCAGACACCCTCCGGTCGTTCCGACATAACAAGCACCGCATGAATGGGGGGTCCTATAGACAACTTCCCGGGAGCATGCCGCATACCTGTTTCTATGTTGAACTTTGCATTCCGTTTATGACTGCGTTTTCAGGGGGTTTGTAGATTTGGTGAGGCTGATAAATTTGAACGGTGCCGAGAACAGGACACGAATTCCAACACGTTTTCCGATTTTCTTGAGCCTGTGTGATATCTGGTGTTTGTATGGAATCACGGCTATCCTTTCACGTTTTGTATCCGTGTTGCTCAGATTCTGTCGCTGCCTCTGCTCTGCTTTATTATTCCGCAGGATAGTCTCAGCAACGGAAGCGATAAACGCCTCTGGGAAACCCGAAGCCTTAAGCCGGGAAACTTGAGCTTTAAAGCTCGCAGAGATAATGTGGGCGCACGACCTATTTAAGGCATTCTCAAGACAGGTTCGTGCTATGCCTCGCTTAACTAACTTGCTGTGAGTGGAAGAAAAAAAGAAGTAGAGGTTTCTGCGCACGTGGTTCATAACACCAATAGATGTGCTGTGAGCTAAAAACCAGTCTTAAATCCGAAAAGCGTAACTTGTCATTCTCGGGCATTTCATGTGCCAACACTAAGGCTTTAAACAATCTTCGAACACACCTATCGTTTGAGTCGCAAACAAGTGGAACATAGAAGAATTACAATTTAGAAGAACCAAGAAGTCATTCACGTATCTGAATACTTTGACGACATCCGAACCTTCTAACTTTTCCTGCAGTTTTTTGCACATTTTTGCCAATAGAAGATCACTGAGTAGAGGTGCTATGCATGAGCCTATTGAAACACCCTTTTTTCTGCAGATAAACGCAATCATTTTATTGAACGAAAGTAGAGGTAAGGTAGAGCAAAACCAGGTCAGGAAAATATCGCGCACTGATGCCAGTTTTTAATTGGAAGCTCTATTCCCCGAAAATTTCTATGTTATCTCTTATACATTCTAATGCCTCATCGTGAGGCATTACTCCTACTCTCTGCCTCACAATGAGGTAAACGGGCATCAGTGCGCGATATTTTCTTGACCTGGTTCTGCTGTACCTTACCTCTACTTTCGTTCAATGGAATGATTGCATTTATCTGCAGAAAAAAGGGTGTTTCAATCGGCTCATGCATAGCACCTCTACTCAGTGATCTTCTATTGGCAAAAATGTGCAAAAAACTGCAGGAAAAGTTAGAAGGTTCGCATGTCGTCAAAGTATTCAGATACGTGAATGACTTCTTGGTTCTTCTAAATTGTAATTCTTCTATGTTCCACTTGTTTGCGACTCAAACGATAGGTGTGTTCGAAGATTGTTTAAAGCCTTAGTGTTGACACATGAAATGCCCGAGAATGACAAGTTACGCTTTATGGATTTAAGACTGGTTTTTAGCTCACAGCACATCTATTGGTGTTATGAAAGACGTGCGCAGAAACCTCTACTTCCTTTTTCTTCCACTCACAGCAAGTTAGTTAAGCGAGGCATAGCACGAACCTGTCTTGAGAATGCCTTAAATAGGTCGTGCGCCCACAATATCTCTGCGAGCTTCAAAGCTCAAGTTTCCCGGCTTAAGGCTTCGGGTTTCCCCTAGGCGTTTATCGCTTCCGTTGCTGAGACTATCCTGCGGACTAATAAAGCAGAGCAGAGGCAGCGACAGAATCTGAGCAACACGGATACAGATCGTGAAAGAATAGCCGTGATTCCATAAAAACACCATATATCACACAGGCTCAAGAAAATCGGAAAACGTGTTGGAGTTCGTTTCCTGTTCTCGGCACTGTTAAAATTATTCAGCCTCACCAAATCTACGAACCCCCATGAAAATGCAGTCATCAACAGAATGCGCAAAGTTCAACATAGAAACAGGTATGCGGCATGCTCCCGGGAAGTTGTCTATAGGACCCCCCATTCATGCGGTGCTTGTTATGTCGGAACGACCGGAAGGTGTCCGAACGATCGGCTGAGAGAACACGCTCACAATGTTAGAAACGGGAAAGATGGTTTTCTTGCTCAGCACTGCACTGAGTGCAATTGTGTGCCCCTCTTCAAGGACACAGCGACGCTGTAAAAGCACAGAGATGAGCGCACCCGAGTCATTGTCGAGGCCGCGCAGATGGCACGCGAACAGGTGCCTTGTATTAGCAAGCCCTCCGTGCCTCTGTCCGAGGACCTAAGGTTCCTCGAAGGTTTCGGTGGGCGCAAGTAGTTATATTGTCTTTACTTTTCTGTTTCGTTTTCTTATAGATTTTTCTTTGCCGATTTTCTGTGCTTTTGTTTTTGTTTTTTTCTCTTACTCATGTTCTGCTCTTTGTGCCATATGGTTTTTGTCACATGGTTACTGTCTCTTCTATATATTTTCGCGCTCTGCGCAATAAACTCAGTTAGAAGTTAGCACTCGTGTTTTCGTGTCCTTCCTGTCTCTGTGTCGTCATTTTGTTCTCGCGCTATAACTATCGTCACATTTTAGTTTCCTAAAATTTTATATTAGGAAACTCTATGGCATATCTCATTAACCGTATGAGAGGTCGTGCAAAATCGAGCAGGTGGTTGGTGCAGAAGCAGCGCGCAACGAAAGATAAGTTTTCCATTTTTTTATTTTGTTTACACTCGTTTGGTTATCAGAAGAGCTGAAATACCTGCTATAAATATAAACACTTTTTCCCCCCTAATCCACCTTCGGCAATTTGCGTGGCGGGTGCAGTGTGTAAGGTCTGTGGGTGCAGTGACGTAGACCACGTGAACGGGGTAGGCGGAAGTTTTGAAGATGTTCGGTCGATTGTTTGGTGAGCACGGTTAGTTGTAAGACCCGAACCCGGAGTGTATGGTCATAGAACACCTACCGTATGATGTAGGCGGAAGCTTCAAACAGTTGCTGAGGTAGGAGAGTCAGCGGAAGCAGCTGGATAGCAGGATCAGGGTTGAACTTGGGGCTGTCGAGCGCTCGGTCCGATGGTCGGGCGGGCGATGGCGAAGGGGGCTAGGAAAACCACAGGCGAGAGTGAGCTGGTGCAGTGCGAAGAATGCAAGCGCTGGTGCTACCTGGATGAGACAGCCTTCAAGAGTTTGGCCGACGCGGAGAAGGCGAGCTTCGTGTGCAGGCTGTGCGAGGCACTGAAGGCGGCAGTGCGGTGCATTGAGGGGCTGCAGGGGGAGCTGAGGGTGAAACGGGAGCAGAGGAAGGAACTTCAAAAACAGCTCGAAACGTGGCGTGAGCGGGAGGGGGCTACCGCCAGCCTATTAGAGCAAATGAAAGGCGACCGTAGAAAAGAACGGGAAGGACGGACCGAGCTCGAGCAGAGGTTAAAGGAGCTAATGTCGCTTTGCCCCGGCCCCGAACGGTGTGAGACGGAAAGCGTGGGTAGCGGAAAAGACGACAGGCGGGTAGGGAGGTCAGGGGGCCGCAGTGTCTGGTCACAGCATGGAGGCTCCGAGACCATACAGATCTGTGGCGCGGCAGTCCGCGAGCAGGGCAGAAACACAGGACACACGACAGAGAGAGAAACAGGTGAAGCAAACAGGGTGCCATCGCAAACAGAAAGCCAGCGTTTGGAGCGTAGAAGGGTCCTATGGGTGGGGGACTCTAACGTGGCCAGGGTTAGGGATGGCGTCTTCACGACAGTGAAGGAAATGGGAGAGTGAAAGTGGTGGCACAGTCAGAGAAGTGCATGGTGGATGCACTGGCCAAAGCTCAGGAGGTTGTAGCATGGAGGGCGAAAATCTCGTCATTATTCATGCTGGCGTTAATGTTGTGCTGAAGGGAAAGACTCGGAACTTTCAGAGAGAGTTAAAGGGTGGGATGCGTAAACTCCGAGACGCCTCTGGGAGTATGCATATGACCATATGCACAGTTCCAGAGGTCTGGGGGCAGTCTCGTGGGATTGAAAGGAGGGTAGTGGAGGCCACCTGTTTTGATCAAGGGTATGAGCCGGCAGCTCGGATACAGCTTGATGGAGGTGAACCAAGACGTGTACGAGCCCGGCGATCGCCGCTTTGCACAAGATGGTATTGATTGCAGTGTTGCGACGGGCAGGAGGGTTGGCAATAGGAGAGGTCGTCAAGCCACGGCTGTTTTAGGGGGGCCCAGAGCCCTGAAGACAACAGTGGGGCCAAAGACAATTCTAAAGGAACACCAATATTCAAGCCCCGTGGGGCCCATGGAAGAAAAAATCGATGTAAGCACAAGGGCCGAGCTAGATCATACATAGGATATATTAACATGCATGGTGGCAGGGATAGGTTGAAGTGGGAAGAGATAGAAGAGCAGTTAAGGCAGGAGGACATGGAGCAACCATTTGGGACATGGAGCAACCACCTTGGAATCTGGACTTCGTATGAGAATATTGCAATAGAACAGAAGGCAGCAAAAAGGGAGGTGGAATTGGGGCATTTTTACATAAAAGTATGTGTTGGCAAAGAGTCAAACATGTATGCATGGAACATTTAGAGTTAAATGGGAAAGTAGCTGGGCAGATGGCCCTCCTTGTTTTGGTGTACTTGTGGACGGGGGCAAATGCCAGATAAGGAAATCAATCAATGGTAGAATGTATAACAAATGACATTAAGGAATGAGGAGGCGAGTGCGAGATAATTATACTAGGAGATATGAACGCGTAAATAGAAGATATAGATGGGTATACTGACCCAACAGCCAAAATGATCGTAGATATGTTGAAAGGCATAATTTGATCATTTTCAACAGCACTGACATGTGTGAAGGGCAAATAACATGGGAGGAAGGAAGGGTGCAGCTCACAATAAATTATGCACTGATGTCACATAGGATGTATTATAGGATCAGGGGAATTCACATAGATGAATGTAGCTCCAGACGTCTGCGTAGTGATCACAAACGTATCAAGCTAAGTTTTGGAAGAGCGATGAAAGTGGGAAGGAGACAAGATGAGCAACTACAGGGGAATTTTCATTCAGAAAGGCCAATAGAAATAGCTGCTAAACAAATCAAGAAAGTAATCACCGAGGATAATAAAACAGTGTGGATGTACACGAATCTAATTGAACTGTTCGAGCTAGAGCTCGCTAAGGCACCTGACAAGTCACCCGGAAAAGGAAACACAAACCCAAGAGCTGGTGGGATGAGCAAGTTGAGAAAGTCATAGCAATGCGTCAGGAAGCCTCTAAGGAACACAGACGTGCTAAGCAGTGGGGTGAACCAACAGATAATGTTGAAAGAAAGTGGGACATCTTTCTAAGCTGCAGAAGGGAAGCATCCCTTCTGATCAATGAAAAAAAAAATTAGAAGAAAGTAGGCTCAGTGGCTGGCAAAGAACATATAAAGAATAGAAAGGCAGCTGCAAAATTTTGAAAACGTCTAAATTCCCTAAGAAATGAGACAAGCCTAGAACAGAGGTTTTTAACTACTGCTCAAGGTGCTAGGCTAGAATGGGACGAAGCTATTGAATATATAAGAACAAGGGTGACAGAAAATTTTCAACTAAGAAGGGCCCTATGCACCTTAATAGACAATGATGGATCAAGTGGCGCAGTGGCTCCATTTTCACAACGAGAGTGGGAAAGGGCTGAGAAGGGGGTTCTTAGTAGTGCATCAGCAGGTCCTGATGGCATCTTAATTATGCTGATAAAGGCATTAGGTCCGAAGTCTAAGCAGGCTTTGAGAGAGGCCGCGAGAAAAACAATAACCGATGGTGAAGTCCCCGAGCGATGGAAACTTAGCAGGATGTGCATGATCTATAAAGGAAAGGGGGACAAAGCTGACATAAATAACTACCGTTCTATAACAGTGACATCAGTGGTCTAAAGGCTGGCGATGCAGATTATAAAGAAAAGACTGCAGGCATGAATTGAGGATGAGGGGGTTCTGGGGGAACTACAGAATGATTTTCGGAAACACAGCAGGTTGGAAGACAATCTGTTCTCACTGATGCAGCGCATCGAAATAGCAGAGAAGGAACACAGGCCTCTGCGGCTAGCATTTCTGGATATCAAGTGACCGTACAATAGCGTGGTTCAAGTGGACTTGTGGGGAATACTAGACACACTGGGTGTGGAAGATAGATGATGATGATGGACAAACTTTATTTAATTAGCAGAAAGGTCCTCTTCCCCTTTCAGGTGCGAGAGGAGAAGGGAGGACCAAACCTTGATGACGGCCATGATCCCACGGGCCCTGGCGGCGTCTTCGGCCTGCCGTATTAGGCGGGCTTGTAATTGGGAGTCAGAGCTGAGGAGCGCGGCATCCCATCCACTCCAGTCTGGAAATTCGCCTGTCATGGGGGCCTGCGGGCATGCCCATAAAATGTGGCTCAAGTTGCCCTGTTGTGGCAAAATTTACACTTGTCCGAATGAAGCTCCGGCACGCAGCGGTTCATTGTTACCGGACTAGGAAACGTGTGGGTCTGGAGTAGGCGCCACGCCACCGCCTGTCTTTTGTTCGATGACGAGTGTGCGGGAGGATAAATTTTCCTGCTTAGCCTGTAATACTGCGTAATATCTCTGTAAGTGGTCATCCGCTCAAATATCTCATTGTCCTCCCCGCTCGACCAGGGCAATCCAGAGGCTCGGTCTGTAAGTCCTCGAGCTGTCTGGTGTGCAGCCTCATTGCCGGGCAAGGAGAAGTGAACGGGTGCCCAAACTGTTTCTATTGTTCGTTGGTCTTTCCATCCAACCAATATTCTAAACGCTATTTGGGATATTCGCCCTCGTGCAAAGTTTCTCACAGCCGTCTGCGAGTCGCTAACAATGAGTGAAGTCGAGGTGGATGCTATGGCCATTGCAATAGCTGCTTCCTCCGCCTCTTCTGCAAAGCTCGTTCTCGCCGAGCCGCTGACCTTATGATTTCCTTTGTAGTCCACTACTGCTATAGTCATGTTGTCATTTCCTTTGTATTTGGCCGCGTCTACGTACGTTGTTTCCGGTAATCTTTTACGTTGTTATGTATATTTTTCGCTCTTTCAGCTCTCCTTGCTTTGTGATGTTCGGGGTGCATGTTTTTTGGAATCGGTAAGATTACTAAACATTTCCTGATTTCATACGGGATATCCTTTTTGGCGCCAAATTGATTTGCGTAGTTTATTCCCAGTTCCTCTAGTATGGCTCTACCTGTTTTACTCTGCGTTAGTCTTTCATATTGTGCGATTCTTTGAGCTTCTATAAGCTCTTCTGATGTGTTGTGAAGCTCTAATTGAAGTAATTTATCATTAAAGGTAGTAATTGGAAGTCCGATCGCCTGTTTGAAAACTCGTCTAATGATTCTGTCAATCTTTTCTCTCTCGGCCACTTGCAGTCTGAGGTACGGAATCACATATACAATACGACTGATGACAAAAGCCTGTACCAGTGTTATCATATTATTTTCCTTCATACCATAGTGCCGGTTTGCAATTCGTTTAAGTAGACGCATAGTTTGCTGCGCACTGGTTTCAAGTATTCTAATCGCCTCTCTGTTGTGCCCGTTTGAGCTGATTCGGAGTCCCAGAATTCTTATGCTTTCGACCGTAGGTATTTGCGTTTTTCCAACAAAGACTTTAATGTTAGGTTTTTCCTGGATGCTTTTCCGACCCCTACATGTGGCGTTATAGAAGAGAAGTTCTGATTTTCCGGTGAACATTGTAATCCTGTATGGATGGCATATTCTTCTACAACATTCACTGCTGTTTGTAAAGTTTTCTCTATGTATTCGTCACTACCCTCCGCTACCCATAAGGTAATGTCATCTGCATAGAGGCTATGGTGGAGTCCTGGAATTTCCTTCAGTCTGGTAAACAGAGCTATCATGGCCACGTTAAAGAAAAAAGGGCGATAGGACTGAGCGTTGCGGCGTACCTCTGCTGCTCAGACTAAACTCTTGGGATTCTGCTTCGCCTAGTATTATTCTTGCAGTCCGGTCAGTTAAAAAGTCTTTTATATAATCGTATACTCTTTTTCCTTTCCCTAACGCTTGAATATTGGCAAGTATAGCTTTATGTGATGTATTATCGAATGACTTTTTAAGATCTAGGCCAGCTGTTACCTTTGTGTCGTGTATATTGAGACCCGAATCAATTATTTGGCGTTTAATCTTAAGCACAATGTTCTGTGTAGACAGTTTCGCTCTGAAGCCTACCATCGTATGAGGAAAGAGCTCATTGTCTTCCATATAGTTTGACAGGCGAGTTAGGATGACATGCTCTAATAACTTTCCTATGCAGGATGTCAGGGAAATAGGCCTAAGATTATCAAGATCTAGTTTCTTGCCTGGCTTGGGAATCATTATGATTGTTGCCATTTTCCATTGCTTGGGTATCTTACCTTTTTCCCAACACTTGTTCATAAATTCGGTGAGGGTTGTGATAGATTTGTCGTCTAAGTTTCTGAGCGTTTTATTCGTGATCCCATCGGGGCCCGGGGCTGATGTTGTGCTCAGTTTCATTAGTTCCGATCGTACCTCGGCCTCTAATATGGGTTGGTCTAGGGAATCATTTTCTTTACCTTTGTACGAGCTTAATTTCTCTTTGGTTGTATCCCCAATGTATCTTTGTCTGATTTCTTCAATCAGTTCTTCCTCAGTGTCTTTGTATTTACGGACAAGTCTAATAAAGTTTTGTTGTTGTGCTGTCTTGCTCGCTTCCGAGTCTATCAGACATCTTAACAGGTTCCTTGTTTTAGAGAGACTTATTTGTTTTTCTATCGCATCACACTTTTCCTCCCATTGTTGTCTGCATAGTTGCTCCGCGTACTTCTCAATATATTCACTGAGGGTGGCTATCCTTTTTCTAAGGCGTTTGTTGTGTTTTTGTGTTTTCCACCGTTTTTATAGGCTCTTTTTTGCCTCCCACATATGTCGGAGCTTACTGTCTGTGCTTTCTAGTCCTTCTGTTTTTGGTATGGTCTTAGTTGCGATATGAATATTTTGCTTAAGGTTCCCTAGCCATTCATCTAAGTCTTCGATGACATCGCATGCTTCTTCTCTCTGATTTTTCTAAAGCTATCCCATTCAAGCATCCTTAATTCTTTGCCTCCTTTTTTACGTGGACCTGCTTTAAACGTGGTCTCAATTATATAGTGGTCACTGCCCATATTTTCTTGTGTGTTAAGCCAATAAGGTTCGATGATATTCTTAGTAAACGTGAGGTCAGGAGACGTGTCTTTGGATACGCTGTTTCCAATCCTAGTTGGGAAAAGGGGTCGGTTATTAACGTAAGGCCCTCCTGTTGGGCGTCGATCCAGAGATTTCTACCTTTGATGTTTTCTTTGTCATAACCCCATGCCACATGCAACGCGTTGAAATCTCCTACTATAACAATGCTTGCTTTTTAGTATTGCTGATCGTTTTTCTAAGAAGTGACCTAAATTTGGTTTTTTGTCTAGGGCTGCTATAAACGTTTAATATGAATAGACTTTCACCACTCTTCTGCGGTGGAGCTAACTCAACAAGAACATGATCGACATCGCAGATTTCTGTATCATGTTCTATCACCGTGAGATTTCTTCGCACGAGGGTCGTTACGGACATTTTTTCATCAGGGGTACCGTAGGATTTGTAATTCGACAATTTAGCCATTCCTCAAGTTTCCTGTAAGGCGATGACGTCTGGTGCCTCCATTCCGTTTAGGAATTGTTGAAAGTTACCCCGTTTTCGGCGATACCCACGACAGTTCCACTGCCAAATATTATACTGATTACGTTGTGCCATGTCTAGGAGCGGTCCCTTCCTTTGCGATTTAGATTACTTCGGTCGTAGTCGGCCGGTTGCAGGGTTTAGTAGTAGTTTTAACCGGGCCTGCTCCTATAGAACTCAAATCTGTTTGCGTGTTCTCCACCAGCGTTAGTCGATTTTCTATGCTATCTATTCTTTGTTTTATTTCTACGAGCTGCAGCTGCAATCCTGCGAATCGTTGTTGCATTACCTTAGTAAGTTCTCCGAGCATATTCTCGACTTTCTTTTCCAGGAGTTTTGAGAGGTCTTCATTTTCTACAGGAGATATTTCCTCTGCTCTTCGTTTCGCTGCATGCACTCCTGGCTCCTGTGCAGGCACTGGAGTTGAAATTTGACTACACGATGCTATGGAGCTAGTTGACTCGCGCAGCTGATTTTGCCTGAGTTTAGAGTTCTCTTCCTTTAGTTGTTTTATTTCGTCCCTCCGTTTCGCGTTTTCACGGGTGAGTTGCTCTAGCATTTTCTTAATATGGTTTAGCTCTTGACCTAGGGTGGACCCTTCTGCCACAAGCTCAGGCAAACTCCCAGACCGGAGAGACTCCCCTGATACCTCGCCCACCCAGCTCACCATTTGTTGACTGCCCCGACCGCCGCCAGGACCCTCGTGGGACTGTCCTTGAGGTGATGTCGTTGCCCTTGTCTTGAATTTGGCCCGTGACCTGGATCTGTGTTGACGAGTGGACCTTGATCTGGATGTGGATCTGGGTTTGTGTTGAGTCCCTTCTCTTTTTCCTTCGGCGAGTCGCTGGAAGGAAATGGAACGATCTCTGCGTCGTCCCCCTCTGTCCTGAGTGGCGTTGCCATTCTACTCCATTGGATTTTCTGGTGAATACCCTTCCTTTCATGCCTGTGTTGCTCTAGTGTTCGACAAAATCTTCATCTCTCTTCGTTCATCGCCGTAGTGTTGTTCCTTTTCCCGCCATCTTTTCTTCAAAAGGTACGGGGTCGTAAACCGTTCTTTGCATTTTTTGTCCCCTGTAAGATGACATTTCGCGCAAAGGCTGCACCTAGGGACGCACTGGTGGTTTTCAGTTGGATTGAGCACCCCACAACAACGGCATTTCTTGCTGTTAGGCTGTGGGCAGACATCCGCCCGATGTCCAATTCGACCACAAGTAGTGCATGTTTCATATTGCTTCTTGTACAGCAAGCACCTATATTCGGCACCACGGTAGTATACAAAATACGCCACAAACAACCCTTCGAAAACAATGACCACTGAGTCCGTAAGTCCCATACGTCGTGCATGTAGAATCGTCGGGTTCCTCTGATTGACCAAGCATTTTTCTATGTCTTCTTGATTATCATACTTCGGTATTCCGTGGATAACCCCTTTGAATGTGTTTTCTGGTGCTGTTACAAAAGCGGCTGTAGCATAGCTCTTGTGATTGATCATAATTTCCTTGATGTTGCTGTATTCCTTCGCATTGGCCAGAGTAGGTGTGCTCATGATCATAGTATTTTGTCGCATGTTGATTCTGAGAGTATCTTCCCCAGCAATGTCAGGCTGTACTTTTGCCGCTCGTAGAACACAGTCTCTTATGACAGCTAGACTCTGTCGCGTCAAGTCCAGACCTTTTCCTGGGCGTATTACAACCTTGTAATCGTCTTCTGGTAGTTGCGGTTCTTTTGGCCCTGGCCGGCGATGCAAAAAAAAAAATCCTTCAGTCTCCGAGACGCCTCCATGGACGCACTTTCCGCGTTCGTGGCTGGTTCCGCGTTTCTCTCGTCTTTTGCCTTCTTGCGTCGTTCATGGGCCACAACCCATCCTTGAGTGTCGTTGTACTCTTCGGGAGACAGCGTCTCCCCTTCAATTTCCACAACATCCATTTCGCAGGCTTCGAACAAGCCGGGGGCCTGGCTTGTCGCCTCGTTGCCAGCGCGTCGATGGCTCTGCGTCGGCACTGCGATGGCGTAGCTAGGGCGACGCCGTTGTGGGAACTTAAAAGAAGTGTCACGGCTCAAAAAAAGTAGGCCCACCTGGTATATCCTGGCATCGGACGAATCGGGTGATCGTCTGGCGACAGCTGTGATGGTCTTGAATCACGTGGTTGTCCTTATTCAGCAGCAAAAGTGAAAAACTGGCAGAGCCCATTCGAGAGGCGTGCGAGTGGCTCAGCCCCCTAGCGGTAGACCTGGAAGATGGAGTCACTAATCTTTTAAAGGAAATCTATAAAAGCAACAAGGTAGCTATAAAATGGGAAAAGCAGGTATCCAAGCCCCCAGAAATAAAACGGGGACTTTGGCAGAGGTGTCCTCCGTCACCAATGTTATTCATGATGTACCTACATGGATTACAGGCCAAATTATAGGGGAGTAGACTTGGCTTCAGCCTCTTTTCCGTCTAACAAGGAAAACTTGTTGAACAGGCGCTACCAGCATTGATGTACGCAGATTATATGGTGCTAATGGCCGGCAACAAGGAATACTTGCAGGGATTGATGGAAATCTGCGGTAATGAGGGAGATAGGTTAGATTTCAGATTCAGTAAGAAAAAATCAGCAGTCATGATCTTTAATGATAATGAGTGTTGTGAGCTTAGGATACAGGTCTTGCTAGAGATAACAGATAAATACAAATACCTAGGCGTATGGATAGCAAGGGGAACGAGTACCTAAGGGAACACGAAGTATACGTAACGACTAAAGCAAACAGGTATGTAGTGGTGATGAAAAATAGGGCACTGTGGATTCACACTAGGTATGATGTGAAAGGAATATGGAAAGGGGTCATGGTTCCTGGGCTGACGTTCGGCAATGCGGTCTTGTGCATGAGATCAGAAGTTCAAGCAAGATTAGAAATTAAGCAACGTAGAATAGGTAGGCTTGCTTTAGGAGCACACCGGTGTCACAGGTCCCGTTAATTAGGGAGGTGATCGCCGGGCTAATTCCAAAGGCCGAAGTATCGGCCCCCCGAACCGCACCACGAAAGCGTGGACAATTTAGAAGTGGTCCTACTGGCGCTCCAGCGGACGCCGGCTGTGGCCCAAAGAAGAAGTCAGAGCCGAGAGTTGATAAACAGAACAAAATTAAATTCTCAATTATGGCAGATCAAATTCGATACAAAAATATGCACACTCGACAATAGATGAATACGATATGTCACCAATCAACCAACGTGCTACACAGTACAATCAGCCACACTCGAAACAACGGATACAAACAACAGTACGCACTACAATGCAGTCGCATGCATCGAACAACCAAGACACTTAAAGACTAAAGAGCTCGAAAACTTATTCAGTCCAAAGTCCTTGGAACAAAAGTCTTAAGGATACTTGTTACAATGTTGGTTCAAATGCAGTGGCGCTGATAGTTGTGTTGAGCTGTGCAAGACTGGCACAGCGGCGGGGTGGCCGTTTTGGGAAATAATAAAGCACAGTTCGTTCTGGGCTAAGGGCTCAAGATGTTCTCGTGTTCTTCGCGGGCCTGATGGCCTACTGTTCACGGTTGTCACTAACGCCTGGCCATCAGTTAATCTACAAATGTAACAACTGGCGACGAGGATGAAATGAAGTTTCATGTAAGTCTTCGTTCCCGCAGCTCTCTGCCATCTGTTCACCATGCCAAGTTTCGGCAACCTCGAGCCATTCGAGGGGGGAGGAGACGACTGGCCCTGTTACGTGGTCCAGCTCAAAGCATTTTTCCTGGCGAATGATTTCGCCCCAGACAAGCGTATTGCCGTGTTCATCAGCTGCTGCGGGCCGAAAACGTATGCTCTGCTCCGCAATTTGGTCAAGCCCGCCAAGCCCAGTGACAAGAATCTGGACGAGGTTCTTCAAGTACTTGGAAGCCATTATTGTCCGAAGCCCTCTGCCGTTGTGCAGCGTTTTCGTTTCAACTCGCGCGTTTGCGCGGAAGGGGAATCAGTCAGCAATTTTATCGCAGCACTAAAAAGCCTGTCCGTGCACTGCAGCTTCGGGGCTGAACTCGAAAACATGCTCCGCGACCGCGTCGTGTGTAGCAAGCAACGTGGATGTCCAAACAAGACTTCTGGAAAAACCAGACCTCACCTTCGACGATGCTGTGCAGACCGCCCTGGCAATGGAAGCAGCAAAAAGGGACGCAGGGGAGATAGTGCAAGCGAACACAAGCAGTGCTTTCTCGACTCACCGTGTCTCGTCAGGTTCTGGGGGCGTCACCTGCTACCGCTGTGGGGACGGACATCTTGCATCAAAATGCAAGCATGTGAAGACAATCTGCAATTACTGCCACAAACGAGGTCATTTGGCGAAGGTGCGCAATTCGTGACGAAGGAACAGCCAAGCCTAAAGCAACAGCCCCACCAAGGCACGTTCGTTCTCGGCTTGCAGTTCACTGTCGTCGAGTAACCGTCATCGTGTTAATACGGTACGCAAGCAGGACGCCGCTACCGCTTCATCTTACGAAGTTTTTGACATGTGGTGGGTCGACTACGCCACGTCGCCTCCGCCTTTCACCGTCACTGTTGATGTTTGCGGCAAGCCGCTCCGCATGGATGTGGACACGGGGGCAAGTGTCTCTGTCATGGCCAAGTCGCGTATTCTTAAGCTTTTGCCTTCGGTGCCTGTTTATATTTGAAGCATTTGAGCATTTTGAAGTATTTGAATATTCGCACAAGCCTACTCTTTAGGCATTCGATTTTCTCATTTTGCAAGGTAACGACGGTTGACTCATGCATGCACTAGAACTGTTGTCAATATTGTCACTGGATCGTGACACAGATGAATTGAGCAAGCTGGATGTTCTGATGATGCTGTTCCTTCGGCCGAACTTGTGGACGCGTAAAAGGAAAGTCAGGTTACGGCAGACACTAATGCTGATAGCAGCGACCAAAGCGTCGGCCATCGATCAACTGACAAACGGTGAAATCTGTCTGCATTTATGCATCGCCCGTCGAATATTCTAGAGTTATCACTAAGTTCCAAAGAGATCACGTAAGAGATCACGCAAGTTCCAAAACAATCTGTTATGTTCACGAAGTGGGGGCAGTCTAAACAAAATGATCTACTACAGTCCTGAAGCTTCTTAAACAGGGCAGATGCGGTTTGTGCTAAGTGTTGCTTTTGCTAACAGTGTAAAAGGGCGATAACGTATATTAAGGAAGAAATGTGGCACTATTCCATGGCTCAGTCTTTATTTATTTCATTTATTTAATAAATCCTATTTATTTTTTATTATTATTTATGAAAACAAGTGCATCTTTAGATACGCTTGTTTATTTTTGTGATAATACAAAATCACACATTCATAGAATATTGGCGGGCACGTACACTCTCAACAGTTTTAAGGCAGATTAGATGGTGCGCCTCCAGTTAGCGATCTCTTATATTCTAATAATTTCCTGTTAACAAAGTGACTCGTGCGCCCTGCGTAGAAGTTGACTCAGCTATACGGAATCTTATACACCA
The DNA here is from genome assembly GCA_013436015.1 of Rhipicephalus annulatus. Classification (NCBI taxonomy): domain Eukaryota; kingdom Metazoa; phylum Arthropoda; class Arachnida; order Ixodida; family Ixodidae; genus Rhipicephalus; species Rhipicephalus annulatus. The sequence continues at coordinate 32,006 of WOVY01000977.1, forward strand.
CACGTGTCCAGCAATCAGGAAGTTTGTTAGTGTGTATCACAAAACAAATGTCAGTTCGCTTTTTGCTTATCACTTGTTCACTCTTTTTTGCACAGTGGCACAAATCTTGCCTAGCCTATTGGCAGCTGTAAAAGCTGTAAAAAGCGTTATTTACGCTATCCCCACTTTATTTCGCCTATGGGGTATGCGATGACTGTAAGGAATACCAAGGACGTGCTTTTTCCTATTGCTTTCTGCAGCCATGCTCAAGCTTGAAGTACCCCTGACACCAAATTTGGAATCACGAGATGTTCATGTTGTTTGAGATTCCTGTATGCGGAAGCGCTTCTGACCGCTTATTAGTGGCGAGTGTTGCTTATAAGATATTATAACTTGGTTTTAATGTAAGGGTGTGTGCTCGTCCGACTATTGTGGTGCAATCAAAATTTTTTGTGGTTTGATGTAGACAGGACACTACTTCATGACATTGCAGAGGTCAAGGAAGTATTATTGGCGTCAGGGAACATTGTGGGGCGCACACCCGGCAAGGATTGCTGTTCATCACCGCTCTTGCTGTGTTGTCCTGCTGCTTTCAAAGTGGTTTTGGCTGCTTAAGCCAGGAATTTTTTTTCTGAGGGGACACGCTCAAAGCATACACAAGGTTTTATTTTTCACCACCCATGGGCCTCTCTATTTTAAACGAGCATGTTCAGCGTCATCAAAGCTTGAGTGCTTGCAGTCTTAGGAGCTGCCCTGCTGCGGGGAACTTGTTTTATATGGTATTTAGGCGTGTGTTTCGAACTGATGCGAAATTCTTAGTTAACGACCATAGCATAAATTATACAATGCATTAGAGCATTTACAAACCAATTTCGACATTACCATAAGCAAAGTTATTCATTATTGTAAAAGAAGTCGCAAACGAAATTTTCGCTGTCAGGGACCCTCTCTGCCCTGACATCGTCTATTGACGACACCACAAAAAAAATTCTCCTGGCACCTCCAAAACAAAACGAGACCTGCTAATTATTGGAGGAATATTTGTTCAACTATTCCCACTGCGATTGACACCACAGTTGTGGCATTTTTGCGTAGTTCAGAGTCGTGAAAAAGGAGCTTGACTCAACACCTCCTCTATTTAATCAAAAGATTTCTTTTTGGGTGAGTTGGTGCTTATCTTCCTTAGGTACGAATGACTGAGATGCAAAAAACACGTGAAAAAAAGAAAGGAGCTAAAGAGAAAAAAGAGTGGCGGGCTGGCTGAGGCAGGAAGGTGGTGTTTTCCAGATGAAGTCCTCAAGTTGTTTTAAGAGCTTCCACACTGTCAAATACTAGGTTGGTTCACATTTTGTGTACTCTAGTGAGTAGCAAGAATAAAAGAATCATTTTTGTCATTTCATGACAATTGGGCCACGACGTGCTTTTTTACATGTCTGTAAATTCATAAATTCTTACACCACTGGCTCAATTTTTTGTTAGTGGTCTTCTGAGGTCCAGACTATCAGAAAAATACGCAACAAAAATATCTCCAACAAAAACAAAATTCCAAGGCTGAGAGGGTTAACAAAACGGCTTTCTTCAAGCGTTCAGCAACAGTGGCCCCTGCCATGAGAGGCGCACCTGCTTCTAAAGGATGTGTCATCTGCACAATAAAGCTGCAGTCATTTTGTTACTTAGTAAGAGAAGACTGAAGGCATGGCTTGGCTGCATGTTTTTTTACAATCTTAGATTGTTTCAAGGAGAAGTTTGAACAGCAGTGTAGAAAGTCTAGGAGAACACTGTCAGGGAACGTGGTTCTTCTGAAACGTTAAGGAAATGTCTCAAAGTTGTATTCCATTATTCTGAGGCACTTGTAAAGTTTTCTCCCTTAAACATGAATACCTATCAACTACCTCAGCTCACTGTCATTCGGAGATTACATGATTTACTATGTTTCTCTTTTTCACAGAACTGAAGGGCTATTCTAATGTGTCTGAAAATGCTAGACAATTTAGTGTGCAAACTATGTGAATATTGTCATGGTAAATAAAGGAAATTTATTTGCAACACGGCAAACAAAAAAAAGAGATCTAATTGAGCAGCACACCTTCATCTTTCTCTGTCACAAGCAATTTCCCTGCCATGCACAAATAATGGTGAAATGAGCCATGCAACAGCCAGATAGCAATTATATGCCCGGATCAATATGCTTGAGGAGTAATGATAGTGTTGCGTGGCTGCTGTGACCATGTGTAGTCAAGGTGCAGTGCCAGACTATCTGCTGCTCTATTGTGGCCAGACAGTGCTCTGAAAAAGAGCATAGCATAAACGCGTCATGCTGTACAGAGTCGGGAAGAAGGTGTGAGTGCTTTACCTTGTGAATGAATGAGAATTGGTGTTCAGAAAACTTGTGTACCACTAACATCTTTTACGGAAAGAATAAGGCACAAACAAGAACGACACAAGAAGAGACTTGGACGAACGCCTGGGCCTTGAAGAGACATCTATGTCTTTTCTAGTGTTTGTCTCATTTCCCCCTTATTCTTTCTGTAAAAGATGCACCAACTAGCCCACCAAAAAACTCTACTTGAACATGTATATGTGCTAGAGTAAAGATTAGGCACACATGCGAAGAATTTTTTTTAATTGCTTGAGTGCGTTGTCCAACAGGTCGAGCTGAAACGTAAGTGAATTAACAACTACATTGCACTGTACATTTCCTTACAGGCTGTCAGAGGCTGTCCATGAAGAGTTTGAATGAACCAAACCCACAGACTTGCAACAATTAAGCAGGGTCTATGCGAAGCAACAAGGCCTAGAAAGCTACCGAAAGGACAGCTTAGGCACTCTGCAAGGCAAGATGGAAGAGCTGGAAGAGAAAGCGTAGCTTGTCACGAAGAAAAATGCAGCTGCTCGATCTGCTACAGCTAAACCTGGATATAGCGAAATCACCAAATTCTTGAAAAAAATTGTTATAAGGCGAATTTCTTTATATGTAGGTACAGTACGAAAATTCAAAAAATAAATGCACAAATTAAACAAAAGAAGAAACGAAAGCACAGCTAACCCAAAACACTTATTTAGTGGTAAAAAGCTGCGTGATTATTGTGATAGCAATTATGTGGGCACCCTTTGGCGAGTTTTGCCGTTCGTCGCCATGTTCCATAACAAGTGCAAATTTAGAACATGCCCCATGCATCGTAACTTTTACGAGCTTGGTAAAAGCGTGTGAGCACTGCTGAAGCAGAGATCAAATAAGCTGGCCCATCTCTATCACCTGAAGGGCACATATGATACATCCCTCCACGTTCTACATCTGTTATCGAATGCTCAAACAGAAAGGAAACCACCCATCTTGAACAAGCATGAAAAAAACTCGAGGGCGGGTTAGCTCATGTAGCAGCGGTGAACTTTGAGTTTAAGGGTGCGCTCTTGATCGCTGGCCCGCGTGCTATCTGGGAAGCATCAGTCTGCTTTCAAGGTGAAGAGACTGTGTGCAAAGAGCACTTCTCCCTGGAGCAGCTGTAATTGCTTAGACAAGTCTTTTGTTGGATTGCCGCAATATCGGATCCATTAGAGGACTTTCTTCATCATTGCTCTCTCAGCTCCATAACGCTGTATAGAAGTGATAATATGGCAACAGGCGAAGGTTTTTCTGCTACACGTTTTTTATGCAATGCAGGTACAGCAGTGCCCTTTATTGAAAAACAGAAAAAGAATAAGACTGGATAGCACTGAAAGTACACTGTACTTGCACCACATTAACGCCACAGTGGCATCATCTGTGCTTTCGGAGTATTGGTTCTGTGTACCACACCAAAATTGATCACATCTAAGAAGCGTGTCTGATGCAAACATTGCTCTTGATATAATGTCCGCTATTGACCAATAGCAGAAATCTGCTGTTTGCCTACATACAACTGCTGCCCCGCCCACCGTGAAGAGTGAGAACGAGCCTTTTTATGATGAGAGCAGGCTTGAAGAAGTAGCAAGTTTGTGCTCTAGTTGTAAACGATCTTTTCCGTACACAACTGTGAGATCTGGCGAAGTTGTTCGCTACAGGAACAGCATTCCACTTTATGTCTTTCACAAAGCTCCTTGATAGTTCATGACCCTTTTAATTAATTATATACACTGAGATACAACAGTGAGTCTGTGAATGAATATTGCGCACTACTGGATTTTGTGTAATATCTGGGTACTAGATTTTTGAAGTTAAACTGGCCCCAGAGATCTTTTCTTTCAGCCTATGGCAATCCAGATGCAGTGAGTTTGCACTAGAACAACCCGGGAATATGGCTTTAGTTTGAGCAAGGTCCTGTGGCATTTGGAAGAACACCGCTTTAATGGCCAAGGAAAAGACGTTTACCACCTGACTGGCATTTGGATTCGCTTTGAAATTATTTTAGAATAATTGCTATTCTCTTCGACTTTGCTTCAAACAAAGAAGCCGATACAAGCCTAACACGCTGAGAAGTTGAAAAGAACTCGGAAGGTATTGGGTATCGCAGACAAAAGTGCCCCACATACTGTCAAGCAGAAGGTAGATTTGAGGTTGTGGCAAATGAGTCACCTACGTTTTTGATGGTTTTGAAAATACTGCTCTCTTTAATGTATTAGTTGGTCTGATAAGAAGACATGTGTGAAGGATTACGTAACTTTGCTTGTTGCATTCTGAAGCTGAGCACAATATAGTATTTGCTTCCTCTCCTAGCTGTAATCAGATGGCATTGAGTGTGACTCAACCAAGACACGAATTGTGCCTAACGTCCTACTAGGAACAGCAAGAAGGGGAAGGTGAAAATCTGCAAGCAGCGGGGTGGGTGCTGGAGTCGACGTTTCGGCAAGCAGACTTGTCTTTCTCAAGGCTGCAAGTGATTCCCTCGGCGGTTTGGGCGTTTGTATGCCTCACACCTTCTCCCCCAATCCGAACAAAGGAGGGAGAGAAAGCAACAGCGAGAAGGGAGGGGGGCAAAATGAGTCAGAAGGAAGAAGGTATTTTATGATAAATAAAAAAGAAGAAAATTTAAACAAATAGAGAAAAGGGGGTGTTGGTGTAAGGAGGGAGGAGGGGGTTGTACACGTGTTGCTGAGTTAGAATTGTCAAAAGAAAGCATCATTTAACAGTGATCAGTTAGGAAGACTTAGCACTTATCGTTTTCCGTAGTGTATGTACCTTATCTGGTGGACTCAAAAGCCCCTTTTGAAACATTTATACCTGCTGGCTAAAGTGTACTAATATTGTGAATAAGGTTCGACTGTAGATTTTCTGCCTTTTGCAGGCCGGAAGTTTTACTGGAGGATGTAATGATTGAGGTTGTCCAAGTTGTGACCTGATACATTAAAATGCTGTGCCACTGCTTTCGGTAATTTTCTTGGTGTGTCCACGTGATGCCCGTATGGCCGAACATTTACTGGCTGTTCTGTTTTAGTCACTGCATTGTTTGTGACAAAATGAACTTTCGATCATGTAGACAACATTTAAAATAGTTCAGGCAAAGCCTTATTTTATATGGTGCACACAATCATTTTTGGTGCTTTTAACTGCAACAGTATCTTGTAAGAGTTTGCAAGTCTTACACCTTAAACGAGAACAAGGTATTATGTCGGCAGTGGAATGAGTGTTTATTTTAGCATGCACTAACATGTCCCTAAGTTTCTGTTTCAGCGATAAAAGACCTTTGACACTTCAGAGAATGCTTTTCTAAGGTGTTTGCTGCTGGATAATTCTTGCGGAGGGTATTGTTTCGCTTGGAAGCACATTTAAATATTTGTATAGAAGTGCTAGTGGCTGGTTTGGCTGTGCTATGGGGCTCCTTTAGTTAGGGTTGATTTCCTGTCTAAGTTACAGGCTTCATTGTAGGCCTTGTTTAGGGTGTTGTATAGGTAATTTCAACTAATGTTTATTTTAGGTTGTTTTAATGGTGAGCGTAGTCACTGTCATCACTACAGATCTTGTTTGTCATTTTGTGCATACCAGTTTTGAGTATAAGGTCCTCATAGCTATACTTAGAGCATTCCACTTTGATATCTCTCATAGTGCCTGTGTTGTTTTGACAAAATAAATGTATTTATTACTTGTTTATGGGTCTATATGTATTCACAACATGAGCTCTGACCACGAGTGGTCATCACCAATTACTTTCATGCATGGCGGGCACTAATATAGTTAGGCCTACACAGAACATGCAGCACAGTGCGGTCGGTATTTCGTCTTCTTTTGCAACACATGACAGCCACAGTGAAAGCCAGAAGAGCGATCTTTCCAAAGCCTGTTGTAGACTTTCTTGTGGCAAATAATACACATGCAAGATACCCATTACGTCATAAATTGTCTTGATTTTCATGCAGTACAGAAGCACCCACCGTGTCATTTGTCGTCATTCTGCTATAAGGCATTATGTGCACTTTGTGCTGTCTGTGGCTGATGACGATGTAGAATTATGGCTCAGCCCTTTGGAAGAGGTCAACAACCAACTTTTTCTTCAATTGCCTGGTTGCTATTTTGCTCTTATATGATGCTCAATTACATTTTCAACATCATTTCTTGCCCGACAAGATGCCTGTGTAAGGTATTTTTACAAATACATTTCAAACACCAGCGCTGCTCTGTGGCAGAATACTCAACTGCCATGCATAGAGTCTAGGTTAAAATCCCATCTGACTCTAGAATTTTTTTTCTTATTTTCTATGATAGCGGTTACGGACAGTGACAGGAGCTGACAATAATGTTCCCCGGCTTCGGTGGTCTAGTGGCTAAGGTACTCGGTTGCTGATCCGCAGGTCGCAGGATCAAATCCCGGCTGCGGCGGCTGCATTTTCGATGGAGGCAGAAGTGCTGTTGGCCCGTGTGCACAGATTTGGGTGCAGGTTAAAGAAGCCCAGGTGGTCGAAAATTCGGAGTCCTCCACTACGGCGTCCCTCATATTCGTATGGTGGTTTTCGGACGTTAAACCCTACATATCAATCAATGACAACAATCTACAAAGACCAGTTATTGTCTCATAACAGCTTTCGCTGTAAAATACTGGTCATTTAGAAAATGCTCTTATGAAACAGTATTCTAATCGATTTGAACCCGCTCACAAAACTTATTAACTATTGCAGCCATCATTTGTACCGCTCACTGTCATTGGCAGTGACAAATGTGGAAACAATTGGACTTGTGCTTGTCCGTGTGTCTCCTTTCTTCGTCCCCATTTGTTGCACACAAAATACTTCCATGGATTTCATCGATTGTTATATGTGAAATTCTTGTGGATTCGTTTTATGTTCTGCAGGTCCAGCTGTCTGGCCCGACGAGCTTTGCGCCTTTGGTGCAGAAAGCACAGTAGATTGCTGTTGACTGCCGCGAGTTTCACGTGCTGCTCATGCTGACTGACGGACAGCTTAACCCTGTTGGAGAGGTCGCTTCCAGAAAAGCAATCATTGCAGCTTCTCAGGTACTCATCTGCACCTTCAGTACTTGTAGGCTTAATCTCCAGGACACTGAAGAGCAATAAAGCGCCCGTTCACTTGAGTCTAGATCCAACCTGAATAGTAGTCTAGTGCGTCAAGTTGGGCTGGTTGGTGAAAGTTCATTTTGAGAAAGTTTTTACTTTCTGCTAGAAACATGCTGTAAAAATCTTTTACTGTGTTTCTAGTGCAATAAAACATTTTTTTCGAGATAAGTAGTGCACAATCTGTCTTGCTATTTCTAGTGTAGTAAAACAACTTTATCAACACGTCAAAAGCCCCAGGCCATCATGGAGTGTGCGGGGTGTATTTATTCCTTGTCCTTCGTAAATTGTGCTAATTTTCATCAGTATACTATCTTATCCAAATTTTTTTAGTATTTGTTCTTAGTGCCCTTATACTTCCTAAATATACCTTCAAAGGGGCACTGAACCGTCTAGGACAGCAAAAGCTGCCATGGTCACTATCATGCGTCTTAACCGAGAGCTTAACCGTGAGCTTAACAAATACACCACTGGTAATGGCGAGTGGTGTATTTCCCTCCCCCCCAAAAAAGGGGGGTGCACATACCAATTGCTACTCATTTCCAGTGTTTACTTCAGTGTGCACTTTGAGTCAAATTCAGTGAATATGAACTTATCACATTGTGGGCATTCCTTTAATCTCGCCCACCTTTGTTGGTTTCATGGAATCAGTACACTCTGAAAGGGTGTGCTCAAATAATTCTTCATTCTTTTTTATAATCCATCATTCCAAGTGGCTGATGCGAACACTATCATACCGTAGTGCATCAACACCAAAGTGAATGACGAAACGTGAAAAAAGGATATCTTGCAAGGGGTCATTACTCAAACGAAAGGCCATGCTCTGATACAAAAGTGGTCGAGCCACACTGCAGCCCTTACTGTGCATGATTTGCCTTGACATTGGTGAGAGGAGATATTCATTTGGGTTGCATCTGTATTTATGCTATTTCCTACATGTGTGAAGAATCATGCTGAACAAGCTTGTCAAACTTTTGTTGAAGACGGTGTTTCTCTCTGCGAATGGTTGTTGATGAGGTACAGTGATTACAGTACTTGGCTGCTCACTAGTGCCAGCTATGGCATCCGCATGCAGGTGAAATGCTCAAGGCCAGTGTTCTGTGTGATGTCAGTGCACATTAGAGAATCGCAGGGGTTCAAAATCATCAGAAACCCTCCACTTTACAGTTACTAAGACTCGAAACAATGCAAGATAACCAATAGAGCCACCAAGCAGTTATTCAGATCAGATAAAATAACTTGATTGAGCACCCCGTGATTTGGTAGAATGAGTCTAGATCATCCCACCTAGGCTTCGCGGCCAAGGATTGTTAACTCAACAATATTTACTAGATGGAACGCTGCTGGTGCTACAATCAGCCACCATGGAATTTGCCTGATCTTTGTTTTTGTGGCTTCCAATGCACTTGCAACATTGTTTTTTGCTGTGTTTTGCTGTGTTTTGCTGTGTTTTGCTGTGTTTTGCTGTGTTTATTGATGTGTTTTGCTTAAAAACGTTGAATTGTTGTGAACTTTGAGAGATGATTGTGAGCCTAAAAAGGTTATGGTGGTGAAGTGGAACTTGCGAAAGACTACCGTATAAACCGGAATATAAGTTGAGATTTTTTCAATAAAATATTAAGCTAAAGTCGCCCCTCGTCCTATATAGCGGTGTCTAGCCCAAAGTGCAATGCTGTCTGGCAACATAAGGCTTGCCTGTGCTTGTGAAGCCAGACGCGGCCATATCCGCATCCAAATCCAATCGCAGTCTGTTTTCTTTGTGTTCGTGATTTGCTTCTGATCTGTTCCGAGTTTTCGCTCCGCTTGACATTGCGCTGCATTTTTGGTGGCCTTTTTTTTTCGTTCACTGAATATGTCTAGCGGTGCGAGGAGGCAGTACTCAGCTGCGTTTAAACTAGATGTTGTTAAGTTCACAGAAGCGAACGGGAATATGGCTGCTGGCAAGGTTCCTTTTGGAGTTGCATAAGTTTGTTGCCAGACTTTAGGATGGTTGTTGCCAAACTGCCGCTAAATTTAGCGGAAAAGTTTTTTTCCTGTAGTTGTGGCTTCTCTGTAAGAGTTTGGTGCTATCCGCGATGCATTTCTTGGCTGAAAATGTTTTCCTGTAGTTGTGGCTTCTCCGTAAGAGTTTGGTGCTATCCGCGGGGCATTTCCTGGCTTAAAATTTTTCTCCTGTAGTTGTGGCTTCTCCGTAAGAATTTGGGGCTATCCGCGGTGCATTTCATGGCTGAAATTTTTTCCTGTAGTTGTGGCTTCTCCGTAAGAGTTTGGTGCTATCCGCGGTGCCGGCGCATTTCGCGAGTGCATGAGCAACGCGGGCCGTTTTTTATTAACGGAATGAACCGAGCCTAGCAGAAGTCGAGCATTGTGCTGCCGTGCAATTAAGAGGCCGTTTGAATTAACGGAATGAACCACCCATTAGAGAAGTCGAGGCGCATTCTCTTGCTGTGTGCGCAGCTGTGCGATTAAGATATCGCGCCTCAGTATTAGGGATTACGGGGAAAACTGAATAGAGTCGCAGGAGGTGATGCGTTGCCTCCCTCCGCCTTACTTTTCTTTTTTTTCCTCTCTCAGCTGATCGTGTCGCGTCGACCGCGCGCTACGACGGGGAAGGCTACGCTTCCCCTAGCTGTGTCAGCACAAGACATATCGCTCGGACTCGTATATACATGTGATGAATAAGCGTTCCAAGGCTGGTTAATCAGGGTACGTCGGATATGCTACAGCTATGTACGCCTGGAAGGCTGCTTTATCGAAGCAGATGGAGCGAATTAAGCACGACTTGAACGTACCTGTAAATAGGACCCGGCCGACGAGCCACTGTCGCTTACAGGGCCCCACCCACAATAAGCACAAACTACCAAAATTCCAAATAGTGATTGTGTATTGTATCTCAGCTTAAGAGCTTAGTATAGAACAATAAGAATAAAATGACATAATAAACATAATGATAACAATAATAATAATACAACATAATGACAACATAAACAAAAGAATAAAATGACATTATGTCTCACTACGCGCTAATCACAATTAAACTGGATACCGGCGAGCAATTACCTCCATTAATCGAAGAAATGGGTCTTTCACGTTGGGACGTGCTTTAAATGATCCCCACCAAAGCCAGGCGAGGTGAGACGGCATAAGTGAGGTAGTCGTCTTGTTGCTGTTGCGAACGAGACGGCGGTTGGCCTTTTGACATTCACTTTCAATCCTTTGCGTGTTGGCGCCTGTCGTATGATCAACGAAGTTGACACTGTGGTTCACGGTGTGCCAGTCCAAGTTTAGCGTTGTTCCGTTGGCATCCACAAGTCTGGGTATGCACTGGTACGCGGTCCACTCGTCGCTGTACACCATCGTCCCGGGAAAAATGTGCGTCCGGTCGAAGCGATGGCGCAGGCGACAGTCCGATTTCACGAAGGAAGGCCTCTTGCGCGGCAAGGTACCTTATGATGTCGGCGATTTCGACAATGCTGGGGTCTATCCGTGGCGTGGCCATGACAAGACGCTTCCTAAACTGGTAACAGTGTAGCTTGCATGGCTAACGTTACGGCATTTTATAAGGGTCATGAGGTGAAAGGGGGATAGAGCCCTCTAACGTTGACAGGGTGCCTACGTGATGCAGCATCAGCGGGGAAAGAGGGGGTGGGTCACGTCGCCGACGTGGCGCGAGCATCTGCGGAGAAAGAGTGGATGGGCCACGGCCCTTACGCCACGCGAGCACCTGCGGAGAAAGATGGGATGGGCAAAGACGCCAGGAATAAAAAAAAACAAAAACCTTTTTGTACCTCTAACGTTGGTAGACATGGCGCCGACCCGACGCGACGCGAGTGTCTGCGGAGAAAGAGGGGGTGGGCAAAGACGCCTGGAATGAAAAAAACATTAAAAAAACTTTTTTGTACCTCTAACATTGGTTGACATGGTGCCGACCCGACGCGAGTGTCTGCGGAGAAAGAGGGGGTGGGTCACGGCTCCGACGCGACGCGAGCATATGTGTCAAAATACGGGATAAGCGAAGACGCCTCGAATCGTACAATACCTAGGTCACGTACTCCACTTCGGTGCCCCTCCTTCTCCACAGCAACGGTGACTTGAGCGGGAGTGCGAACGACGTTACGTGATGCTACGTGATGTGACCCACGTATCACGCAAACAGTACAACACCACCCAGGGCACGTACTCCACCTCGGTGCATTGGGCGTCGACACATGGCCAAACTTGCTCACGTCAACCTCTTAAATTTTCTTATTTGGTGCTCCCTATCTCAGTCGCAATCTCTAAGCTTTAGGATCGTGATCCTTATGAATTGCTGTAACGTTATTTTTGCAAAGTACATTGTCACCATTTCAGGAGCCGTCGTGTTATTGGACTGTCGAAGACACCATCGCTTCGAGCGGCAGTTCGACCTGCAGACAGTCGGGAACAGCACAGAAGCGGCTGCCGACATCCGAGTGATGCGGAATTCGCAAGGACTTCGGCTTAATTATGGTGACCCAGGATTCAGTAAGTCGTCACGTACAATCGCCCCGGCAAAAAAACGAGCAGACCCACACTTCAGGTACAATGGTTGCAGGAAACAGCTAGCTGTCCCAGCTCCACGGGACACTCACGATGCAGGGTAGACAGGGCAAGGCTCCTTTTTTTGCCTGTCGAGACGTACTTGGTCGTTGCACGTCTCAACGTGAAAGACCCTTTCTTTCGATTAATGGAGGTGATCGCTCGCCGATATCCCGTTTAGGGATCGCTGCCATATCGTCAGTGATGAGCGTGTAGTGAGACATATTATGCCATTTTATTCTTATGTACCCACCCTAGTGTTTTATACTGCGCTCTTGAGCTGAGAGACAATTTGTGCGTATTGTGGGTGGGGCCCTGCAAGCGACGGTGGCTCGTCGGCCGGGTCCCATTTACAGGTACGTGCAAGTCGAGCTTAATTCGCTCCATCTGCTTCGATAAAGCAGCCTTCTAGGCGTACATAGCTGTAGCATATCCGACGTACCCCGATTAACCAGCATTGGAGCGCTTATTCATCACATGTATACACGAGTCTGAACGATATGTTTGTGCTGACACAGCTAGGGGAAGCGTAGCGTCCCCCGTCGTAGCGCGCGATCGAAGCGACACGATCAGCTGAGAGAGAGAAGAAAAGAAAAGTAAGGGGGGAGGGGAGCAGCGCATCACCTCCTGCGACTCTATTCAGTTTTCCCCGTAATCCCTAAATACTGAGATACGATATCTTAATCGCACAGCTGCGCACACAGCAAGAGAACGCACCTCGACTTCTGTAATGGGTGGTTCATTCCGTTAATTAAAACGGCCTCTTAATTGCGCAGCAGCCCCGCGCTCGACTTCTGCTAGGCGCGGTTCATTCCGTTAATTAAAATGGGCTCCTAATTGCACAGCAGCGCCGCGCTCGACTTCTGCTAGGCGCGGTTCATTCCGTTAATTAAAACGGCCTCTTAATTGCGCAGCAGCGCCGCGCTCGACTTCTGCTAGGCGCGGTTCATTCCGTAAATAAAACCAATTCTGTAATGCGGGGTTCATTCCGTTAGTTAGAACGGCCTCTTAATTGCAGGGCAGCACCACGCTCGACTTCTGCTAGGCGCGGTTCATTCCTTAAATAAAGCGAATACTGTAATGCGCGATTCATTTCGCTAATTAACACGGCCTCTTAATTGCGCAGCAGCGCCGCGCTCGACTTCTGCTAGGCGCGGTTCATTCCGTAATCAAAACGAATTCTGTAATGCACGGTTCATTCTGTTAACTAAAACGGCCTTTTAATTGCACGGCTGCACCACGCTCGACTTCTGCTAGGTGCGGTTCATTCCGTAAATAAAACGATTTCTGTAATGCGCGGTTCATTCCGTTAATTAAAACAGCCTCTTAATTGCACGGCAGCACCACGGTCGACTTTTGCTAGGCGTGGTTCATTCCGTAAATAAAACGAAATGTGTAATGCGCGGTTCACGCCGTTAATTAAAATGGAAATAAAACGGCCTCTTAATTGCACGGCAGCACCGCACTTGACTTCTGCTAGGTGCGGTTCATTCCGTAAATAAAACGAATTCTGTAATGCGCGGTTCATTCCGTTAATTAAAACGGCCTCTTTATTGCGCAGCAGCACCACGCTTGACTTCTGCTAGGCTCGGTTCATTTCGTTAATTAAAACAGAATTAAAACGGCCTCTTAATTGCACGGCAGCACCACGCTCGACTTCTGCTAGGCTCGGTTCATTCCGTTAATAAAAACGGGCAGCGTCGCTCATGCACTCGCGAAATGCACCGCGGATAGCACCAAACTCTTATGGAGAAGCCACAACTACAGAAGAAAAATTTTCAGCCAAGAAATGCACCGCGGATAGCACCACACTCTTACGGAGAAGCCACAACTACAGAAGAAAACTTTTTCGCCAAATTTAGCGGCAGTCTGGCAACAACCACCCCAAAGTCTGGCAACAGATTAATGCAACGCCAAAAGGAACCTTGCCCCACGTGTCAACGCTACTAGGGCTGTATCCTTAGGCCACCTGGACCATATTACGACCAGCATGGGGAAGTGCAGAACACAGAAGATGAGGAAGCGCAAGTTTGCTTGAAATCGCTACACGACGACGAGGCTGCCTACTGACACAGACGCCGGTATTTTGGCGACCGCCAAGAAGCTTGGGGACATAAACAAGGCGTACCAGGCTCCACTAGAGAATTCTGCGCTCCAAGGAAACAGGATAATGGACATCGGTATTCTTTCTTTAGTGTTTTCATTGCTGGCATGTTCCGAATACATGAACACAACACTGAAGCTTGAGGAACGCTCTCACCAAGGGATATGCTTGGCTTGTGCGGTCGTGTGTACCGACTGTGGGTTCAAGCGTCCATTTCATACGTCGAGAAAGGTGGGTCGTGCCAATGAGAACAATTTACATCTGGTTTACGCGATGCGCCAGTTATGAAAAGGGCACGCTGGTGCGAAAACTTTTTCCAAAGTGATGAACATGCCTACTCCTCCACGTCACTCCGTCTACGACGAATTGTCATCTCGGCTTTCTGCAGCGGCAGGAGAAGTGGCGTCATAGTCGATGACTGATGCTGCTGTGGAAGTTCGTCGTGTTGTGGTGAGTGCCGAGTGTGGTGTTTCAGGTGATGGCACCTGGCAGAAGCGTGGCCATTCTTCTTTGAACGGTTTTGTGTCTGTGATTTCTGTTGACACGGGAAAGGTTATTGATGTTGAGGCCCTTTCTAGTTCGTGTAAGTCATCTAAAACCAAAAGCAAGCTGAGGCAAGATTGTGCTTTGTACCAGGAATGGAAGGCAAACCACACTTCCTGTCAAGCAAACCATGAAGGAAGTGCTGGCAGTATGGAGACAGTTGGTCTATATCGAATATTTGAAAGGTCGAAAGGCAAGAGAGATTTGAAGTACCTGCAATACTATGGCGATGGTGATTCTAAGAGCTATGCCGCTGTCAAAGACATGTAGAAAAAGGACAGTGTGCAGAAACTGGACTGTATTTGGCATGTCCAGAAGCAAGTTGGCTGCCGCCTCAAAAAACTGGAGAAGACAGTGCGTGGACTTGGTGGTAAGGGGAAGCTCACTGATGCTCGCATTGACCGCCTGCAAGACTACTATGGCATCGCCATAAGGGCTAATGTGGGCAACCTTTCTGCAATGAAAAGGCTACCCTTGCCAGTCTTTTTCATTGCAGCTCTACCGACAAGCAGCCGAGACATGACCTGTGTCCACTTGGACTGAAAAGCTGGTGCGGATACCAAAGGTTCGAAGCACTCGGCCAAGGGAAATATGTACACAAAGGAGGACTTCCAAATGATGTGTTCAACAAAGTTAAAACTGTCTACAGTAATGTGTGCTCTGAACTTCTAATGAAGTGCCTTCATGGAAAGACTCAAAATGCTAATGAGTGTTTCAATGGTCTAATATGGCAGCGGGCACTCAGAGAGGTCTACGTAAGCTTGCCTACAGTAATGTTTGCCTTGCATGATGCTGTGGCACACTTTAATAAAAAAAGGTGCACCTGGGCAAGTCAGGCAATGTGAGGGAGAGACAAGTGACCAGTTAGATTATGTGGCTACGAAAAGATGGGAAAAACAGTTGAGAAAGGCAGAAGGCTAGATGGGATTTGCACGCATAAGATAAAATAAGCTTACACAGGGTCGGGAAAATTGTAGGTAACTGGGGGAAGCCTTTGTATAGCACTGGACATAAAAGGCTGATATACAAGAAGAGCGTGTGTTATCGAGCTTTTGCACATCACAGGTTGGTTTCAATACCAACAGGTTATTCAACTCGCATCGCAGTGCTACCGTTTAGGTATTGTAGTTGTACTGCTAACTGCTTTTCAACAGGTTTCTAACAACGTTGAAACATATCTGGAACATTTAGCAGAATTATGTACAGCCATGTCCCCGACTCTGTATAGCGCATCTGTAGCCAGGCTTAATTCGTGGTACCTTGCGAAAGTTGTGGGCTCCGACGTGGTGTGCCCAGGAGCACGCGTGACCCAATATACATGCCGAGCTGCTTTGCACAAGAGTGATCATGTTGAAAGGTGTGCCTGTTTAACCGTAGATGCATGGTTCCTCAGGACGCTTTCAGCACGTGAATTCTGAGAGATGACGCGTTTCGACTGATAACACATGCCTGACTAGGCACTTGTTATTGTGCCTGGTCAAGTATTATACGGTTGGCACTGCAAAACCTCTTTAGCACCAACCACTCCAGTTCCAAACTAAAGCACATTGCATGAAGGAGGTAGCAAAATAAGCACGCCTGCCACCACAATTTGAATCTTAAAATTTTACATACTTGCTAACACAACCAAATGAAGGCATGACTTCCCCGAAAGACCATGTTATACAAGAACGGAGTGCTCTTTTTGGGGAAGTGACACTTTCATTCGGTCATGTTACGAAAGTATGTGAAATCATAATTTGTGGCAGCAGGTGCGCTTTCTTTACCTGCTTTGTGCACTTTGCTTTAGTTTGGACCTGGAGTGGCTGGCACTGAAGAAGTTTCGCAATGCTAAGCATTCAGCAGCCCACATCACTGTGGCAAACTGGAACCTAAAGATAAGGCATGCGCTCTGTTTCATACTGAAGAAACCTGCACGCACGACCTGGGAAGGCCTCACTGGACTGGGAAATGTTCACATTGCAGAAAGTGTACGCTACGTACTCAACAAAGGCCCGAAATTTAGCCACGAACCTCTGTTGCTGGCTCACTAAGCACTGGCATTGCACCGACGAGTCGCGGCAGAAGTCGATCTCTCAGTTAGGGACTATTGCTTACAAGACAATGTTTAAGCTCTAGCAAGAATAGGGGAAAAACCCTATTCGTCAGGAGGATACGTTGGTTGGTGTAGTCATTCAAGTGCAACAATTTGTGCCCATTTCAAGTGGATAAAAGTAGTGGCTCCGTAGCAATTGATGTAGATTTGTGTAACTTCAAGGCAAGACAAGCAGTCTACATGAACTTCGTCTAGTTAAAAGTCATCAAAACAAGAGTTTTGAAAGCAAGGCAGTGGCTCTGAGTAAGGACTTGTCACTTCGGGCGTCTGCGCCCAAGGGACCTGCTCCACAGTGGATGCCCTGCGGCCTGTGCGTGCTCGTGGGCCAAACCCTGAGTGTGCCCGTCTGCCCACAGCGGCAAGACCTTGGCCCGGCCTCGTGCACGTTCCCTGGCCCGTTCTCCTCGTAGCGGAACAGGCGGGAGCGCTCTAAGTCGAGGCAGCAGGAGGTAGGGCTCCGGGTTCTCCCATGGATTGGACGCCCAGCGAAGGAGAGCCCAGCCTTGCAATTCCGACTCTCGTGCACGGCCCTTGCTGTCTCGAGACACGCCGCACACACGATCGCTGTCCTCTTCGGCACCACATGGCACATACGCGATTCGCCCCCGCACGGCGCACACATTCAAAAGGCCACACAAGCCGCCACCGCATGGCGTACTGCTTTGTTTTTGTACATTTCAACCTGCGCGCACCATATATTATGACACCATACACACCCCCCGCACAACACCAAAATCAACCTTGACCAAACTAGAGAAAGCGCTCACAATCGACGTCTGCGCACCGCTAGAGACTAAAGCGCTTAGGTATGTTCGCGCGATTTGGGTGCCTAAGCAGGGCACGGTCACCAGAAAAGCACCTAGGGCGCGGCCACTTGTATTAGTTCGCATCATGACTCGCCGTAACCCTGCATTCGCCGGCTGCAACGGTGCTTGAATGTAATGTCACTTCCGGGACACCACCGGCAGCTTGCGGTGGCTTCAACCGCGCGCGCTCCATGCCCCATCTAGCTTCCCTTGTAAAGATCAGTGAACCCACCATACATGACTCCACGGCCGGCTAGATCGGGCGCGCACGGCCGTGTTCTTCCGGCTGTCTCATCCGGATGGAGGAGGCGTAATTGCAAAAGGGGCCGGGCGGCTACATTACATTCCAGGACCGTTCTATGGATGGTTGGATGGATGGATGGATGTGGCTGTACCCTTTAGATCAGGCGGCGGCTAATGCTACCTAGCCGTATACTTAGTGAACTAACCATTAGATTTATCTTTTTTTCCCTTTAAATAGTGAGGTTGAGGATTCGTACTTTGCAGTGAAGGGATTAATTTCCACTCGTGCCTTGACTTGAGCTACCAATCAGATAACCTCCTTCTAGTTAAGTCTACCCGCTTAAAGTCTATTTTGCCCTCCCTGTCCCTAAACTCCAGTGCTTTGAAAAACTCTGCGCCACCATCCTGAACTATAGGGTGAAGCCGTTCACAGAACATTATCAAGTGCTCGGCAGTTTCTTCTTCCTCTCCACACGCACTGCATACAGTGTCTACCCCTTCGTATTTGGCCCGATATGTCTTGGTTCGCATTACTCCCGTCCTGGCCTCAAACAGTAGAGAACTACCCCGAGTATTATCATAGATTCTTTCCTTGGCAATTTCCTGCTTAAAAGTTCGATAGATCTCTAGTGCGGACTTCTTAATGATGCCAATTCTCCACATGTCAGTTTCTGTTTCCTTCACTTTCTTCTTAACCGATAGTTCTTTTTGGTTTGGCCACCTTCTGTTTTCTAAGTATTTACCAGTCAATTTCCTGGTTCGTTTCCTCCATTTTGTATCGACATTCTTCATGTACAAGTAGCTGAAAACCTTCCTAGCCCAATGCTGCTATCCAATTTCTCTCAATCGCTTCTCAAATTTTATCTTGCTGCTAGCTTCCCTGCCCTCAAATGATGTCCATCCCATATTACCTTGTACTCCCAGATTTGGTGTATTCCCGTGAGCTCCTAAAGCAAGCCTACCTATTCCACGTTGCTTAATTTCTAATCTTGCTTGAACTTCTGATCTGATGCACAAGACCGCATTGCCGAACGTCAGCCCAGGAAGCATGACCCCTTTCCATATTCCTCTCACAACCTCATACCTATTGTAATTCTACAGTGCCCTATTTTTCATCACTGCTGCATTTCTGTTACCTTTAGTCGTCACGTATATTTCGTGTTCCCTTAGGTACTCGGTCCCATTGCTTATCCATACGCTCAGATATTTGTATTTATCTGTTATCTCTAGCGTGACCCCCTGTATTCTAAGCTCACTACCTTCATTATCATTAAAAATCATGACTGCTGATTTTTCTTACTGAATCTAAAATCAAACCTATCTCCCTCGTTACCGCATATGTCCATCAATCTCTGCAAATCTTCCTTGTTGTCGGCCATAAGCACTATATCATCTGTGTACATTAATGCTGGTAGTGCCTGATCAATGAGTTTTCCTTGTTTGACTAAAGAGAGGTTGAAGCCAAGTTCACTTCCATCTAATTTGGCCTCTAATATTTGTAGGTACATCATGAATAACAAGGATGACAGTGGACACCCCTGCCTAAGGCCTGTGAAAGCAGGCGTTTGGTGTGTAGCGACACCCCAGACCTGAGCTAACGGGGGGGGGGGGAGGTTAGGCTCCCTCCCACGCCTAGCCGTGCGTGGCTTTGCCGTGTCCGGGGAAAAGAGGATCCTGGGGGTTGAGCTGGTACTGGGTGATCGTACCTTTAAAGCCCCCCTGTAGAGGCAACACACCCCTTTGGCCCCGGCTTCACGTAGATGGCACCCCTGGGCTGACCCACCCAGGGGAAATCAGCAGTCGCCTTTTCCTATCTCTGTCCCCTACAACTTCGTCTTTATCTCTCACTTTTAGTCTGTCCTGTCTACTTATCTCTTCTGTTTACTTCCCATTTTCCTAGCGGCAAGGGTTCCTGTGCAAAGAGCCTACCTTGATCTAGGCGCATTGGGTTATGGCAGTGTTGTACGGCTGACGTCTGCAAGCTTTCAGCGCCTGCAAACTTGCAGCGTCCCCTTATTGGGCTCTGTGGTGGGTGGCCGCCAACGCTGCTGAACAAAAATAAGACCGGCATGCATAGAGCATTCCCCCTACTGTCTGATTGTACCGGCCTAAAGCGGGCACGCACCAATGACATAAATTTCTTCAACCTGCCAATAGAAAGATTTCCCCACGTCCACGTCATTCACTGTGAAAAAACCGGAAAGCAAGCCAGGGCCGTGTCTTCTTTCGTAGTTGCCAGATGTCTTACTGAAACTTTCGGGGCTGGATACAAAGTAACCAAAATGGGTAGCGGAGACCTTCTCCTCGAAATTCGGGACAAAGCACAATTTGCAAAGCTAGACAGCCTCTCAACGTTAGGTGACGTACCGATCACCGTAACACCACACACATCTATGAACATCACTTGCGGAGTGGTATCTGACGCAGACTTACTTGACCTGAACGAAACTGAACTTTTGGAAGGGTGGAAGAGCCAAAATGTCAATAATGTACAGAGAATTATCATCAGAAGAGATAATAAGGAAATACCGACGAAACACTTAACACTCACCTTTGCATCCAGTAAACTACCAGAATCTATTCAAACAGGGTACATGAAGACAACGATCAGGCCGTACATACCAAACGCTCGTCGTTGCTTCCAATGCCAGAGGCATGGCCATGGCTCTAAAACCTGTCGTGGTCGCCAGACTTATGCACAATGTGGAGTCCTAGGCCACGTATCTGAGAACTGCGAACAACCGCCACTCTGTGTAAACTGCGAAGGAAACCATGCCGCATATTCATGCTCCTGCACATACTGGAAAAAAGAAAAAGAAATAATTACGTTGAAGGTGAAGGACAACATTACATTTAAGGAAGCACGGCGAAGAGTCGCTCCATTCTATGGACCTACATACGCTGATGCGGCGCGTCAGGGAGCATCGCCGCACCAGCCCTCGCCACTCCTTCGGCCCGTGCATACCGAGCCGGTGGTTGTGGCACCTGCCCCCAAGGCGGCTGTAGCCCAAGCTACACCGCCTACTCCCAGACAGAGACCAGGAGACTCCAGAGTCCTCAGGTCTCAAGGCCTCACCTCAACAGGCGAGGCCCAAAATTCGAACAGCTTGCACGTGCGGGCATCCAGTGCCTCCGAGGAGGCAATGGATATGTCGGTACTCTTGGTGTCGGAAGAGCGGCCTGGCTCCTTGGAGCGCGCCAAGAAAACAAAAAAGCAGATAACAGGGCCTGGTGACGGCCCTGTTACGTGAACTCAAACTCCGCGTCTAAACAGCCACTCGCTTTTCGTACACACAGCACTATTTTACATTCACCATAAACACTCAAATTATACAATGGAACGTCAGGGGCCTTCTCAGAAACCTTGACGACATCCAAGAACTTTTACACGAACACTTACCAAAAGTTCTGTGTTTACAAAAAACACACCTTAATTCAAAACACACAAATTTTCTTTATAAATACGTTATTTTCCAAAAGGACCGTGATGATGCCATGACATCATCAGGAGGTGTTGCTATTCTAGTGAATCAAGGGATTGCATGCACACACAACTTCAAACATCCCTTGAGGCAGTGGCTGTTCAGGCGGTTCTTTTTGATAAACTGATCACAATCTGCACTATTTACATTCCTCCTAGCTATCAGCTGCAAAAACGTGATTTACACTCTTTAATTGATGAACTTCCGGAGCCTTATGTTCTCCTTGGAGACCTTAATGCGCATAGCAAGCTATGGGGTGACTGTCGTTGCGACGCACGTGGTCGACTGATTGAACAGTTCTTTCTCTCATCGAGCGCGTGTCTCCTAAATCTAAAAGAACCAACTTATTATAATCTCGCTCATAACACCTACTCCTCCATAGACCTAAGCATAGTATCTCCATCTCTTGTGCCTCTACTCCAGTGGAAAGTCGTCAGTAATCTGTACGAAAGTGACCACTTTCCTGTAGTTTTGAGCACAACTACAGCAACTAAGTGTCCACCACGTGTTCCCAAATGGCTCATAAACAGAGCCAACTGGGAAAAGTTTAATACCATCGCTCGTCTAGGTTGGAGTGACATATGTACTTTAAGCATTGATGTGGCTGTCAACTACTTCATAGCGTTTTTGATTGATGCTGCTACAAAATGCATCCCACAAACAAATGGACACCCTGGAAAACGGCGTGTGCCATGGTGGAACTCTGAATGCCGAAACGCGCGCAAACAGCAAAACAGAGCATGGAGGTTGCTTCGGAACTCACCGACAGCCGAAAATCTTGACACACTTCAAGAAAATAGTCTCAAGGCAGGAGAACGCGTCGGCAGGCCAGAAGAGAAAGCTGGCAAATTTTTTGTCAGGGATCAATTCATACATACAGGAGGCTAAAGTCTGGAACATGGTCGGTAGGATTGCAGGAAAACACGTACACACTTCCGCTCGTAAACACTCAGGATGATACCTTGGAAGATCAGGCAAACTTCCTCGGTGCACACTGCGAACGAGTGTCCAGCTCATCCCACTATACCGACACTTTCCAAAAATACAGAACAAGAATAGAAAAGCAGAAACTCGAACACAAATGCACTAGATACGAGGCATATAACCAAGCTTTCAGTTCAGCTGAGCTCCGAACATCTATAAACTTCTGCAGTACTTCTGCCCTAGGTTCAGACCGTGTGGTGTATGAAATGTTATAAAACCTAGCAATCGAAACACGAAAAACCTTACTTTGTTTGTACAATGCTATCTGGTTTTCTGGCACTATCCCTACCTCCTGGAGAGAGGCTATTATTATCCCCATTTTGAAAGAGGGCAAGGGACCTTCTTTAGCTTCGAGTTATAGGCCTATTGCGCTTACAAGCTGCTTGTGCAAAGTCTTCGAAAAAATGATGAACTGCCGACTTGTACATTTTCTTGAAACAAACAATTCGCTCGACCCATTTCAGTGCGGGTTTCGAGAGATTAGATCCACCACAGACCACCTTGTTCGTATCGAGGCACAGATCAGAGACGCTTTCGTCCATAAACAATATATTTTCTCTGTGTTCCTCGGTATCGAAAAGACTTATGATACTACATGGCGCTTTGGAATTCTAAGAGACCTGTCCCACCTTGGCGTGCGCGGAAGAATGTTTCACATAATCGAAAGTTAGGCCATGCCGTGTCCGAGTGGGCAGCGTTCTTTCCCAAACATTTGTCCAGGAAACAGGCATGCGACAAGGTGGTGTACTTAGCTGCACACTTCTTTTTCATCAAAATGAATTTCTTGCTCTTGTCCATCCCTCGCAATATGTTTTAGTGTACATATGTCGATGACGTCCAGTTGGCTTTAGATCTTGTAATCTGGCAATGTGTGAGCAGCAGGTTCAGTTACGTTTAAACAAGGTCTCCAAATGGGCAGAGGAAAACGAATTCCGACTGAACCCACAAAAAAGCACGCGTGTCTTGTTCTCCCGAAAGAGAGGCATGCACTCAGAACCCGACATTGAACTGAACGGTCAACGTCTGTCTGTTAATGCGGAGCATAAATTCTTAGGCTTAATCATGGACAACAAGTTGACCTTCGTATCGCACATCAAGTATTTAAAAACAAAATGCTTAAAAGCCATGAATGTTTTAAAAGTGTCGTCACGTACTATGTGGGGTAGTGACAGGCAATGTCTCATGAATCTGTATAGAAGCCTCATTCGCACCCGCTTAGATTATGGGGCCGTTTATCAGTCTGCGACTCAAAGTGCTTTGAAGATGCTGGACCCCGTGCACCATTTGGGCATCCGCCTTTCTACGGGTGCTTTTCGCACCATCCCCGTAGAAAGCCTTTACGTGGAGTCAAATGAGTGGTCGCTTCATCTGCAGAGAACTTATATGTCCTTTGTATATTTCCTTAAGGTGAAAGCAGACAAAAAGCACCCCTCATACTCTATTAATGATTTGTCGAGCTCCATTTTGTTTCAAAACAGGCCTTCGATGAGGCAGCCCTTCTCAGTTTGCCTTAAGGGTCTAGCTGAGGAAACTGGAGTGTCACTTGAACGCAGTTTGATGGCTCCTGTAGCATACCCGCCACCGTGGCAGTGGCAGACTATTGACTGCGATGTGTCTTTTCTAGAAGTTACAAAACATGCGCCTATTGCCCATATCCGAACACACTTCCTGGAAGCTTCAACAGAAATACACGCGTCCTGAGTTTTTTACGGTTGCCCTCAAGTCTAACTCCTCAGTGTCCTACGCTGCTGTCGGCCCATTCTTTTCGTACGCTGGCCCTTTACATCCAGGCACAAGTATCTTCACAGTGGAAGCTTATGCGATACTTGTGGCGGCTAAACGAATCAAGCAAATACAAATACAAAAAGTAATTTATATGTTCTCCCTCAGTGTGGTAACGGCTCTGCACACTCTTAAGAAACAGAAAAACCCTGTTTTCGTCTCACTTTACTCCATTTTATGCACACTCTACACACTCAAACGACATGTTGTAGTGTGCTGGGTGCCAGGGCACCGTGATATACAAGGCAACGTGAGGGCGGATCAGCTTGCTGTATCCGTACACAAAAGCACTGCCACTACACCCATATCAATCCTGGCCCTTGATCTTAAGCCGTCTTTCAAACGAAACCTCAGGGACTACTGGCAGAGCAAGTGGGATAGACACACAAAAAACAAACTACACATTATTAAGCCACACCTTGGCCAATGGCTGCCAGTATCAAAATCGCGTCATACAGAGGTAATACAAACCAGGCTCAGGATAGGACACAAATACACAACACACACATATCTTTTGTCCGGTGGCGATCCATCATTGTGTGACAGATGTGGTGAAGCATTAACAGTTCTTCACATGTTTATCCAGTGCAAACAGTGAGAAACTCTAAGAAAACAACAGTTTCCATAACCCTACCGACAACATATACCTTTACACCCTGCAATGTTTGTTGGTAGGGAACCGCTTTTTAGTCATAAATCACTGTTAGCGTTTTTAAAAGAAATTCGTAGTTTTCATATCATATACCCGGGCATTCCGTAGCATGACTACAGAGAGGTTTTCGCTGTGGTGGCTACACAACAAAGCACTTGCCTCAAGGCCCTTGGACGCAACGGTATGAACGAGTGAGGCAATTGTGATAATGCCATACATGTCCACCATCGTTTTCTATTATCACCAACTTTTGTCATCTATTCACACCACACACACCTTTCACGACATGGTCATGATTTTATTACTTGTATGTTTTACCCGCCTTACCGCGAGAAATTTTATGGCCCTTATACAGCCGCTTATCACAATTATTGTCCATATATTTAGTAACATGAACTGGCGCTCTTTGGCCATGAAATGGCCCTTGCGCCACAAAATATCAAACATCATCATCAACCCCTGCCTAAGTCCCCGTTTTACCTCTTGTGGGGATGCTGACATCCCCCCTGTAAAGCTGTCTGCGCCGCGTGGCGCACGTGTCTCGCCCCAAGGCTTTACTTTGGTGGTGACCACCACCGGGCGATAGATGGCGTTGCGTTCGCTCTGAGTACCACTGTTGGTAGAATGGTAGCGCCGGCGGTGGCCCCTGGCGGAAGGCAGGCCTTGGTGGTGGGCGAGAGTGGAGCGAGCTCTTCTGCGGGTGGCGGCTGCCGCGAACGGTTGTCTGTCGCGTGGGCCCCCCGGTGCTCGGCACCGCGGGCTTCGCGCCGGGGTCCCACGTGGAAGGTCAGGCGTTGGTGACGCCGCCTTGGGTATGTGCTAGTGTGTTGGGTGTGTTAGTGTGTGTTTATCATGTTATTGTGTGTTTAGTGTGTCCCTGCGTTATGTTGTTTGTATGGTAGCATGTTAGTTGAAATTTATGTATCATTCGGCAGACGATATCATCGTCTAAATTAGCTAATAAATTTATGTATGTTGTGGGCTTTGTACCGACCATGTCCACTGTGTCCGTTCACTCCGAGAGCGTGGCGTGGCGATGCGCGCGTTCGCCTCGCCGAGGAGACCCCACACTGGCTGCCCAACGTGGAGCTCTTGGAGTATCGGACGACAGTTTTTGCGGTTCGGTACAGGGATTTTGTTGGAGCCGGAGTAGAGTAGGCCTAGGGGGGACTACTTTGCTAGCGTCGGTGGTGTGCTTTGTTGAGAAGCGAGGAGATTAGTTTTGTAACGTGTTTCAATTTGTCGGCAAGTTGACTTTCTATTTATTTCATTTTGCTCGCAAGTGTTGTTATTTTTGTTGTTCGTTTTCAAAAACGTTGTTGAATTAGGACGAGAGCCATGCGGTCCGCATCCTGGGGTGAGCAAGGTCTAGAGCACGTGGTTTGTAGGCCAGGCCCGAAGCGAGTGAGTACGGAAGCCTCGTGGGTGGTCCGATTTTCTGTGAATAGCTTCTTCTATCTCTTTGGGCTCAGGGAGCCGGGCGTCGTTGCTGACTTGTATTGCGGCTCGACGCCGGGGCGGTGGACGCCGATCGCTCGGTAAGCTGCTGTGTGCGGCGAGCGATAGGGCCACCTCACAGAGTGGACGTCTCCTCGCGGCTGCCTCTTCTGCGCCTAGGCTGGGTGCTGGGTGGATGCCGGTTGTTGCTGAGCGACTAATTAGGCCTAAGGCTCTACGCAGCCGCCTGTCGCACGTGGCACAACTAGGTGGATCGTGGCGTTGAGGTGTTGCGCTCCGCTTCCCTCACTTTTTTTTCTTGTGAGCACGAGTTAGGAAAAGTGATTTTTGTTTTATTTTGATGGGCGTCTCGGCCGCCACCGATGTATTAGCTAGCAGTACTGACCACCGTACCACGTGGCTGAAAAGCCTGAAGCTCCCTCCCCTGGGCCGCGCTCCTTTGTTTCTTTCGAGTTTTGTTTTTTGTCGATGTATTCAGCGGGAGGGATGTCATCCACGGCCGGCTGTCCTGCACATCGTCAGCGTCGTTGGCCAGGAATGCGGTCGTGAGGTCAGGCGATGGAGATGCCTGGGACCTGCGCAACTGCCTGCAGTCCGGCGCCCTCGCGAGTGCTGGTCGCAACTGGAAGACGTGTCGGCGCTGGCGACGGATCGTCGCGCAGACGGCAACGTTGCGGTTGCGGGGCTGGTACTGAGGTGAAGTCTAGCCGGACAGTGCAGCAGTGTCGACCAGCGGCGGTGTCGTGGTGCAAGGACATTATGGTCGTGCGATATGATTTTTTTTGTTAAAGCTTGTGTAGCTAATTTCTGATTTCGGGATATGGTTTCATTTAAGGTTGGGGGAATGTGGGGATGCTGACATCCCCCCTGTAAAGTTGTCTGCGCCGCGTGGCGCACGTGTCTCGCCCCAAGGCTTTACTTTGGTGGTGACCACCACCGGGCGATAGATGGCGTTGCGTTCGCTCTGAGTACCACTGTTGGTAGAATGGTAGCGCCGGCGGTGGCCCCTGGCGGAAGGCAGGCCTTGGTGGTGGGCGAGAGTGGAGCGAGCTCTTCTGCGGGTGGCGGCTGCCGCGAACGGTTGTCTGTCGCGTGGGCCCCCCGGTGCTCGGCACCGCGGGCTTCGCGCCGGGGTCCCACGTGGAAGGTCAGGCGTTGGTGACGCCGCCTTGGGTATGTGCTAGTGTGTTGGGTGTGTTAGTGTGTGTTTATCATGTTATTGTGTGTTTAGTGTGTCCCTGCGTTATGTTGTTTGTATGGTAGCATGTTAGTTGAAATTTATGTATCATTCGGCAGACGATATCATCGTCTAAATTAGCTAATAAATTTATGTATGTTGTGGGCTTTGTACCGACCATGTCCACTGTGTCCGTTCACTCCGAGAGCGTGGCGTGGCGAGGCGCGCGTTCGCCTCGCCGAGACCCCCACACTCTGTGGGCTTGGATACCTGTTTTTCCCACTTTATAACTACCTTGTTACTGTTATAGATTTCCTTTAAAAGATTAGTGACTCCATTCCACACCCAGTGTGTCTAGTATTCCCCACAAGTCCTCTTGAACCACGCTATCGTACGCTACCTTGATATCCAAAAATGCTAGCCACAGGGGCCTGAGTTCCTTTTCAGCTATTTCGATGCATTGCGTCAGTGAGAACAGACTGTCTTCCAACCTCCTGTGTTTCCGAAACCCATTATGCAGTTCCCCCAGCACCACCTCATCCTCTATCCAGGCCTGCAGTCTTTCCTTTATAATGTACATCGCCAGCCTGTAGACCACTGATGTCACTGTTATAGGACGGTAGTTGTTTATGTCATCTTCGTCCCCCTTTCCTTTATAGATCGTGCTCATCCTGCTAAGTTTCCATCCATCAGGGACTTCACCATTGATTATTATTGTGCTCACTGCCTCTCTCAAAGCCTGCTTAGACTTCGGGCCCAATGTCTTTACCAGCCTAATCGGAATGCCATCTGGGCCTGTTGATGTACTACTAAGAACACTTTTCTCAGCCCTTTCCCACTCTCGTTTGAAAATGGAGCCATTGCACCACTTGATTCGTCCTTGTCTATTGTGGTGCATAAAGTACTTCTTTGTTGAAAATTTTCTGTAACCTTTGTTCTTATATATTCAATAGATTCGTCCCCTTCTAGCCTAGCACCTTGGGCTGTAGTTATAAAACACTGCTCTAGGCTCGTCTCATTTCTTAGGTAGTTTAGATGGTTCCAAAATTTCGCAGCTGCCTTTCTGCCCTTTTTATGTACTTCTGCCAGCCACTGAGCACCCTTTCTTCTAATCTTTTCATTGATCAGAAGGGATGCTTCCCTTCTAGAGCTTAGGAAGATTTCCCATTTTCTCTCAACATCATCTGTCGGTTCATCCCGTTGCTTAGCGTGTCTGTGTTTCTAGAGGCTTCCTGATGTTTTGCTATGGCTGTCTTAACTTCCTCATCCCACCAACTCTTGGGCTTGTGTCTTCGTTTCCGGGGTGACTGGTCACGTGCCTTAGAAAGCTCTAGCCCAAACAGTCTAATTAGATTTGTGTATGTCCACACAGTTTTATTATCCTTAGTGATTACTTTCTCAATTTGTTTAGCAGCAATTTCTATTTGCCTTTATGAATGAAAATTTTCCTGTAGTTGCTCATCTTGTCTTGTTCCCACTTTCCCTGCTCTTCCAAAACTTTGCTTGATACGTTTGTGATCACTACCCAGACTTCTGGAGCCACCTTCATCTATGTGCATTCCCCTGAGCTTATCATACATCCTATGTGACATCAGTGTGTAATCTGTCGTTGACTGCAGCCTTCCTTCCTCCCATGTTATTTGCCCTTCACACTTTTCGGTACTGTTGCGAATGATCAAATAATGCCTTTCACACATATCCATGATCATTTTTCCCGTTGAGTCAGTATACCCTTCTATATCTCCTAGTATATTCATCTCGCACTCTCCTCCTAATTCCTCAATGTCTTTGCATATACAATCCACCATTGTCTGGTTTTCCTCTCTGGCCTTTGCTCCCATCCACAAGTACACCAAACCAAGGAGTGTCATCTGCCCAGCTACTTTCCCTCTTGACTATAAATGTTTGATGCATCCCTGCTTGACTCTTTGCCAACCCATGCTCTTATGTATAAATGCACCAATTCCACCCCCCTTTTCGCTGCCTTCTGTTCTATTGCAATATTCCCATATGTAGTCCGGAATGCAGGGTGGTTGCTCCATGGTTGCTTCGGCCACGTCATGGGGTCGTGACTTGGCCGAAGACAGGAGACTTTATGTTGGGATTTAACTGTTTATTTTGGGCGAACCTGTGCCCGGTAAAGGGAAAGTTCGATTACAGTAGCAGTTTTTCACAGATAGCAGTGAACGGAGCGTCGGCCGTCGATCAACTACTGACAAGCGGCGAAGCGCGTCGGCATTCATACTCTTGCCGTCGAATGTTCTAGCGTTATCGCTGGCGGTGGCGTTGGTTCCAGAATAATCTGTACAGTTCGCAGATTAGGCGTGATCTTATCGAAATGTTCTACTACAGTCCGGAAGCTTCTCGAAAACTGCAGGCGCGGTTTGCGCTGAGAATTGTGTATTGTTTTGGGACAATAACAAAACTTAAGAAATGGTACGTGGCGTTGCCCTCCTCTGAAAAAGGCATCGTCCCGATGCTTTAGCTAAAGATGAAGGTACAACAGTAATGCAAGAAAGTACGATGAATAAATTACATTACAATAATAATACAAAAAACCACTGTTGCAGTTTGTCAACGCGCATGAAACGGCTTGAGGCACGCCACATGGACGACTACAGGTTGCGATCAGCGTCGTTGAGAGTTCGTGATGTCGTCAAGGACAACCTCGTAATCAAGTGGGCCGAGTCGTCGAACCACCCTGTACGGTCCGAAGTACCGTCGCAGAAGCGTTTCACTTAGTGCACGTCGGCGTATTGGCGTCCACACCCAAACACGTTCACCAAGCTGGTATTCCACGAAGCATCGTCGAAGAGTGTAACGGCGGCTGTGAGTCGTCTGTTGATTCTTGATATGGAGACGCGCTAGTTGTCGGGCTTCTTCGGCGCGTTGAAGGTGCTCACTCACATCGAGGTTTTCTTCGTCGGTGGCGTTGGGTAACATGGCATCGAGCGTCGTTGCCAGGCTCCTGCCGTAGACCAATTTGTATGGAGATATCTGCGTCGTCTCCTGCACCGCCGTGTTGTATGCGAAGGTCACATACGGAAGGATGGCGTCCCCCGTCTTGTGTTCGACATCAAGGTACATTGCCAGCATGTCGGCGATCGTCTTGTTAAGCCGCTCGGTGAGGCCGTTGGTCTGTGAGTGGTACGCTGTCGTCCGGCGGTGGTTTGTCTGGCTGTATGCCAAGATCGCTTGAGTTAAGTCGGCAGTAAATGCCGTTCCTCTGTTGGTGATAAGGACCTCCGGGGCGCCGTGACGTAGGACGATATTTTCGACGAAGAACTTAGCTACCTCGGATGCACTGCCTTTGGGAAGGGCTTTTGTCTCGCCGTAGCGGGTGAGATAGTCGGTAGCTACCACTATCCACTTATTTTCGAAAGCCGACGTCGGGAACGGCCCCACTAGGTCCATACCAATCTGCTGGAAAGGTCGGCAAGGTGGTTCAAATGGTTGCAGAAGTCCCGCTGGCCTTTTCGGCGGTGCCTTGCGTCGCTGACAGTCCCGCATGTCCTCATATAACGAGTGACGTCGGTGGTAAGACGTGGCCAGTAGTACCTTTCTTGTATCCTCGCGAGCGTGCGAGAAACACTGAGGTGCCCTGCCATCGGATCGTAGTGCAGGGCCTGCAGGAGTTCTGGTCACAAAGCTGAAGGCACCACAAGGAGGTACTTAGCTCGAAGCGGTGAAAAGTTTTTCTTTTGTAGATGACCGTTTCGCAGGAGGAATGACGCAAGTTCGCGCTTGAATACCTTCGGGGCTTCGGCGGTCCTGCCTTCGAGGTATTCTAATAGGGCCTTAAGTTCCGGGTCGGCCCGCTGTCGCTCAGCAAAGTTGTCGGTAGTTATTGTTCCCAAGAAGTAGTCGTCATCCGGCTCGTCGGGTGGTGGTTGGTCGACAGGAGCACGAGAGAGACAGTCAGCGTCGGAGTGTTTCTTGCCAGACTTGTAAATGACAGTAATGTCATATTCTTGAAGTCTCAGCCTCTATCGTGCTAGGTGACCTGAAGGGTCCTTTAAGGTGGCTAGCCAACACAAGGCATGGTGGTCGCTCACAACTTTGAAGGGCCTGCCGTAGAGGTAGGGGCGAAATTTCGACGTAGCCCAGATGATGGCAAGGCACTCCTTTTCTGTTGTGGAATAATTGGCTTCTGCTTTGGATAGCGATCGGCTGGCGTAACTTATAACCTTTTCAAGTCCGTCAGCCATCTGCACAAGAGCGGCGCCAAGACCTACGCTGCTTGCGTCGGTGTGTATTTCTGTCTCGGGGAATTCAACGAAATGGGCAAGTAATGGAGGCGTCTGGAGGCGATGTTTAAGCTCCTGGAAAGGGTGTTCCTGTGGAGTTTCCCACTTGAACTCCGCGTCAGCCTTGGTAAGGTTAGTGAGAGAATTGACGATGCGGGCGCAGTTTTTCACGAACCGCCTATAATAGGCGCACAGGCCCAGAAATCGGCGCACCGCCTTCTTGTCAGTGGGCGGCGGGAAGTCGGCGATGGCGGCTGTTTTCCGTGGATCGGGATGAACTCCAGACTTGCTAATAACTTGCCCAGAAACAAGAGCTCCACCTACGCAAATCTGCACTTTTCTGGCTTCAGTGTGAGTCTGGACGTTTTGATGGCTTGAAGTACAGCTTCAAGGCGCCAAAGATGCTCGTCGAAACTCGAGGAAAACACGACGACGTCGTCCAAGTACACAAGGCAAGTCTGCCGCTTCAATCCTGCCAGTACAGTATCCATAACGCGTTGAAAAGTTGGAGGCGCTGAGCAAAGACCGAAGGGCATCACCTTAAACTTGAAGAGGCCGTCCGGTGTTATAAAGGCCGTCTTCTCTCGGTCTCTTTCGTCGACTTCGATTTGCCAATAGCCAGTCGTAAGGTCCATTGACAAAAAGTACTTGGCGTTATGGAGCCGATCAAATGCGTCGTCTATTCGTGGAAGAGGATACACTTCTTTTCTTGTGATTTTGTTCTGGCGGCGGTAATCGATGCAGAAGCGTAGGGTCCCATTCTTTTTCTTCACTAACACCACAGGGCATGCCCGTGGACTCTTGGATGGCTGGATAATGTCATCCCGCAACATTTCATCAACTTGTCTCTTCATGGCCTCACGTTCTCGCGTCGAAACTCTGTAGAGACTCTGATGGAGTAGTCTGGCATTTTCTTCGTTTATGATGCGATGTTTCGTGATTGGGGTTTACCGAATTTTCGATGACGATGAAAAGCAATCTTCGTTTTTCAGGAGCAGAGCCTTGATCTGTTTTCGCTTATGGTTCGGAAGTTTGGGATTGACATCGAAAGCTTTTGGAGGGGCTTGGTTCCTCTGAGCAGGTTCCGCAGAATCGGCGAGGGCGAAAGCACTGGTGGCTTCGACAATTTCTTCTATGTATGCGACTGTTGTTCCTTTGTTCACATGTTTGTACTCATTGCTGAAATTCGTGAGCATAACCGTTGCTTTGCCTCCCCGCAGCTCTGCAATTCTTCTTGCGACGCAAATATTTCGGGTGACCAACAGATGCTGACTGCCTTCAACGACGCTTTCCAAGTCAGGTGATTTAGGAGCGCCGACTGAAATAATGACGCATGAGCGAGGCGAAATGGTGACTTGTTCTTCCAGCACATTCAAGGCATGGTTTTCTGACGGCGTGCGCCGCGGTAGTGCTTCTTTTGTGAATAACGTTATCGACTTTGTTTTTAGGTTGATGACAGCACCATGGAGGCATAAAAGTCCATACCAAGGATGACATCTCTCGAGAAACGCTGTAGAACTACGAAGTCTCTAGGATAAATACGGCCGTTAATGGTGACTTTCGCTGTGCAGAATTCTGCAGGCGTTACGAGATGACCTCCGGCTGTGCGGATGTCAGGGCCTTCCCAAGCTGTCCTAACTTTCTTTAACTTCACGGCAAACGACCCACTGATGACGGAGTAGTCGGCTCCAGTATCGACGAGAGCGGTCACACTGTGGCCGTCGATAAGAAGGCCGAGGTCGCTAGTTCACCGTCTCGCATTACAGTTAGGGCGTGGCGTCGGGTCATGGCTGCGTTGGCTTTTTCCGCTGCTTCCATGTTGCGTCGTCAGCTCGTCTTCGGTAAGTGAGGTTTGGCCGTCAGGGCTTTGCCTTGTTGGCGTTGTGTTCGGAAAGCTCTGTCGCGGCGGCGTCATCGTCGGAGGATCTTCGGTAGTTCATCGCACAGCAACCACACCTCCATCGGTTGCTGCCCTTAGTTTTCCGGATACGGGCTAAGAGACCGGCCCCGCGTTCCGCCAGAGTACTGCCGGTGGTGCGGTGACGTGTGGCGGCTGGGCGACGGCAAACGCGAAGGGCTTCGTGGTGTCCACTGAGTTTCTGTCAGGTAGTCGGCAATGTCACGTGGCCGTTCTCCTGGCTGTGGACGTGGTGCATTGACGGCAAAGCCACGCAGTCCCATCTGTCGGTACTGGCAACGGCGGTATGTGTGTCCGGTCTCGCCGCAGTGGTAGCAGAGCGGGCGGTGGTCAGGGGTGCGCCAGACGTCAGTCTTCCTCAGCGCACTGCGCTGGGCCGCTATCGAACAGTATGACTTCGGTGGGGGTGGTGGCGGCGGTGGCGTCTGTCGAAGGAAGTGCGATGGTGCAGGCGTTGGACGGGGAGGAGCGTTGTGGCGCACTGCAGCGGCGTAGCTCATAGCTTCCGGCTCGGGCAGCGGTGCTTGGGGAATTCGAAGCGATTGCCGAACTTCTTCTCGCACAATGTCGGCGATCCAATCCACTTGAGGCTGCGCCGAAGGCAACAGCTTGGGCTGCTCTTCCCGCACGATTGCACGGATCGTTTCACGCATATCTTCGGAGTTACTGGCTTGAGGAGCAGCGCATTCTGGAGTCAGGCCACGATTATACTGTCTGGTGCGCATGTCCAGGGTCTTTTCGAGAGTGGCCGCTTGGGCTACAAATTCTTGGACAGTGTTCGGTGGATTTCTCATCAGTCCCGCGAAGAGCTCCTGTTTGACTCCTCACATGAGGAAATGAACTTTTTTCTCCTCAGGCATGTCTGGGTCAGCGTGACGGAATAGGCGGGTAATTTCTTCTGTGAAAATGGCGACATTTTCATTTGGTAGCCTAACCCAAGTCTCTAATAAAGCAGCGGCCTTCTCTTTGCGAGCGACGCTCGCGAACGTTTGCAGAAATGCGCCGCAGAAAACATTCCACGTTCGGAGCGTGGACTCCCGATTTTCGAGCCAGGTCCTTGCGGTGTTTTCCAAATAGAAGAACACACGACGGAGCTTTTCGTCATGGTCCCAGTGGTTGAGGGCGGCCATACGATCGTATGTTTCTAGCCAGGACTCCGGGTCTTCGAACGATGCCCACGGAAAATTCATGGTTCCCTGGGTTGATGCATGACCATCGTGGGCTGGGACGCTGCGGTTGTCATTGTCGCTGCAGTCGCGGTCATGGCCTTGGTCTTCCGCGCCTTGTCTTGTATAAGCCCGTACTCCGGTGGTAGCCCTTGCTGTAGGCGGCTTGTTCGCTGCTCCTGGTTGGCGTCGGTGTTTTCTCCGCGACGTGGGCTGGGTTCACAGCTTGACGGGGGCGTCCGGTACATGAACGAAGCAGCACCTCCACCAGATGTCACGGGGTCGTGAGGTGGCCGAATACAGGATACTTTATGTTGGGATTTAACTGTTTGTTTGGGCGAACCTGTGCCCGGTAAACGGAAAGTTCGATTACAGTAGCAGTCTTGCACAGATAGCAGTGAGCGAAGCGCTGGTCGTCGATCAACTCCTGACAAGCGGCGAAGCGCGTCGGCATTTACACGCTTGCCGTTGAATGTTCTAGCGTTATCGCTGGCGGTGGCGTAGTTTTCAGAATAATCTGAACAGTTCGCAGCGTAGGCCTGATCTTATCGAAATGATATACTACAAACCAGAAGTTTCTCGAAAATTGCAGGCGCAGTTTGCGCTGAAAACTGTGTAGTGTTTTGGGGCGATAACAAAACTTGGGAAATGGAACGTGGCAGTTCCGAAGATGTGTCTCCACAACCCCTCATACCATCAGCTCCTCCTGCCTCAACTGCTCTTCTATCTCCTCCCACTTAACCTATTCCTGCCACCCTGCATGTTAATATAGCCTACGTCTGACTTAGCTCGGCCCTTGTGCTTACGTCGATTTCTTCTCCCACGGACTTCGTGTGACTTGAATATTTGTGCCCCTTTAGGTCCGTCTTTGGCTACACTGTTGGCCTCAGGGCTCTGGGTCCCCCTAAAAAAGCTATGGCTTGGCGACCCATTCTGTTACCGGCCCCCCTGCCCGTCGCAACACTGTAGTGAATGCCATCCTGCGCAAAGGGGCAAGCGCCGGCCTCGTGCACGTCTTGGTTAACGTCCATTACGCTGTATCCGAGTTGCCGGCTCAAACCCTTGATCACACAATTGGCCTCCACTACCCTCTTTTCAATCCCACGAGGCTGCCCCCAGACCTCTAGGACTGTGAATATGGTCGCATGCACAATCCCAGAAACTTTTCGGAGCTCATGCATCCAATCCTCTAGCTTTATCTGAAGGTTCTGATCCTTGCCCTTCAACACATCATTGAGCCCAGCATGAATAATGACTAGATTTTCGCCCTCCATGCTGTTTTCTACAACCTCCTGAGCTTTGGCCAGCGCATCCACCATGCTCTTCCCTGACTGTGCCTCCACCCTGACTCTCCCATCTTCCTTCATTGTCTTGAAGACACCATCCCTAACTCTGGCCACGTTAGAGTCCCCCACCACTAGGACCCTTTTACGCTCCAATAGCTGGCTTCCTGTTTTTGATAGCGCCCCTGTTTGCTTCACCTGTTTCTCTCTCTGCCGTCTGTCCTGTGTATCTGCCCTGCTTGAAGACTGCTGCGCCACCGAGCTGTAAGTTCTCGGAGACTTGTGCTGTGTCCAGACACTGCGGCCCCCTGACCTCCCTTCTCGCCTGTTTCTTCCTGCCTGTCACCTTCTTCGCTATCCACGCCATCTGTCTCACACCGCTCGGGGCCGGGGCACAGCGCCATTAGCTCCTTTACCCGCTGCTCTAGCTCGGTCCGCCCTTCCCGTTCTTTTCGAAGGTCGCCCTTCATTTGCTCGAACAGGCTGGCGGTAGCCTCATCCTGATCACGCGACGCTCCGAGCTGTTTTTCAAGTTCTATCATCTACTACCGTTCCACCCTAAGCTCTCCCTGAAGCCCCTTGATGCTAGCCTCCATGCGCTGCACGGCCGCCTTCAGTGCCTCGCACAGCCTGCTCACGAAACTCGCCTTCTGTGCGTTGGCCAAACTCATGAATGCTGTCTCATGTAGTTAGCACAAGCGCTTGCATTCTTCGCACTGCTCCAACTCACTCTCGCTCATGGTTTTCCTAGCCTTCTTACCCATTGCCCGCTCGACCATCGAACCGAGTGCCCGACAGGCCTACCTTCAACCCTAATCCAGCTATCTAGCCGCCTTTGTTAACTCTCCTACCTCAACAACTGTTTGAAGCTGCCGCCTACACCGCACACATACGTGTTCAATTTCGCTAGTAGTCTCTCACTAGGTCCCCTTCCTGTTCGGCTCTAGCTCTTCAACAACTAACCGGCACCGTGACCTTCTTCAAAAGAGCCGCCTAGCTCTTTCATGTGGTCAACGTCACTACAACGTTGCCGGTGTCCCACACCTACAGTACTCGACGCGCTAATTATTGATTAGGAGAAAAAATTAATAATGGTGTTCACAAACACAAAAAACAAAGAGAAACTTATCTCTCGTTGTGCGCTGCTTCTGCATCAACCGACATTGCACAACCTTGCACGACCTTGAATTCGCTGAATAGGCGGAGCCCGGGAAAACACGTCCGCACTGTCCGCACCGCTCGGAAGTAGGGCGAGGGTTGGATGGATGGATGTGGCTGTACCCTTTAGATTGGGCGGCGGCTAACGCCACCTAGCCGTAATACTTAGTGAACTAACCATTACATTTATCTTTTTTTTTCAATTAAGAAGCGAGGTTGAGTATGCGTACTTTGCAGTGAAGGGTTTAATTTTCACTCGTGCCTTGATTTTAGCCACCAATCAGATAACCTCCTTCTAGTTAAGTATACCCGCTTAAAGTCTATTTTGCCCTTCTGTCCCTAAACCCCAGTGCTTTGAAAAACTCTGCGCCACCATCCTGAACTATAGGGTGAAGCCGTTCACAGAACATTATCAAGTGCTCGGCAGTTTCTTCTTCCTCTCCACACGCACTGCATACAGTGTCTACCCCTTCGTATTTGGTCCGATATGTCTTGGTTCGCATTACTCCCGTCCTGGCCTCAAACAGTAGAGAACTACCCCGAGTATTATCATAGATTCTTTCCTTGGCAATTTCCTGCTTAAAAGTTCGATAGATCTCTAGTGCGGACTTCTTAATCATGCCAATGCTCCACACGTCAGTTTCCGTTTCCTTCACTTTCTTCTTAACCGATAGTTATTTTTGGTTTGGCCACTTCCGTTTTCCAAGTATTTACTAGTCAATTTCCTGGTTCGTTTCCTTCATTTTGTATCGACATTCTTCATGAACAAGTAGCTGACAACCTTCCTAGCCCAACACTGCTCCCCCATTTCTCTCAATCGCTTCTCAAATTTTATCTTGCTGCTAGCTTCCCTGCCCTCAAATGATGTCCATCCCATATCACCTTGTACTCTCTGATTTGGTGTATTCCCGTGAGCTCCTAAGGCAAGCCTACCTATTCCACGTTGCTTAATTTCTAATCTTGCTTGAACTTCTGATCTCAAGCACAAGACCACATTGCCGAACGTCAGCCCAAGAACCATGACCCCTTTCCATAGTCCTCTCACAACATCATACCTATTGTAATTCCACAGTGCCCTGTTTTTCATTACCGCTGCAGTCTTGTTACCTTTAGTCGTCACGTATGTTTTCTGTTCCCTTAGGTACTCAGTCCCATTGCTTATCCATACGCCCGAATATTTGTATTTATCGGTTATCTCTAGCTTGACCTCCTGTGTTCTAAGCTCACTACATTCATTGTCATTAAAAATCATGACTGTTGATTTTTCCTTACTGAATCTGAAATCTAACCTATCTCCCTCATTACTGCAGATGTCCACCAATCTCTGCAAATCTTCCTTGTTGTCGGCCATTAGCACAATATCATCTGTGTACATGAAAGCTGGTAGTGCCTGTTCAATAAGTTTTCCTTGTTTCACGAAAGAGAGGTTGAAGCAGAGTCTACTTCCCTCTAATTTGGCCTCTAATCCTTGTAGGTACATCATGAATAATAAGAGTGACAGGGGACACCCCTGCCTAAGCCCCCGTTTTACCTCTGCAGGCTTGGATACCTGTTTTTTGCAATTTATAATTACCTTGTTATTTTTATAGATATCCTTCAAAAGATTAGTGAGTACATCTTCCACGACTAGTGTGTCCAGTATTCCCCAGAATTCCTCTTGAACCATGCTATCGTACGCTCCCTTGATACCCAAAAATGCTAGCCACAGGGACCTGTGTTCCTTTTCTGCTATTTCAATGCACTGCGTTAGCGAGAACAGATTGTCTTCCAACCTACTGTGTTTCCGAAACCAATTCTGCAGTTCCCCCAGCACCCCCTCATCCTCTATCCATGCCTGCAGTCTTTCCTTTATAATCTGCATCGCCAGCCTGTAGACCACTGATGTCACTGTTATAGGACGGTAGTTGTTTATGTCAGCTTTGTCCCCCTTTCCTTTGTAGATCATGCTCATCCTGCTGAGTTTCCATCCATCGGGAACTACTCAATCGATTACTATTTTGTTCACTACCTTTCTCAAAGCCTGCTTAGACTTTGGACCTTATGTCTTTATCAGCATAATTAAGATGTCATCAGGACCTGTTGATGCACTACTAAGAACCCTCTTCTCAGCCCTCTCCCACTCTCGTTGTAAAAATGGAGCCACTGCGCTACTTGATCCATTCTTGTCTATTAAGGTGCATAGGGCCCTTCTTAGTTGAAAATTGTCTGTCACCCTTGTACTTATATATTCAATAGCTTCGTCCCCTTCTAGCCTAGCACATTGAGCTGTAGTTATAAACCTTTGCTCTAGGCTCGTCTCATTTCTTAGAGAGTTTAGATGGTTCCAAAATTTCGCAGCTGCTATTCTATCTTTTTTATGTACTTCTGCCAGCCACTGAGCTCCCTTTCTTCTAATCTTTTCATTGATCAGAAGGGATGCATCCCTTTTACAGCTTAGAAAGATTTCCCATTTTGTTTCAACATCATCTGTCGGTTAACCCCGCTGGTTAGCATGTCTGTGTTCCCTAGAGGCTTTTCTGACGTTTTGCTATGGCTCTTTTAACTTCCTCATCCCACCAACTTATGGGTTTGTGTCTTCTTTTCCGGGGTGACTTGTCCCGTGCCTTAGCAAGCTCTAGCTCAAACAGTCAAATTAGATTCGTGTATGTCCACACTGTTTTATTATTCTCAGTGATTACTTTCTCAATATGTTTAGTGGCTATTTCCATTAGCATTTCTGAATAAAAATTTTCCTGTAGTTGCTAATCTTGTCTCCTTCCCACTTTCACTGCTAGATATGTTTGTGATCACTACCCAGACTTCTGGAGCCCCTTTAATCTATGTGCATTCCCCTGAGCTTATCATACATCCTATGTGACATCAGTGCGTAATCTATTGTCGACTGCAGCCTTCCTACCTCCCATGTTATTAGCCTTTCACACTTCTCGGTACTGTTGCAAATAATTAAATCAAGCCTTTCACACATATCCATGATAATTTTGCCTGTCGGGTCGGTATACCCATCTATATCTTCTATGTGCGCATTTATATCTCCTAGTATAATTATCTCGCACTCTCCTCCTAACTCCTGAATGTCCTTTAATATACAATCTACCATTGCCTGGTTTTCCTCTCTGGCCTTTGCTCCCGTCCACAAGTACACGAAACCAAGGAGTGTCATTTGCCCTGCCACATTCCCTCTTAGCCATAAATGTTCCTTGCACTCCTGCTTGACCCTTTGCCAGTCTGTAGTTTTATGAATGAATACCACAATACCACTCCCTCTCTCTGCTGCCTTCTGTTCTATTACAATAATCCCACGCGTAGTCCGGGTTGTGAGAAGGTTGTTCCATGTCCCTGAGATGTGTTTCTACAAAACCGTATAACATCGGCCTCTCCTCCCTTAGCTGATCTCTTCCCACTTCAGCCTGTTCCTACCACCCTGCACCTTAATGTACCCTATGTCTGAATTGGCTCGGCGCTCGTTGCTATGCCTATTTCTGCCCCGGCCTCTACCTATCTTAGATACTGGTGCCACTTTGGAATTGTATCTGTCCATACCACCTGGAAAAGAGGCACCTTGGTTGTTTTCCTATTACTAGCTATCCTGCACCCCGAAGGGCCCGCTTGCCCCCAAAAAAGCTACTGCGCGTCCTGCAAGTCGCCAACCCACCTCACGACCTAGCCGCCCATCGAAGTGAATTCTGTCTCGTTGAAAAGCACCCCACCTAGGCACCTCTCTGTTTATTTCAACCACCTCAAAGCTTTTCTCTCGGCTCATTCGCCATATCTCTTGGGTTGTGTTGACAACTGCTCTTTGCAGGTTGACATCACGCACCGGTACCTCCGGTATCGTGCATATCACTACCTGTACCTGAGGAGAAGTGGCGCGCATGTCATCGACGCCTTTCGCCAGTGTGGTTGCTAGTCCTGCTGTATCTTCATTTAAGACATCGTTTAAACCGCCTGAAGTTATCACGAGGTTTCGTCTATCAGCTGTAGTTTTGAGTTTTGCACTCGCTTGCCTCATGACTGCTTCCAGCTTGCGTCCTGGGAACGCCCCTACTGCAACCCTAATGTCACCTCTTACCCTGTCTTTTATGGCTTCTGTGCATCGATTTAAATTCAAGTCCCCCGCGATTATCACATGCTGTGACTTTTCAGCTGGAGCTTCCTGCTCTTGGGGGTTACTTGCACCTGTGACGCCGGCTGCTTTGTCCCCTCCCAGCCGCACCACTACTTCGCTGAAGCTGGGCCTTGCGACTATTGAAGCAGCTGAACCTGTTTTTTCCGAACTTGCTTGTTCTTTTTTCTCCGCCGTTCTGGTTGCCGGTTCCCTACTGTTCTTTCCGTAGGCTGCTCCTCTGTTCCCCTCCTCTGCTCCTCCTCGGCGGACTTCAGCCTTTCTCCCATAGTCCTCGTTTTCTCTTGCTCTGTCGCCAACGCAATCTTGAGCTTGGTGATTCTCATCAGCAGGTCGCTCTGGGCAAACTTGGTGCCTTTTTTTCGCTCTTGTCTGGGGGACCGACCGTGGCCACTAGGTCCTGGAGTTCGACCTGTGTGCCTACAGAGACCGTTGGCGGTGCCTTCCCCCTTAGCACCGCTTCAGCGTAGGTGCTCTTTTGGGCAAGAATCACTTCTGGGTACAATATGTTCACTTCTGGGTACAATCAGTGAATCACTTCTGGGTACAATCGCTTCTGGGTACAATATGTTCTCTTTGGTTTTCAGTGTATGTCTTTTTCTTTTTGCCATTGTGGGCAGGAGCACGAGTACGCTGCATGGGGCCCCTTGCAGTTCACACAGTTTAAAGCGTTCGTGCACTCGCCATCATCATGTTCATTCTGGCCGCATTTCATGCAGGTTGGATTGCCACGACGTGAGTGAGACCCGTGCCCGAACCTCTGGCACCGGAAGCACCTGCGAGGATTGGGTATGTAGGGCCTCACACGTAGGTAAAGGTACGCTACCTTAACTGCAGCAGGAAGCGTCGTGCTTGCGAAGGTTAGTATTATATTCCTTGTGCGGGTTTCCTTCTTATCTCTACGGATGAAGATTGCTCGCGCAGCAAGTACACCTTGATCTGCTAAAGCATCCTCAATTTCTGCATCGGTGCACTTCAGCAGTTTGTTGTCGGATATTACACCTCGCGTGTAATTGAGAGATCGGTGGGCTGTTACACGGTCATGTTGTCCGATTTTTCCAAGGTGTCTGATTTTATCACTTTGTCCTTTGTTTCTCACTTCTATGAGGAGATCTCCTGAATTCATTTTTTTGCACTGTAACTTATTCCAATGCATTCTTTGATTGTTTTTGCAATCGGAAATGGTGATATGTCCTGAATCTTAGTCTCAGTCAATGACGTTACAACAAAAAATTTCGTGTAATCACTCTCTTTAGTCAGAAAGTTTCTATTGGCTTCGGTGTGACCCCTTTTACGGGACCGATCATCGTGGAAAGGGGGGGTACTTTTTCTATAGAAAAGCATGATCGTTCGGTAGCTATGCTGGCCACCCATCATGGAGTCCAACAAGGGGAACGTATACACTCGTTAGTCTTTCATTGCTACTATAACCCTGTGGTCCTGACTAAGGGTGGTCAGTCCTCCAGGGTTAACGCTAGCCGCCAGGAAATTTGGAAGCAAATGAAAAAGAAAAGACGACAGGACAGGCAAGAAGTGAGCGATAAAGACGAAGATGTAGGGAGAGAGAGATAGGAAAAGGCGTCTGCCGATTTCCCCTGGGTGGGTCAGCCCAGGGGTGCCGTCTACGTGAAGCCCAAAGGGGTGTGTTGCCTCTGCTGGGGGGCCTTAAAGGTCCAATCACCTGGCGTCGGCTCAATCCCCAGGACCCCTTTTCCCCGGACACAGCAAAGCCACGCACGGCTAGGCGTTGGAGGGAGCTGAACCCCCCCCCCCCCCCGTTAGCTCGGGTCCGTGGTGTCGCTACACACCAAACGGCTGCTTTCACAGGCACCCCTGCGGGGTCACCCAATTCAGCATGCCGACTTCTCGTTTTCATCTCCCCGTTTTCGCATGTGGCCTTCCCTGCTTTGTTTAAGTTGAAGAAGAGGAAATGAAGAATATACAAAATGCACTAAGGTAGACAAGGGATGAATTTTTGCCTTGTTGGTACAACATATGTGAAATGTTTTGTGGTCATTTGCTCATTGTAAGCTCCAGTGTATCCCGCATTCCCTTCATCTTGATAAATCTGCCCTACACAATTCAGATAGGTCGGCAGTTGCAGCCTTGAAGAAGTCTGCATGTTGAAACGATGGCTCTAGCGACAACCCGTGTTCACAAATGTTTCATCTCTTTAAGCTTGTCTTCCTCACAGCTTCTGTGTTTTTTTGGTTTCATAACATGACACTTCTGATTTTTAAAAAATAATAAAATTGGTACTTCCTTGTATAATCCGTGTTAATAATAGCTCATTTTTGTCCGTCATTTGGTAGATTTTCAATGCACCCATTGTCTTGGTTTCTTAAGAGCAATCGTTTGACTGAGTTAGTGAAACAAGGACTGCTCTTTTTTGTTTATCTCCTGCCATCTTTTGTTTATTTCCTGCCATCTTGTGTCTACAGACTAGTACGTTCTATACTAAGACTGAAAATATGAAAGAAACAACAAGAATGATGTTCTTACACTGTAGCATTGAAATTATGATATTTAGTAATTGCGTCTTTTTGTTTTATTACCAGCATGTCAAGTGCCCCAGGCATGAGTGCTGGCTAACCAATGAAGAGTTCATTTCTGGGCGAAGGTGAAAAAACATCCCCCTCCGCCGACGCTAATCTGCAATTTTTTCAGTGGTTCATTAATTCGAATAGCATAGCAATTCGAAAAGTGGGCCAAAGGTGACGTATCACCCTAATTTGTTATGCAGCACTGAGCAGCTGACTCGTCCGTCACTCAGTGTCAGCGCAGCAGATTTTACCTGGTTGAAACGCTCCCGCTGTAGATCGGGCACAGCAGAAGAGCGAAACGTGATCCTAAAACCAGCAACGTGTTTACATTACACAGACAATAAATGTACATCATCATTACACGTATCGCAACAAGAGAAATAAGCAACACGTACGGCCGAAGTACGGTGAACAATGAAACTCTTACCTTTATTGTCAAGATCTGTATTAGCTTTTAGAATAATATCATCAGGCTGCTGTACAAACCGAGCAACTTGCGGAGCGAGAACGTTTTCAAATTGTGGTACATTAACACAGAGCAGTATTACCACCACTGCCACGAAATTAATGGTGCAAAAGCGCGTTCACCCGGAGATTAGTTAGAGGTTGACAGCTTACCTGTCCTTGACACGAGGTGCACTATGAACCTGTGAACATTGGTGTTCATTACTGTCGTCATTGAAGAGTAGATTTATCGCGAGGAAGAGTGCTTTCCGCAAATAAACACGTAGCTTGAACTTCGTGCTGGTTCAACGACAAAACCGGAAGCCGCCATGACACTTTTCCTCCCAGGAAACAGACGCAGTGCCAACGAGCCAACGTAAACCTAAGTTGTTGCAAGC
The DNA here is from genome assembly GCA_013436015.1 of Rhipicephalus annulatus. Classification (NCBI taxonomy): domain Eukaryota; kingdom Metazoa; phylum Arthropoda; class Arachnida; order Ixodida; family Ixodidae; genus Rhipicephalus; species Rhipicephalus annulatus. Next base: position 76,626 of record WOVY01000977.1, read on the forward strand.
AAAATTCAACGCAGCTACCACCTCAGACACAGCAGCGATGACCGGCGATTCGTGCCTAATATGTTTTTGTTTTTAATCTGTCATTTTAAATGTTTGACGAAAACAATCTCTTCACATGTTTAAATACCATAGCCATCATCAGTAAGTCCGCAAAAATTGAATACGGAACTTCAAGGCACCCAAAAATGCCATTTTTCTTGTTAATATTGATATTATTATTATAACTTGCAGGAAAATTGCACGGCTTCTCTGAAAATGGAGCAGAGCCACAGTCACACGCATTCTCAGCACTGCCCTAGAACACTCGTATGCGAGGCCTTAGAACAAGAAAAAAATTATGGCTTAGAGTAAATGAACAAAACCATAACTACATTGATTCCTAAAATGCAATTGGACTTAGGTTAAAGCACTAGGGAAAGAAGTAAGCAAACTCTCCCAAATCACACACACACAAAAAAGAAACAACAATCCACAAAAGCTACCCACTCAAGTTTTAAAGTTAAATTAACTCAGCTAAAAGGGCTGGTTAACGAAAAGAAAATTGCTAACATGGGGATTCATAGCACCAAAGAATTAGATAAAGAATTCAAAGAAAGGACAGAGCATGACAACAGTAAAATAATTACGAATGCACACTCCAACAGATAGAGTAACATAATCAGCAGTCTCAACATCTATAATAAGGTGGCAGAAGACTTTAACTACAGCTCACGAATAAGCCACCTAACAGAGAAATAAGCCAAACTTCAACAAAAAACTTATACTCTATGAGTAAATATAAACAAAATTAGAAAGAAACATAAGATCAGAAGCCTAACCAGGAGCAAATCTCCTTGGATACCCTACCCTGAGAGAATGGAATAGAGCCCTACAAAACATGACCAATGAAAAATCATGCAGCGAAATTCTTGACCCGATTTAAGATGGAGATCTCGTGTTTAACAAGCTTGTGACACTTTCTGCACAATGCCTCACGTACTGGCGAATCAAATTTACAACTGAACTCTAAAAATGCCAATACCAAACAAATACAGAAAAAAGAAATGAACGATTTGAAGAATTATACACCGATCAACAGATGTCTCACTGTGGATCATAGTCATGCACTGTCAAACTGAAAACTCTGCCAAACGGAATACATCAATTTACTTAGCTTGCAGAGACTAATAAAAGGAATTCGACTCGGTAGAGATACCAGCAGTCTTAGAGTAGCTAGTGCATAATGCATGCATGAATACCCTAGCCAACATCTACAGAGAGTCCACAGCAGACAGACAGACAATGAACTTTATTAAGGTCTTGAGGGGCGACTAGAAAAGTTCCTTTATGGGGGAAGAGCTGTCGGAGAGCAGAAAAATTTCATTAGTGAAGTGGATCTGGGAAGGAGACGAAATCTGAGCAATATTTACAGCATGCTTAGCAGATCAATTTGAGCTACCATGTTGATAAGAAACACAAATAAACATTCACAAAAATATCTCAGTACTTGCGTTTTGCGAATGACATTTTGCTTTCCAAAGGTGTGCCTTTTCAAATGTGTGCAAAAAAATAATACAGGTCGAGACTTAACTGGAAATGCATTAAAATTGCATCTAAAGAGCACAAGGTGCCTGTTAAAAGGTGGAAAGTGTGCAGTCTTCGAGCACCTTGCCGCCAATGATGCGCCGCCGCTCGCCATTGTTGATCGCATGAGTCGAGCCTCACTCTTCAAATGGCAGTTTCTCTCGCTGATGCAGCGCAAGAAGTGATAAAAAGAAGCACTCTTCTGCGCGTTTTTCGAGCGCTGCGACTGTTTTATCACATGGTACGAATCGGGGACCGCCATTGGCCACTGCGCGCCTGTATTTGCTGTGAAACCTATTTGCCGTGTCTATGTTTTGTCAAGCAGCGCAGCTGAACAATGCTTTTCTTGTGTAATTATCACCGTTATGAATGAAAAAAAAGCATTGCTCGCAAGTGAAAGCGGATGTGCGGCGCGCTCTGTAGGAATAGGCTACGAGCAGCTGGTCCAATTTGCGGCAGTTGTTGGCTTGCAAAAGCTAATGCATCAAAAGTCATTCACACCCGTCAGCCGGAAAGTTCGGGATGTGGCAATGAATGACGTCAACGCCAATCCTAAGAGGTCGAAAGAGCTTGCAGTGAGAGAACTTAGCAGGGACGACATTGCCATTATGTACGACGGTATGTGGCACAAACATGGCTGCAAAGTGGCATGACACTGGACTTAGTTTGTATTTCGCAGTCCTGTCGAACTTCTTCCTAGCTTGCAGTTGGCACAAGGCTCTGCCAGATAGAGCGGAAGTTTGGCAAGCGTTTCATGGCCCTGTCTGTGAGCGAAATGTCTGTGAGGAGTCTGCTCGAATAAGCCGAGAGGGACAAACTCGTGATGCTGGCGTACGTATTTTAGTCGCAGTGGTTACTACAAGAAGGATTGTTCTTTTTGGTGTGAAAACTTCATCTTAATGATATCTTTCATAAATAAAAACTCAATTTTAACTTTTAAACTCGTTTTTCTCAAAACACAAATTTTGCCATTTTTTCCAATGTGCCTCTCCTTTTTCGGGCACTTCTAGTGCTCAAATCTGCATGAAAGTTTGCCCAACTTTTATCCAAAGTATGACAAATCCAATTATCTAGTTTAAATTTCAATATTTTATTGTATAATAAAAATTGTATGTATACCTTTACTAGATAGGTGAAATATGGACTTTTTATGTCTATTATTTTTCACTCGTATTACATATTTTGTATGTGCTTCCTAATTAGTTATTTGCACTCTACACTTTATTTGATGCATTATGAACTATGAATGGTAAAAAATTACAGAAGTGTAGGGATGAAAAGAGGGCGTGGAAAAAGGGTTGAGGTTTTCACTTTGTCATGTTGCAGAGCTAGAAGTATGTAACTTGCGAGAAAACTAATTATACATTTGAAATCAGCATAAAAAGTTCCATAAACAGCTCAAGTTTCATTGCTCTAGGGTGAATATTAAAAAAAAGTGTCTTCGAGTAGCATCTCCCCTTAAAAACAGTCTTACGGCAGGAGGACACGTCGACAGGCAGAGTTGGCACAGGTATTTATCGAGCATCTATTCATACACGCAGGAGGCAAAAGTCTGGAACATGGTTAGTAGGGTAGCAGGAAGACCATGCACATTCATTCCTTGGTAAACACACAGGGGGACAGCTTGCAAGATCAGGTGAACTTTCTCGGTGCACTATAGGTGAGGCTTTCTGAAGATACAAAATACAAAAGCAGAAAATAGAACACAAATGTATAGAATACGAGGCATACAGCCAATCTCTCAGCTTAGCTGAGCCAACTACACTAAACTGTTGTAGTAATTCTCCCCCAGGTTCCAAATGTTGAAAAACCTACCCCTTGAAACACAAATAACCTTACTTTCCTTGTACAATGCTATCCGGTTGTCTGGCGCATATCCTTACTTGGAAAGAGGTTATTGTTATTTCTATTTTGAACAGGGCAAGAACCCTTCCTCCTTTACGAGTTATAGGATCATCATGGCACTTGCTAGCTGCCTCTGTAAACTTGTCGAAAAAATGATAAACCGCTGACATGTACTTATTCTTCAAACAAACAATCTACTCGACCAATTTCAGTACGGGTTTCGAGAGGGTACATTCATCACCGACGACCTGATATGTAGAGAAGCACAAATATGAGAAATTTTCGTTCACAAACAGTACTTTCTGTGTACCTCGATATCAAAAAGACTTAAAGCATGGTGCTTTGGGATATAAGGAGACTTGTCTCCCCATGAAGTGCGTGGCAGAATGTTCATTATTATGAAAAGTTACTTGTCCAGTTGGACATTTCGTGTCCGAGTTGGCAGCATTCTTTTCCAAACATTTGTCCAAGCGGGAGTGCTGCAAGGTGGTACACTTTTTATTATAAAAATGAATTCCTTGTGCTTGTCTTTCCTCAGCAATACATTTTACTGCACGTATGGTGATAATGTCCAGATTGGCTTTGTCTTGTAACCTGGTAATGTGCGAGTGGCAGATTCAGCTGGGTTTGAACAAGGTCTCAGAATTAGCAAAGAAAAACTGGTTCCAACTGAATCCACAAAATAGCATGTTTGCTTTGTTCTACGAAAAAAAGCCATTCATTCCAAACTTGAAATTCAAGTGCACGGTCAACGTCTCGTAATGCCAAAAACAAATTAATTGGCCTAATCTTGACACCAAGCTAACCCTCGTACCACACATCAAGTACAGTCGACTCTTGTTAATTCAAAACTCAAACGCACCTCTGAATTTTGTTTACTTATCGAAAGATCTCAGATGTACAACTTCAGGGGAGGTGACACCACACATTATAATTAGGCCTAGAACTTGAACCTTAACTGCATGCAATGAGCAGAAAGCAGAGATGTAAGGTCCACAAGTTTATTGGCCGTTTACTGCTGATCTGACCTTTTTTAGAAATCGTGAATTGCCAACTGCTTTTTCACGATTTACGATGCGTGTGCTTCATTTCAAACATTTGTTTACTAGCAAAGCCCGTTTTCTTGAAGGCCTGAGGTGCTTATTTTTCATTTTTACACTGTTATGATTTGCATGCGTAAGCATGTAAATTTTGAAATAGTAATGGCAAAGCAGCAATTTTTTTCTGGTATAGAACCTCAGAAAGTATTAACTGAATGGTGGGGTTTGAAACAATAAAGGGCTAACCAAAAAATTGAATTTTGTTTTAATTAACTGAAAGTATGAATTATAAGAGCTTGAATTATTGAGAGTCTACTGTATTTAATAAACAGGTGCATAAAAGCCGTGAATGTTCTTTAAGTGTTGTCACGCGCTATGTGGGGTAGTGACAAGAAGTGTCTGATGAACTTGTATCGCAGCCTGAAACGCACTCGCCTATACTAAGGGACAATAACCTATCAGTCTGCGACACCTACTGCCCTAAATATTCTACATCGTTTAGGCATTCACCTCTTTCACCTTTCTATGGGTGCTTCTCGCACCAGCCCGGTTGAAGTCCTGTTTGTAGAATCCGAGTGGTCGCTCCACTGCTGAGATATTACCTTTCTATATAAGTGAATGCAGACAAGGAACGCCCTTCACATTTTACAAGTTATGACATGTCCAGTTTTGCTCGGTTTGAAAACTGGCCTTCGTTGAGACAACCTTAGTTACTTCGTTTGAGGCGCCGAGAAGAGGAAACCGGTGTGCCACTTGAACACCGTTTGATTGCTCCTGCAGTGTGTCTGGCACCATGGAAGTGGCAGTTGATAGATTGTCACGTGTCCGTTGTACATATACCTGCACATACTTTCGGGGACTGTACCGAATATCTATCGCCAGGACGGTGGCCAGGACAACGCAACTTCAAATAAAAGAAATGTGCTACTTACTGCTAAGCAATTTACGTGGAAGCCACAACCGTGTTTTCTGGCTGGGAAATTTACATTTACGGTGAAGCGTTGGTGCCTATAGCAACGCATTAGTGTTTTCAAGTTTGTCGTCTCGCCGATAGTGCTGCGGTCAGTGACCGATGGGCGACCAGCTTTACTTTATCTGGTCTATCGAGTCTCACGAGTGTTGGGTGGGTGTCTAGAATATTTTAAGTATATTCTAAGCATATAGTTAGGGTCTAGGCGCTCTGACTGATGGTGCAAACTGCACGTAGCTTGCATTTTTCGCTGAAATTAGTGCACCTGACAAAACTGAGGCTGGCTGAGCATTTTTGTACAGCGTGGCACAAGACTTGGGAATTGTATCAAATTGGTGTAGCTGTCGCACCCCTGCTCTTACCATTATTTTTAATTAGTCATTAAAATTCCTTTTGATCACTTTTTCAGCAGTAGTAGTAGTAGTAGTAATAGACTTATTCAGCCAAATTTACAGGCCGAGCATTCCCACCGCCTGTGCGATCAGTCGACGCTGTTCTTCTTTCCCTTCGGCGCCGATCCAGTCGAGCCAGGAGGTGATGGAAAGGGACGGGGGAGGATAATAGCTGAATTGCTGAGCAGTTGGGCAGTGAAACAGGCAGTGTGACAGGTCAGCGTATGGGGAGGGACAATTAGGACAACAGGGGTTAGACCTATATTTATAAAGGAAAAGGCGAGAGGGGGTTATCAAGCAGTTCATTGGGATGTGCCGTAGAGTTCGAGCCTCGAGCGCAGTGAGTGATGGATGAGGGGGAGGGTAAAGACGCTTGTCGAGCCGGAGCTGGAGATATACCTCCTTGATAGTGTGACGCAAGGAGATCTGCCCATCGTTATTCGCGGGGCTCCCAATGTCTTCCGAAGGTGTGGGCCAATGAACGGTGCCCGGTGCATTATATCGCGGGCAAGCTGATGAGCTAACTCATTCCCGTTAATACCCGAACGCCCAGGAACCCAGCGGAGGAAGACAGTGGAGGGTTGAAGAGCAGAGGCCGCTCGCCCGACCTCCTGTTGAAGAGCAGGGGGCAACGTGTTGTTCTGTATGTGACGGATGGCGGCGTGAGAGTCGGAGTAAATCGTGTACTCGGGGAGAGAAGGGAGGGAGGAAAATGACTGCATGGCGTGAACCATGGAAAGGACCTCGAGCGAAAGTACATTTGGCGGGTGTAAGTATGGTCCGCTGGGGTGCGTGTCAGGTGCCGAAAGGTGTGGATGGTAGATAACGTAGCCACACGAGCCCCGAGGAGCCATGTATGAGGCATCCGTGTAGGCAACTCCCTGTGTAGAGAGAGGAGGAGAATGATGCTGTGCTGCCGCATGACGCCGGCCGGCGTGAAGAACGGGAGACGTATTGGATGGGAGGGGAAGGATGCGAAGGTTAGAAGCAGCGGTGCTAGCGGCAGAAGGCAATGTGGGAACGGAAACGGAAATGTGAGGGATACTGGCTTGGGCTAATAGCCATTGGCCTTGACGAGTGAGAGAAAGACGGGCAATCCGAGAGTCGTGGTGCAGAAAATAAGAGAACGTAATGGATAGAAGAAGCCTGTGGCAAAGAGCGTAGTGGTAGAGGTAGTGACAAGGAGGTTTAGAGCTGTCTTGTAGAGGCCTAATAGAGCTCTTTCGAGTGTGTTGAGTTGCGTTTGGATGAAATGAACATATGGTACAAAGTACAAGAACTTGATAAGGGCAAGCGCATGTGCAACCCGGCACGCATGAGCCTCGTGGAGCCCCGACTCCGAGTGACAACGCGTCGCAGGAGGTGGGTTACCGAGTGGCAAGTCCTCACAGCGTGATGTAGGGCCTGCGTGTTCTTCGTCGCGTGCAAAGGGAAGCCAAGAACTTTGCATTGCTGAACAGTGGAAATGAGAGAGCTAGAAAGATGTAGGGAGATGAGGGTATTGTGGGAGCGCTGGTACGCAGACCGGTTTAGCAAAAGTAGTTCACATTTCTCCGGTGCAGGGGACAGGCCAGCAGTAGCGAGAAAGGAAGCGATAAGGTCCAGGCCACGTTGCAAAGTATCCTGCACGTGGCCGGGACATCCAGACGTACACCAGAGAGTGATGTCGTCTGCATAAAAATATGGTGGAGGTCAGGTATTTGGGACAGTTGGGAGACAAGGGGGGCCATAGCCATAATAAATAGAAGAGGAGATAGTACGGCACCTCGAGGAGTGTAGCGGGTGAGGGAGTGTGGGTTAGACAAATGAGTATCGACTCTAAAGCGAGCAACTCGATTGGAAAGAAATGATCGGATGTAAGAATACATGCGGGAGGCACATGACAGGGAGGAGAGCTGAGCGAGTATGTGGTCATGACTCACGCCATCGAATGCCTTTCGTACATTGACGGTTACAAGCGCATGGATCTGACTACGAGAAGGTGAAAGAAAAGTATGCTGAAGAACAAGGAACATGTCCTGTGCACAAACGTGGCGTCAGAAGCCAATAAGAGAAGGAGAGAAAAAACTTTTTCGCCTCAATAAAATCAGACAGTCGAGTCAAGGCCATTCGCTCAAGAGTCTTGCCAACGCATGACGTCAAAAAGATAGGGCGAAGGTTAGAGAGAGATGGAGGTTTGCCCGGCTTCGGAATCATGCAAATTAGAGATGATGTCCAAGAGCTTGGAAGACAGCTGCTGTTCCATGCCTTGTTGAATGTGTGTAAAAGAAATTCCTTTGCATTGTCGGGGAGATTACGTAATGTAGTATATGTTATCTCATCCTCACCGGGTGCCGAGCGGGTAGATTAGGTGCCTAAGGCAGCTTCCAGCTCCCTGAGCGTGAATAGGCGGTCCAGGTCTGGATTAGCTTCGCCACAGTAATCTAGGTAGGAAGGTGTGAGGGGGGTGGGAGATACAGAGATTTGAAATTTTCAAGCACATCAGATGGAGTTCCTTGAGCGAGAGCTTTAGCTAGGGTGGGAGCAACGGCAGACTTGGTACCTAAGAGAGACCTAAACAGAGACCATTTAGAGCACGAGTGCAGTGCGGAGTCAAGGCCGTCACACAGCGTGTTCCAACGAGAGTGCTCCAGAGAAGTGCCGTAAGCGATAATTTCAGCCCGCAGATCATCAATTCGGAAGGAAAGTTGAACGTTGTGTGGCTGGGAGCGGAGTGCGCGTTTCAAACGTTGATGACATCGCCATAAACGGAGGAAGTGAGGATCAGGGTCAGGAATGGAGAGTTGAAAACGAGCGCGGCGACTACAGGATGTCATTGCTGCGGAGTTCTGCGACGTCCAGTCGTAAGTGTTAAATGAGTCAGACAAAAGGTTATTACGGAATGCTTCCCAGTCAGTGTGAGCGACTCGTTGTTTCCACCTATTATGGGAAAGAGGGGTGGTGATGTGTGCGAGAATGTGATCACTGAAAAGATTTTCAGCGGACACCTGCTAGTGAAAAGGATGGGAACTCCGAGAGAACGTGAGATCGGGTGTAATGGAACGCTGTGAAACAGTGCCCGCTCGAGTAGAGGTGTCAGGAGTATTAAGAAGGGTGAGATGGCGTTCTTGGGCAAGGCAGTGTAGAAGGCGACCTGGTTTGAGTGTTTGGAGATAACCCCAGAGCCTATGAGGAGCATTAAAGTCACCCCAAAGGAGGATATGGGCGGTCGATGGAAGGGAGTGCAGGAATATGCCAAGAGCACTAAACAAAGAGGACGTGACAGGGGGGTTGTAAAAGGACATCAGAGCGAGAGAAATACGGGTAGATGGTTGGTAATAGACCACACCAACTAAATGTTTCAGGAGGGGGGAGGGTACGTCTAGTGGTTCAACGAGAACGTCATTGTGTACATAAATGGACGCAAGTGGCCTTCCCGTCGTAACGTGATATGCACGGTAGACCGGGACGGCAAAGGCCGCCCGAGTCTCCTGTATAAGGAGAAAATGGGGTAATGTTTGGCGGGTGAGAAGATATTGGTGGAGAGGGGTCCTATTATGACGAAAGTTGCGGCAGTTCCACTGCAAAATATCGAGGTCCTTTTCACACGCCATCTAGGTCTTCGAAGTAGAGGAAGTGCCTACGCGTGCGCGTTCCTTCTTTTTTGCCTGGGGAAGCGACTCTTGCAGGCAGCTAAGCATATAGGTGAAAGATTCCAGTTGCTTACATTGGGTTTCGAGGGTCGTAAGAATCCGGACAATTCAATTTTCCAGCTGGACCAAACGAGTGTGATGCGCAGTGGTGGTGGTTTCGATCAAGTCGGCCAATTTGGTTACATGGGAGCTGGAGATCGGGGCGGTGAGTGTGGTGAGTTGCTTATTTAGCTCCGTGAGTTGAGAGGTAAGAGAGGATGTAGTAGTTGCGAGTGTCTGCGTCAGTGCGAGTATTTTCTGTTGCAGCTCATCTGAGACGTGTTGTTGCTCGCGCTGGTTGCGCTCCAACATAGCCAGTCGCAGATCGAAGGAGCGGCTCTCGTTACTTAAAGAAGGTGAAGGTGTGTTTGATGAGGAAGTGCACATGGGAGGTGTTCCCTTAACCTTAGCGGCGTATGAGCCCGGGGGGATGTTGCGGGAGGTGATAGGAACTCATGCGCTGAAGAGGAGGGCGGCGAAGGCTGCGTGGCTCGGCGCATGGCTATGCGACGGAGAAAAGCTGCTTTGACGCAGTAGCGTTGCTTAGCTTGAAGGTAGGGGCAAGTGGAGTCGAGAGATGAATGGGTGTTGATTTGGCAATGGATGCACCAGGGTTGGGCGCAAACGTGAGCATCGGGATCTGCTGGTAGAGGAGACGCACAGCAGCGGCACTTGGCCAGAACGCTGTGTTGGGGGCATTGATGAGCACGGTGCCCTATAGCAAGGCACCAAGTGCAAGTAGGGGGCTTAGGTTTATGTGGACGGCATCGGAAAGAGACGCGTTTGAAGTACACAAAGCGACGGATGATGGTTCCAGCAAATGTTATGAGGACGGATTTAGTGGAGCCCATCATACGTGCAGCGAGTATATCTGAAGTAAAGGATTCGAGGTCATGCAAGAGCTGAGATGTTGTGAAGTGACCACCGACGTTGTGTCTGACGCCGAGACATGATATTGGAGGACTGGGGGCATAGGGCTTAATGGTGATCGGCTTACCATTAAGTTTCAGACTTGTGAGGGAGAGTAAGAGGTGGGCAGTGAGAGGTGAGTGCGTTTTCAGAAACACAAGGCTCTGAGCAGGTTTGGCTTGAAGGGTGACCTCCGCACTGGTCTTCGGAGAGAGATTTGCGGCGGCTATGATGGTAGAAAGCAGGTCGTAGAGAGACAGTTTCGGTGTGAGTGTTCCAGGTGGAAGTTGGATTCCGACGGTTATGAGCGCGGAGCGTGGGCGGGCGGTCGAGGCAGGTTTTCGATTGGCACTAACGGTGTTCCAGCTGCCTTCAGGGGATGGCATATTGTCTTCGTTGACTTGCGATGCCGTGAAGTTCATTTCCGTCGATAAGTCATCAGCTGAAGTGATGGAAGGCAAAACTTCGGTGATGGAAGGAACGACGCTCGTCGAAACGCGCTTGTCGACAGACTGGGAATTTCCAATGGGTAGGCCAGACGCAGATAAGGTGGGGAGAGCAGCAGGCGTGGTTGATTGCACCGCCAACGCTGCATTACGGCTCTTGGGCTCTGGCGTTTGCGTGGCTATCAAGCTGAAAGTAGCAGAGACGTCATCAGCGTTGCACGTTGCTGGACCGTGCGCGCTGTTGAGGAACGCTGCCTGTTGCTGTATTGTTGTCGGCGCGGGGCTGGTGACATTGGCAGATGTTGACAGCGGAGGCACGGCTGTATCGGCGGTACGACCGGAGGAGGCTGGGCTTACCGACAAGGCGTCAGTTGTCGTTGGTGTCGAGTGCTGGGCGGGACGCTGCATCGTGGAGGTGCAGGCGCGGCGCGTTAGGGTTAGTTCGGCGCCGCGCCGCTTCGTACTATTGAAGGGGCCCGGAGGGCCAGCCTGGGGTCGGACCGGGGCCCAGATGGTGTCGGCGTGTCGCGGAAGTCTTCTAGAAGGAATAGTGAGCTTGTCCAGACATGGGCGGGGCCCGGTAACGGGCCAAGAACACGTGAAAGCGGAGCACTGTATGTGGCCAGCCAAACAAAACGGCGCCACCTCTTTTTCAGTAATTTGGCTGTAGAGATCCTGCTGAATGAAATTATTCTACAGCTAGAAAAGAGGGCAAAATGCAAGTTTTATGGCTCTAGCTTTCCTACAACAGTTCTTATTTTATTGTTAATAAAAATTTGTGTTGTCCTATAGTTGCATATGGCACTTCCTTGCACTCGATAAAAACCCAGCTGCGGCTGCTGCACTTTCGATGTAGGCGAAAATGTAGTACGCCCATGTGCTTAGATTTGGGTGCACGTCGAAGAACTCCAGGTGGGCGAAATTTCAAGAGCCCTCCACTGCGGCGTCTCTCATCACATTGTAGCGTTACTAAAGCACAGAGGCTTATATTGTAGCGATACTAAAGCACACAGGCTTATGAAAACAAATTTATTAGGGCGAACTTGTGCCCTCGAGTTGACAGTGAGAAAACTGCGAGTCCGTCTAACACAAAGAAAATCTTGGAACACCTCTTCTTTTCTTTCACCAGAACCCCGAGTGCATGACGCATGCGAGCTTGGTCTGGCCAGGTGCTCGTGCTGCCACGGTCTCTCTGTGGCACGGTGAAGGGCGGTCTATTTGAATGTGATCAATATATCGCAGGAATATGGTGGTTCTGAGACTTTAAACAATACACATCAATCAGTACACTCACTAAACATCCAGCTTTTGAACAATGCAAAAATTATTAAAATTTAGTGTACCAAAGCTGAGAAGCGCTCGACAGAAAATGGCAGGTGGCCAAAAAACAAACTGAGAAAATGATAAAAATAAATCTGTGTATTTAAGAAGCTGTACACAAATGAAAATGCTTCACTTTGCATATAAGTGCCTCAGAAGACACCAGGGAAGTAGTCTGGAGATGCAACTGGTCCCACTGTACGTCCAGCATTTAGCAGTCCTTTCAAGCAGCTTGTTAATTAATCACAGAGTAGTCGTGGATCCAGCGTCCTACAGGTCCGAGTCCTTGCATACTGTCGCGAGCTTTCGCAGCTTGCACTAGCTCGCCAATAAGATGCAGATCTTATTGTCACTCACTTTCTGCTGTTTGTTGCACATGATGGCGTTCATCAAAAAAAAAACCGGGTCCGAGTCCTTGCGTACTGTCGCAAACTTTCGCAGCTTGCACTAGCTCGCCGATAAGATGCAGATCTTATCGTCACTTACTTCCTGCTGTTGCACATGATTGACCTTCATCAAAAAGGTTATGTTGTGCCGTGCTGCCTATTGCCGACGTCGTCCGAGGCGGCCGGAGAAACGGGCAGCGGAGATGTCGGCATTTCAACCGACAAATCATGCTCCGTCACCGAACCTGCTTCCCCCCTCAAGCCGCAACTTGGTCATTGGCCACCAGTATCGAAATCATGACGCCCAGAAGTAGACTTGGGAGGCTAACAACAGGACAAGTTCACACTACACATTCATACCTTTTGTCTGGTGGCAATCTACCATTGTGCGAGAGATTAGTGAAGCACTAACAGTGCTTCACATTTCAATCTAATTCCAGGTATCGGACACGCCCAGAAGAAAACACTTTCCATTACCCTACTGACAACAGATACCACTTCAGCCAGCAATGTTCGTTGGTAGGGAATGATATACCCAGGCATTCCGCATCAAAACTCTGAGAGGTCACTGCTGTGGTGGCTATATAAACAAAGCCCTTGGACGCAAAGGCGTACATAGGGCCCTTGCACTAATGCCATATATCTTTACCATGGTTTTATTATCACGACCTTTTGCCATGCATTATTACAGTCATTGTTTCTCTTGTCTCCTCCCTGCCTTTCCTCTCTATTTCTCTCTTTCTCCCTCTTGTCTCATGACCTGGCACTCTTTGGCCATCAAATTGCCCTTGCACCACAAAACACCAAACATCAACATGCTGGTAACTTACATTTGGGGGTCATCACAATGCAGGAATAGATCAAATGATGATTGTGTGTCACAACATTGGGACTATGGGGTTGTCAAGCTCACACGCTCGGCAATATGTGGAAGTAGTGTGTTGCACAATTCGAAATCTGGAAGAGACAGGTCAACTGGGTGGTTGTATGTACACATTCGCTACTAATAAATAAATTCTCCATGAGACATTATTGTTATGTTCATTAAGATGTGCGTGGTGTGTGCTCTAATATTTTGGTAAAATTTGGTCAATCTCGGGCATAATTCAGCTAATAGCTCCTGTATAGCGAGTTTTGGAAGCCCGCATGTTTTGGCTTTCTGTGATTTTTTTTATACCAACTGGCTGCAAAGGCTGTCAATCTTTTTTTGTTCCAGGTTTTGAAGGCTGGAAGCAATATGCAGCTAAGATTTCCCGAGGCTTGCAGACAACTTTGTTTCAACTGACTTAAAAGTTGAAGCACAAGTGAATAAATTATATTTTATATGTCTATTTCACGCATTCTTTAGCTTCCAGATACTAAGAGCACATATACATTTCAATGTGTGAATTCCGTGGAGGTATAACATATCACTGTCATGTTGGCAGTAGCTATGTCATTGTAACAATTCAGAACTGCAAATGCTGCTGTTCGAACATTTTTACAATTGTTGGTAATGAATACATTTAAAGGGGTCGTGAAACGGTCGCTTTACAACGACAATGCGGCACCACCGGCCGCCACATGCACTAACTGTATCATCAGCGCGAGTGGATCTGCATAAAAGCTTGGCTTATCGAGGAACGCGGAACTCTATGGCATATAAAGCACGCGCAAGAGGCGCTCATCGGCGTCTGCCATCCGCGTCCCACAAGGACGCTGCTTAATATGACGTCAGGGTTCAAGTTAGCGCTGATTGCGTATGACAAAGACGCTGACGAGTGAGCCCGTTGCACGCAAGTGCCGAAAAGCTCCGCGTTCCTCGATAGGTGAAAAATTACTTATGATGACGTCACCTAGTTAGTGCGCGTGGACGCCGGTGGCTTCGCATTGTCGCTTTATAGCGAGCGTTTCACGACCCCTTTGATTAACTGAGCTCTGCCCTTGAAGACGATGTATGTTAGCAAAACAAAAACAAAGTGCAACTCATATCAGCAGCCAAAACAATAGTGCTTCTATGGCAGCATGATGTTTAGAATCGGAGGGTGGCATAGTCTACACTTCTTTGCAAAAGTCTGGCTTTATATTTTTCTTATAAAACACCTAGATTACAGTACATCAAATGTTTGAATAGCTTGTGTGCTGCAGGTTTGCTCATTACAAACACCACCAAATAGCTGAAGCAATTAAAGTGCTATTTTTGGTTGTGTTAAGGAGATGAGATACTGTAGCGGTGATGTTGTTTGCTGAAGATTTGGTACCAAGGGTTGGGAAATGCTGTCAAAGAAAGCAGAGAGTTAGATGAAGTGAGGAAATAAAAAATTTTGCAGGGATAAAATGGAATCAGCTTGCACAGGATATGGTAAACTGAAGATCTTTGGAAAATGCCTTTGTCTAAGTTGGACTAGAACAAGCTCAGAATGATAACTGAAACAAACTAGAGAATTGCAGCCAACATGTCAGTGGTAACACTTGAGTGGTGAAACATACAACTGTCGCAAATATATCATATACAAAAAAGATTATAGAAATGTGTATACTATGTGCATATTTAGCCTTTCATCTAACAAATTGCTGCAAAAAAAAGCTTTTTGAATGCCTCGTCCCCCCCCCCCCTAAAGGCTGCCATTCACCAAGCAGTCGAAGACAAACTAATGACTGCCGCAAAGCAGTATTCAAGCTGTAAGACGAAAGGAAATGGCTACTTCGGCACACTGTGCCCACCTACAGCAACCACTTTGAGATACCTTTTTGTTGTGGCTGGAGCCAACACTGCAAGAGGCACTTACAAAGATTAGTGCTATCACAAACACACAAACAGTACAAAAAATGGAATCAAAAAGAACAATTCAGCTTCAGCGAACATTCTTAAAAAGAAAAACGAAGGCAAGCCAAGGATGGCAAAGCCTTGCTTAAGTGAGCAGATGGCAATGCACGATCTTCTCAAAGGTGAAAACGCATCAGAGGGGCCTGCCGGCATTGCTAAGTAAAAAGAGCGCAACTACAGTAAACCCAGCAGTGAAGTCATGCACACAATACTAACTCTTCAAACAGATGCCACACGCAACTTGAAGCCCCAGCAATGTAGCACCAGAAAAAGCACTATGTAATTCAGTGTAGTCACATTTCTACTTTGGCTGAGAGACTTCAAATGACACTCTGTTACTATTTTGCACAAAACTATCATACACCGAGAAGGTGAAGGTGGTCAGACCGAAACTTTGAAAAACGAAGATGGCGTTTGTAGTGTCCCTATGACTCGATGGCTCATGTAATGAAACACAAAAGAGTGAAGCAAAGCTGGGGACTAAAGCAAAATTAACTTATGTTAATTACTTTGTTAAAAAACCATCACGTATTATGTTGTTGCGTCCCATTATAAGATTGAAATTATATGGGTAGTTTGCACAATTCATTCCACAAGGATGTTGCTCGGCAGCTGTTATCGTCCTCCCGATCGTCATCATTCTTTCTTAGAAGAGTTGCGCAGCAGCATTAATTCTGCCATCGAAATCTGTGAGCTTCGCATCGTTTATTTATTCGGTGATTTCAATCTACCATTTATTGACAAGGAGCAGCTGTCATCTTCTTGTGAGTACTCAACTGACTTCATTAACTTAACTTTAGACTTTCATTTGGCTCAGGTTGTCACTCACTCAACTCGCGGTTCAAATACACTTGACCTCGTTCTTACAACTGTACCTGAAACTATAGACCACATAAACTATTTGAATGGCTTTAGTGACCACAAACTGCTGCAAGTTAATCTTTCTATCTTGCCACCTTTTGCAGGAACCGAATGAAGAAAAAATTGAGATTATAATAAAGCCGATTACGAAGCCATTAACAGGAAACTTGAGTCTTTCCTTGACAATGTGCTACTGCCTTCCTTTTACAGTCGCTCAGTTGAAGAAAACTAAGTTCTTTTCAAGAATGCGGCATCAGCCCTAATAGAAAAACACGTGCCGTTGATAACTATTACGAATGATAAAACTAATCCATGGTTCACCAAGTCTTTGCGCAGACTTAGTAACAAAAAGAAGCAGCTTTATCGGTCTGCAAAAAATTCGCATTCACACACGTCTTGGGATAGATACGAGGAATGCCTAAAAAATATTGCCACGAAATTACAACAGCGAAAAATAAATACTATTCCCAGGATTTGCCTTCATTCCTAAAATCTAATCCGAAAAAATTCTGGAAAGCAATAAGTCCTGATCGGGACGATAACTTCATTTCATTACACGATGCAAATAACACTCCTTTTGCCGACACTGATTGTCCTCATGTCTTTAATTCATTCTTTTCGTCCATGTTTACTAGCGAGCATGCTCACCTTCCAGAAATTGTTGAACGCGATTGCTCATTCATGTTACCTATGGATATCACAATTGAAGACATAGTTAAAATTATTGAAAATCTCAAGATATCATCATCTTCTGGTATTGACGATATCAATTCAAAAATATTAAAGAACACGGTTTATGTGTCTGGTAATATCCTGTTTCACATTTTTCGGCAGTCGCTCGCTACAGGAATGTTGCCTTCTGACTGGAAGATAGCGAAGGTAGTGCCAGTTCACAAAAGTGGTAGTAAAAGTTCACCTAGCAATTATCGCCCATTTCTTTGACGTGCACATGTTGCAAGATGTTTGAGCATATCATAGCTTCTAACATTTATGCACATCTAGAATCTAACAATTTCTTTTTCTCAAACCAGCACGGGTTCCGAAAGGGTCGTTCTTGTGAGACTCAACTCTTTGAGTTCACCACCGACCTACATTTTAACATGAACAGTAATCTACAGACAGATTGTTTATTTCTTGATTTTGCAAAGGCATTCGATCGTGTTGCTCATTGTCGCTTGACATTAAAACTGTCATCACTAAAACTTGATTCACTCACGCTAACATGGCTCAGAAACTTCCTAATTAACCGCCAACAATTCACTATCACCAACAATCACTCTTCATCACTCTGTTACGTTTCTTCGGGTGTACCACAGGGCAGTGTTCTTGGTCCCTTACTTTTCCTCATCTACATTAACAACTTGCTTGACAACTTATCCTCATGTATGCGTATATTTGCCGATGACAGCATTATCAATCGTTACATTCGCAACAATAGGGATCATCTAACTCTTCAGAAAGACCTCGAGCATATAATTGAGTGGTGCAAAACATGGCAGATGACACTTAAAGTTTCATATGCAAACTAATCAGCTTTAGTAGCAAACGTGACAACTTTAATAGCCAATACATAATTGATAATAGCATTGTAGAACGCACTGATCATTACAAATACCTAGGCATAAACTTAACTTCTACACTTTCGTGGTCCACACATATCACTTCAATTTCTGCCAACACATCAAGATCATTAGGTTTTCTGTGCCGAAATCTATACAGTGCTCCCTTCGATGTGCGCAAACTGGCTTATCTTACTCTAATCCATCCTCAACTGGAGTTCGCATCCTCCATTCGGTCACCATATGAACAATACCTCATAGATAAGTTAGAATGTATACAGAACAGAGCTAGTCGATTCATAGCACGTAATCACAGCTACCCGTCCAGCGTAATACAGATTAAACATAGCCTTGCACTCGAGCCACTGAAAATTCGCCGTGACATCTCACTTTTATCACTATTTCTCATCCACACCAGCATGATGCCATCTGTTCACCTTAATCTAGCACATCGAACTTCGAGCAGACTACATAAGACCTTTAGCTTATCACGCTTGTACGGCAATACTAACGCTTTCAACCAGTCGGCTCTTCCACGAGCTATTCGTTTGTGGAATGACTTGCCAAATGATCTTGCATCAGAACAAGACTACACAAAGTTCTATCATACTCTTAAAAAATACTTATGCACCAAAAACTGCTCTATCGCATCTTCGTAATCATCAATGTTTATAGGACTGTTGCCGATGTTTTTGCACTATTGCTAGGTTGTAGGTATTGTCATAATAGTTTTTTTTGTATTTCACCTTCACATACTGTAACTCACTTTTCTAGTATGTATTTTGCCCTCATGTTCATAAATTGAACTGCATTTTCCATTATATTCATTATTTGCCTATGTATGTGTAGATATTATGTATATATATTTTTCTAACATATTATCTGTACCGCCCCCTTACACAATGCCCCTCGTACTGTAAATTAATAAATAATGACACCAAGAGCAGCGATCGTCCGGGCAGCACAAAGGTTCGCTGGTGATGTCCTCAAGATGTTGTTGGGTTCTCCTCCTTGCAGCACACAGAAACCACTGACACTGATTGGTGCACCACGTGGGTCCAGTCTTATGGCCCACTTCAAAGGGGAAAACCGAAGCCGTTGAGACATGCGCATTTTTAATGGCTCGAAATCTCCCAAGAAGGTTGTCCGCGACAACGTTCATGCACTTCTACTTCGTGTCCTTCTAAGTACTGTTATTTTTCACCTGCGAACTTGTGTCTTTGTTTCAAGAAATTATTACCGTAATAAGTCACTTACAAATAAAAAAACATTTTGAGAGCAAATGTTCGACCTGTGTTCTTGTAATTCAACTCTTTCAAAGAAAAAAAAAAGCTGTAAAAAATGCAGCTATACGACGTGCTCTGCAATCTCTAGCAAATGTTAAAAAAAGATGCCAGGGCACTTTGTTCCTACGCGAGCCAAAACATGATTCAATTTCACGGATGCACGAGCACACACACAGCAAGGTTGAACTCCACTCCGCTGCCCGATGTTTCCATCGATTATGAATACTCGCCTTGACTCTAATATTCGTGTAACGTCTCATGTTTGAATCCGTGAGCACTGATCACACTTGTCTAAAGCGCGTGGCTGTGGACGCAGTTGGTGTTCGCAGCTGCCAGTTCACGCTAGCTACAAGCTTTCACTCAAGCTAGAATTACACCAAAAGGACCTAAAACGACCATGACGGTGTCGCTATTGGCACATTTCGTCAGAAAATGGCAGCTGAAGCGGCCGGCTGGGTGCTCTAGACAAGTGCGACTCCGTCTGTATAAATATTTAAGAGCAAACCTCATAAGCGCGAAAATGCACGCGACAGCGACGAGCGATGCGACGTAGACCGTCTTCGCGCGATCAGTCGCTTGCGCAGGCAAACCTCATTTACCCGACGACTTCGGCGAGCGAACTCCACTGTTGCTGGCATGAGGCCGTCTACTCGCACCAAAAAAACCTCGTAGTGAGCGGTATGCAATTTAAAAATAAGATATATTGTTGTGTAATTAAACGGAAAGTGTTTATTATAGCCTTGCAGCACTTTTTATATGCACATGCGTAATAAACATTGCGTTATTTCTTGTTGCGCATACGTGACTCGGGCAGGGTCACGTGCACCTATGTAGTCTTTGTCTTTTCCGGTATTTCGCTATTGGCTGCTTGAGCCCAGCACTTCCGGGCGATGAGCGACGGTTTCCAAATCTGGAGAACCGAGCGATCGCGCGAAAACGAGCACGTTACACGTCGCGCGAACGCCCTGTTTCGTCGCTCGTCGCTGTCGCGTGCGTTTTCGGGCTTATGAGGTTTGGCCCTTCCGGTGCCAGCTGCGGTCGGCGACTCAATGGCACGTAAGCAACTTCAGAGGTATGCAATGGCACATTCCGTACACATGCGAGTAAAGGTGCACCCATACAGCTTTGACACTCAATTATTATAGTCCCTGTACCTTCAGTACTCAACACAGGTGAAGAATGTTCAGGCCAGAGAAAGGAGTCTTACCCGAGATCGTTGTTTAGGACAGCCTCGACCGGGTGAATATCAACGCGCTGCTCCTGCGTATGGAAGAAATTGCAACTTGAACACAAACGTCTGCTGTACGCACAAAACCCTCGCACAAAACGTAGAAATTAGCTCCACACGAAAAGTGTAAGTCGAAAACACCGGCGCAGGACTCCGACAACGTGTAACCGCCATCTTAACTTCCAGAATGAAAACAAACATGGCGCCTGCCGAACGTATTTATGCGCATGCACCGCTCTATTCACGCCGGCTATTTAAACGCATCTGACGTCAAACAACAACAACAAAAAAATGCACGGACATAACACTGCATAAAGGTTACGTGGAACGTCTTAATGGGAACAGGTGCGAAGCCGAATCGGAGCACCATTTAGATTACTAAAGAGGCAGCTGCGTTTTTTCTTGTGCGCACGCCTACGACCTCACGCACACGGAAGTAATGTATGCAGTGCACTATGAATGAGATCTAGCCGACATTGCAGTATTTACAGATCTAACATTCTTTTGCGATAGCCCTTCAGAGCTGCAGTATGTTAAAATAAATAACTAATCATGCCAAGTATAGGAGATGGTATCAGAAGCAATTCTTATGTTAAGAAAGGGAAGCAGGGGCGGTGCCAGGATTATGTTACCGCTGGTGGGGAGCACGAACAAGTTTTGGGAAGCTACAGCTCCCCGCATGGCGCCGCCCCCAATGGAAAGTGGCCGAAAAGATGACGTGCCATGACCAGGGACCAAACCTGCGACCTTCGAATAAGGCGTCCAATGCGCCAACTGAGGCGACCAACTGAGCTATGCCCCCTTCCACTTCTTGGGTTATATATGCGTCTTTTATGTGGGAGCATCAGTCAGCACAGCAGCCATGACGGCGAGTGTGAAACACTTTTTTTTCTGCCTATTTGGCATCACGCATGTTATCTTATGAGCTGGCAAATGGGCAGTAATCGTTTATATACTATCTGAAGGCACAACATTTCTCAGAAGGAGCCGTTTGCTATGAATGAAGGAAATAAGCGTACATTTAAGGGCTCATTTTTTTGTTAGATATAATATTAGATATAGCAATCATGCCAAGAAAAGTATCAGGGATATTATTAACAGCAAGTATATGCTTGTGTGAAGAGCCCAACAAATCTATATAGTTTTCTTTTGGCTAATCATGTTAAGGCAGTTATAAAATGTAATAAATAAGTCACAGAATCGCTGTCGTTTATTGCTCCCATCATTTAAATGTGCAAATGGTGCACAGAGCATACAAACACGCACACACGAAAATGTTCACACAGCACCAAGGTTTGTTTAACATTTGTAGCGTATGCCTAAAAAAACTTATTATATCCGGCAATCTGCTATGGCTAGAAAATGCCATTGGAGGGCATGCTACAGGCAGTTTTTTGAGTGAAGTCTCAATAAGGGTAAAGAAGCACAATACACGCAAGATTCATTTATTCCCGCTAAACATTTTCATAACGCCTTATTTATGAGGAGAATTTTCGACTTCGGGGCACTAAGTTGGGCATGTAGCAATGTAGGTGGGTTGGTCACGTGACCGCACAAAGCTTTGAAGCTGCAAGATGATCAACTAAGTTGAGAGTATTGCTTGAAAAGTAGTAACTAGTGACAGCAACATAGAATTATATCTTAGCAAAAATAACCAAAATAAAGGCCATGAACTATAATGACAAAATTTACTATTGTTTTCGCAATTTCAGTAGGATCTTCATATTTAAATTGTGTTCGGAGGCCGCAAAAACCAGTAAATTGCACTGCCTGGAGGACAAGCTTCTGCAATGTGCAAAGGGGTTGTTAGGGTTGCTGTACATAAGAGTTTCAGTCTGTCCGCAAACTCCTTTGTGTTAGTGTTATACCAGATGTCGTAGTCTTAAATGTGAGAAGCCTAGATACTGGCAAGATCTGTTGGGGCAAGATGAATCGGGTACCCAGTATTCTGTTCAATCCTTTGCATTTTGCATATACCAAAATAGTGGACAAGCTAAAACCCTCTTTAGCCTGAAACATTTGTGTAGGTGCACCATAATCTGTGCATAAAATTACAGCACGTATAGTATTACTACACGCCCCTACTTTATTCTGTGCTTCTAACGTTGTAAATGGACTTAAATCTAAGCACTAGTGCTCTCCTCGCAGAAATTACTGGAATTGAAAAGCTATCGAGCCACTGTTCCCACCTATGCAGCATACCTCAGCACACAAAGATAGGCTGCTACAATACAGGCTTATTAGGCACATTAACTTCATTGTGACAAGGCCTCCCTTGTTTGCTGGAGTAGATTTACCTGTTATGCTCGCCTAGCACTGTCAGCTGTATGTGATGTACGAAAGACTTCATAGATTCTGCATACACAAAATTTTGATAAATGTGCTACCATACCATATAAAGACATAATGAATGCAAGGCTTTTCATTGCATTGAAAACAAAAAACAACAAAAACAGGTACCACAAATATTGGTGCTTGTTACTGCAATCAATGCATAAAAAAGTAGAGATGTGTTCATGGCACACAAGAACAATTCATTGTAGCACACACACCCGCACTCTGATCAATGTGCAATCAAGGCAGTAGTTTAATTAGCTACAACACTAACAT
Organism: Rhipicephalus annulatus; assembly: GCA_013436015.1. NCBI lineage: Eukaryota > Metazoa > Arthropoda > Arachnida > Ixodida > Ixodidae > Rhipicephalus > Rhipicephalus annulatus. Next base: position 99,518 of record WOVY01000977.1, read on the forward strand.
AAAGAAAATAGTATAGTTGGAGCTAAAATATGGCCACAAGTACTTCATTTTCAATTTTTATGTAACGAACCCATTACTCCCTAGCACTAACTGTGCCCAAATGTTGGGGAACCTTCCCATTTGTGTAGAACTTTTTGATGAGTTTAGGCACACAATATAAACAGCTAGAGTTCACTCTCGAACTAACACATAGTCGTGTGTGCATGTGTTTTGTGCATGCACGTGTATCTATTGGTAATTTAGAGCGCAAAAACAAAAGATATTCACAATAACAAGAGACAAGGCGGGAGCTACTTTTATATAAATTTTTTTAATGTTTTGCCCGCAAATATATACAGAAACTGTTTGACTTTGCATTTGAGTGTGTGTGCATGCGTTTTCCTGCAGACGTTTGTGGACTAAATCTCAAATAATGTTAGATGATAGTTGCGCCCATCCTGCATCCTGTTGTGAATGTTTTGTGTGAGTGCGCTTTTGTGTGCATATTTGTGCATGCATTCGCTTGTGTTTTTGGATTGGGCTGCATTTGTATATGTGCGAGTCATAAAACAAATTTCTTCCCAAAAAATATGTGTTTTTCATTTTTTTTTGCTTTCACAAGTTTGGGTTCTCCATACTTTGCAACAAAAACGGAATATTGCCAATAAGGTAGGTTAAAACCACTTTTAAAGAGCACGAGGTGGCTACTAAAGAATTGGCCTCGCACCTGCATGTTCGACTGCAAATGTAATTGAAAGACTACAGTCTTCTGTCTCGAGAGAGTGAATAGAATAAAATATTGTAAGCGCTGACTATGATGTTTTGCGTGAGAACATCGGTGAATGGTATTCTAAAGGCTGGATGGATGGATGGATGGATGTGGCTGTACACTTTAGATCGGGCGGCAGCTAACCCCACCTAGCCGTAATACTTAGTGAACTAACCATCACATTTATCTTTTTTTCCTTTAAATAATGAAGTTGAGGATTCGTACTTCTCAGTGAAGGGTTTAATTTTCCCTCGTGCCTTGACTTTAGCCACCAATCAGATAACCTTCTTCTAGTTAAGTCTACCCGCTTAAAGTCTATTTTGCCCTCGCTGTCCCTAAATCCTAGTGCTTTGAAAAACTCTGCGCCATCATCCTGAACTATAGGGTGAAGCCCTTTACAGAACATTATCAAGTGTTCGGCAGTTTCTTCTTCCTCTCCACACGCACTGCATACTGTGTCTACCCCTTCGTAATTAGCCCGATATGTCTTGGTTCGCAATACTCCCGTTCTGGCCTCAAACAGTAGAGAACTATCCCGAGTATTATCATAGATCCTTTCCTTGGCAATTTCCTGCTTAAAAGTTCGATAGATCTCTAGCGCGGACTTCTTAATCACGCCCATTCTCCACATGTCAGTGTCCGTTTCCTTCACTTTCTTCTTAACCGATAGTTCTTTTTGGTTTAGCCACCTGCTGTTTTCTAAGTATTTACCAGTCAACTTCCTGGTTCGCTTCCTCCATTTTGTATTGACGTTCTTCATGTACAAGTAGCTGAAAACCTTCCTAGCCCAACGCTCCACCCCGATTTCTCTCAATCGCTTCTCAAATTTTATCTTGCTGCTAGCTTTCCTGCCCTCAAATGATATCCATCCCATATCACCTTGTACTCCCTGATTTGGTGTATTCCCGTGAGCTCCTAAAGCAAGCCTACCTATTCCATGTTGCTTAATTTCTAATCTTGCTTGAACTTCTGATCTCATGCACAAGACCGCATTGCCGAAGGTCAGCCCAGGAACCATGACCCCTTTCCATATTCCTCTCACAACATCATACCTATTGTATTTCCACAGTGTCCTATTTTTCATGACTGCTGCATTCCTGTTAGCTTTAGTAGCCACGTATATTTCGTGTTCCTTCAGATACTTGGTCCCATTGCTTATTCATACGCCCAGATATTTGTATTTATCTGTTATCTCTAGCGTGACCTCCTGCATTGTAAGCTCACTACCTTCGTTGTCATTGAAAATCATGACTGCTGATTTTTCCTTACTGAATTTAAAATCTAACCTATCTCCCTCATTACCGCAGATGTCCATCAATCTCTGCAACTCTTCCTTGTTGTTGGCCATTAGCAATATATCATCTGCGTACATTAATGCTGGTAGTGCCTGATCAATAAGTTTTCGTTGTTTGACTAAAGAGAGGTTGAAGCCCAGTTCACTTCCCTCTAATTTTGCCTCTAATCCTTGTAGGTACATCATGAATAATAAGGGTGACACGGGGCACCCCTGCCTAAGCCCCCGTTTTACCTCTGCAGGCTTGCATACCTGTTTTTCCCACTTTATAACTACCTTGTTACCTTTCTAGATACGCTTTAAAAGATTAGTGACTACATGTTCCACGCCTAGTGTGTCCAGTATTCCCCACAATTCCTCTTGAACCACGCTATCGTACGCTCCCTTGATATCCAAAAATGCTAGCCACAGGGGCCTGTGTTCCTTTTCTGCTATTTCGATGCACTGCGTCAGTGAGAACAGATTGTCTTCCAACCTCCTGTGTTTCCGAAACCCATTCTGCAGTTCCCCCAGCACCCCCTCATCCTCTATCCATGCCTGCAGTCTTTCCTTTATAATCTGCATCGCCAGCCTGTAGACCACTGATGTCACTGTTATAGGACGGTAGTTGTTTATGTCAGCTTTGTCCCCTTTTCCTTTATAGATCATGCTCATCCTGCTAAGTTTCCATCCATCGGGAACTTCACCATCGATTATTATTCTGCTCAATGCCTCTCTCAAAGCTTGCTTAGACTTCGGACCTAATGTCTTTATCAGCCTAATTGGAATACCATCTGGGCCTGTTGATGTACTACTAGGAACCCTTTTCTCAGCCCTTTCCCACTCTCGTTGTGAAAATGGAGCCATTGCACCACTTGATACTTCCTTGTCTATTGTAGTGCATAAAGTACTTCTTTGTTGAAAATTTTCTGTCACCCTTGTACTTATATAATCAATAGCTTCGTCCCCTTCTAGCCTAGCAACTTGGGCTGTAGTTATGAAACTCTGCTCTATGCTCGTCTCATTTCTTAGGGAGTTTAGATGGTTCCAAAATTTCGCAGCTGCCTTTCTATCTTTTTTATGTACTTCTGCGAGCCACTGAGCTCCCTTTCTTCTAATCTTTTCATTGATCAGAAGGGATGCATCCCTTCTACAGCTTAGAAAGGTTTCCCATTTTCTTTCAACATCATCTGCCGGTTCACCCCGCTGCTTAGCATGTCTGTGTTCCCTAAAGGCTTCCTGACGTTTTGCTATGGCTCTCTTAACTTCCTCATCCCACCAACTTTTGGGTTTGTGTCTTCTTTTCTGGGGTGACTTGTCACGCGTCTTAGCAAGCTCTAGCTCAAAGAGTTTAATTAGATTCGTGTATGTCCATACTGTCTTACTATCCGCCGTGATTACTTTCTCAATTTGTTTAGTGGCTATTTCAATTTGCCTTTCTGGATAAAACTTTTCCTCTAGTTGCTCATCTTGTCTCCTTCCCACTTTCACTGCTCTTCCAAAACTTAGCTTGGTACTTTTGTGATCACTACCCAGACCTCTGGAGCCACCTTCATCTATGTGCATTCCCCTTAGCTTATCATACATCCTATGTGACATCAGTGCATAATCTATCGTCGACTGCAGCCTTCCTACCTCCCATGTTGTTTGCCCTTCACACTTCTCGGTACTGTTGCAAATGATCAAATCAAGCCTTTCACACATATCCATGATCATTTTGCCTGTCGGGTCAGTATACCCATCTATATCTCCTATGTGCGCATTCATGTCTCCTAGTATAATTATCTCGCACTCTGTTTCTAACTCTTGAATGTCCTTTGATATACACTCTACCATTGCCTGGTTTTCCTTTTGGCCTTTGCTCCCGTCCACAAGTACACAAAACCAAGGAGTGTCATTTGACCTGCCACTTTCCCTTTTAGCCCTAAATGTTCCTTGCACTCCTGCTTGACCATTTGCCAGTCTGTACTTTTATGAATGAATGCCCCAATACCACCCCCCTTTCTGCTGCCTTCTGTTCTATTACAATATTCCCACACGTAGTCCGGATTGTTCGGAGGTTGTCCATGTCTCTGAGATGTGTTTCTACAAAACCGTATACCATCGGCCTCTCTTCCCTTAGCTGTTCTTCTATCTCTTCCCGCTTCAGCTTGTTCCTACCACCCTGCATGTGTGAGACGTGATCGCCATCTGTCGGTAATCGCAGAAAACGAAGGGATGGCCTCCGTTATAGTAGGCACGCACAATCTTGGAGGCCATATTTTGTAGATTTCAAGGTAGGTGGCAGCACTGTATCGCCCAGGAGGGCAAAATAGACTTTAAGTGGGTAGGCTTAACTAGAAGGAGGTTATCTGATTGGTGGCTAAAGTCAAGGCGTGAGTGAAAATTAAACTCTTCACTGCAAAGTACGAATCCTCAAACTCACTTTTTAAAGAAAAAAAATAAATCTAGTTTTTGGTTCATTAAGTATTACGGCTTGGTGGCGCCAGCCACCGCCCAATCTAAAGGGTACAGCCATATCCATCCAGCAAAGAGTAGGAAACTCGCCTTTTCGTGCATAGCGTCCCATTGTCAGTGCAGCGTAACAAACGCTAAAGTTCTTAGAATTACTTATGTATACCTTTTCTAGTATAAAAAAACACACCGCAGAATATTGATGTGTTGGTATTGTGTCGCAGATATGCACAATATTTGCTTTTCAATCGACAATCGCACAAGTATGAATGCAGAAACCTGAGCACTATTGGTGGGCGCTGTGGATGTGGTTGTACTCGAGCAACAGACAGACTAAAATTTTGGCGTTGAAGTATCCCAAGAAAGACTATCGCCTTAAAAAAAAGTGCTCAATATCTAGAGCCCTCTGGAAATGGTCACCTGACTGCTAGCCGTTGCATTTTGCACGAGGGCTTCACTAAAGCTCTCATGATGTAAGAAGTCATCTAAAAAAACATCTTTTCTGCACAGATGAGCTTTCACCTATAGTTATGCGTCGCACAAATGAAAGCGCTGGCTTGGAAGCAAAAGTGGCTTGACGGGTGACGGCTACGGCAGTCAGTCTTACATGGCTTGACAATGTACAATCAGCGTCAAATGAAACCCAAACAGTGGCAAGCCTTCGCGATGGTATAGTGCACGCAGTCCACTTATCACTACGAACAGTCACGCATATATGCACAAAGCTGCCGAATAGGATGCGTGCACCTGTCGATGGTGATAACTGGACGGCACGCACTACACCATAGCAAAGGCTTGCCGCTGTTCCGGTTTCATTTGACGCTGATAGTACGTTGGTGTCAGTGGTAGGTGTTTTCGAATGTTGGAACGCCATAAGATATGAGGGCTGGGAAGTTACGCTTCTAGATTCATGTGACGATAACGCGAAAAAAAGTTATCAAGACAACTAGACTAGATATTATCGATTCTGTTTCTGTGAAGACAGCCCAGGAGACTGAAGGAGTTGCTGCTGTTTATGAAATAGAATGTGAAGGAATCTATTATATATTTGGGCATACCAGATTCTCGGCAGATGGCATTTTCTGCAACTTTTCTAGATTTATCAGGACAGCAGCTAGAGCCAAATGTTGGTGTTGAAAGTAGCTTGCACGAGGGAACGATTTCAGGAAGGTGCGCCTTGTTTAGTTCTTTGTAATGTGGTGTGTCTTGGAACATATGCCAGTATGTTTGCTCGTCCACTGTTTCTTCTTGTGCCGATAAAGTAATAAAGTATTTTGACATGTTCAACGGGCAGTTGCGAGTAGCTAATTTTTTATGTATAGTGTAGTTGCAACAACCCCGTGTCCAGTTGATATTAAAAGAAATTAGTTTTAATCTACCTATGGATCACTTAGAAAACAGGGTCGATTTCGAGTGTTGCTTCAGAATTGTTATTATATATTGTAAATGAGCCTATCATACAGCTAGATTGAAAATGAATAACCTCTGGGGGCTTTGTTCTTGGGTTTTTTTGCGAGTACACATGTACGGTTATGAGTATTGGTTGGTCTGAAATGTCATCTTAACAAAAAATCAGGTTGCGAATTAATAGTTCTATGTGTTGTTCGTCATCACTGTGCTGGTGTGAGAAAAGTTGTTTTAGGGAAAAAAAACTTTCTTGTGTGGTGGGTTATTGTGATTAGTGAGGAAGAACGACAACGACTACGAAATTGCGAGGCAAAGCGCATGGGATTGCAAGCCAACTGTGCGCCGATCAGCTGATGACTTGGGGCGGTCCATAGAGGTGGCGTACGATGATTAAGCCACCTGTTAGGATTATGTGGCGAGAAGCTTTGTGGCTGGGGACTAGCCCAAGCAGCTGCAGACTGAAGACAGTGGGCCGATGCGTCACACGCTGGCGATCCAGGTTCCGGTCTGGGAAACTAGCTGTTCACGCTACTGCCGTCCGACCATCAAGCTGGGGTGGCGTAGCCAGCACGAGTACTGCATCTAGGGGCGCGGCCAGGCCTGCTGCTCTGTTTTTTGCCGAGAGTATTGCGGATCTCGGCAAGGCGTTTCCACGGTCAGCCGTTCGGACAGCGACGGACGTGGCCTGACCAATGGTCATTGTTGCGCCAAGCATCGCGTCTGGACGCAAGTTGTTCTCTGGACGGGCTAGTCATTCTCTGCGCGTGGAGCATTGCATCTCCGATGCAGGCTGACTGCTCTGTAGTCGGACACAGGCCGCCAAGCGTCATTGTCGCCACAGCCTCGCACATCGAGACACACCCCGCTCCACATCGCCCCCCCGCCGCCTTCTGCCTGGCACCTCAGCGTTTGTCTGGCCTTTTATCTCATCGTGAGGTTTTGAAAGTTTCTGCATTAAACTCGCATTTGTTGTTTTCCTCATTCAGTCAGACAGTCTTGTTGCTCAATTTATTTAACGCTTTTGCTGGTTCTGTGTTGTAAGTTTATATTCTGTGTTTATCATAAATGTCGGTGTGTTTTTAACACATCGTCTCAGAGCCCGTTTCTCTTCAGACAGCACGGAAAATGAGCGTTTGTGAACGTAGTCAGAGGCCTCAAGCATTCTGCATATACCGAAACACAGCTACCTCAGCTGAGACTCTTTCCTGCAACCAGATAAGTTTAAGGAAAAAGTATGGCACTAGGGGCATAAAAAATTGGCAGGTTTTTTAGGCTAGGTTGATGTGGTATTGCCTCATCAAGAATGAAGCAAAACAGAAGCCGAGTTGTATTTATGTACAAGATTTGTTGCTACTTACGTGTTGTCTACAGCACTTTACACCTGAAAGGCCAAGATGCCATTTCCTCAGCCTCTCCTTCTGTTAAAACTTCTGTGGAAGCCCAACTACGGCAGAGAAGGATTAGCTCCCTTCGATTCCTTCATTCTTAATATGCCTAGTAAGCATCAATATATAAGGACATCTGAAATTCTGGATGCTAAAAGTCTTTAGCATTTGATTTTTTATTACTTTCTGGCCAAACTTTAGGTCAAAAACAGTATTATTTCAGCTTCCAATTTTGCCACATCAATCATTTCAATGTTGGAACCAGCAGTTTTTATTCAATTGTTCCATATATTTGTGATTGTAGCAGAGCCTGGAAGGCAGCTTTGCCGCAATATGAGGTGATCTGAGGCGGAGCATATTAAAAATAAAGCCACTGCAAATCGGACGTTGACTTTGTCTTCGCGATGTCTAAATAGTTCCCGATAGGAAAATTCCAGTGCAAATTGAATCAAGTAGCAAGCACATTAGAACCACATTTGAAATTTCAAATATTCACACACCCCTACTAGAAACCTCTTTTCAGGGGAGGGTTTCAACCAAAGCTTACGTATGGTTGTGGGTGTGTTCGTATGTGTATGCTTTATACACATTGAAAACTGAATATGGGGGAAAGGAGCCCGCTGGCTCCAGCCAGCAAAAGCACAATGCTGATTATGATAACACAATTTAGCTGAGCATCTTTTAGCTCGGTTGCAATGGTATCCATCACAGGAATTGGCAGTCAGTCGCCTTCAGCTCACTTCGTATGGTGTCAGTGTCGTCATGTCCAGTGTATAGCACAAGATAGGGCACAAAATCTTCAAAATGCATGTAAATTACCTTCCAAGCAGTATTTGATGTTCAGATCTTGTAGGTTATATGCACGTGTGATATACGTAACTACGCATCTCACAGGCTAGCTATGAAAGTTTGTGTCAGTGCCCTTCAACACTGTGCATGGGCACTTCCGCCAGAGAGTAGAGTACAAAGCTTTTAACAATATGGTGTGCACGAGCATGTACATTCAAATGCACTAGTGGCTTGGTTCTTTCTCTGTGCAACTGCACAGTAAACTACGAAAGACACCTGAATAAATTGAATGCAAGAAAATCTGCATCATCGAACCCACAATTTTTTTAAACACAACAAACTTCTCTCAATACCGCCTTTTTTAGGGGTTTTCGAATAGTAGTACGAGCATAAAGTACTCAAATGCTGTGCACAGTCATGAAGTCATATGGGCTTTCAGCAAACGGTGATGTACAATGCCAAAGTAGCCGAGGTCAGACTCGTCTACAAGAATAGCCAAAGAGGGACAGTCGCACAGCTTTAGAAGTATGAACAACACAGCCCATAGCTGTAAAATATTTCATTGTGCAGTTTTGCTTTGAAGTTCATGTGCTGGTCTAAAAAAATCCTCCCCGAATTCAGTCCTTCCTTGAGTCCTCGGTTGGCGATTCTTCCATGGCCCATTCGCACATGAATGTAGTCTGTCTAGGTTGGAAAGGCAGCATAGTTTGTCTAAGTAGTGGAAACTTACTGCATGACCAACAAATAAATAATTTTTTACACCAGTCCTCCCCCACATTATCTTGTCAAAGGCTTGCTTCGCTGTAACACAAGTACTAAAATTTTACAATCATAACTACATGGTTACTAGTGCAATATATTTCGTGAGAACTAGCGTACTTACTCACATAACTTGCGCACTTGTTTCTGCAATTTTGAAACTCTGCGAAGGGGGTGCGCAGATCACGCAGGGACTTTACGGAGCACATCAGAAATAACATGCATAACGAAATCATACAGAAAAACCCCGTTAATACGAGATCCCACTTAATTTGAAGTATTTTCATTGTCGCGTACTTTGCAATGCAAGTTTGAGCGGGTAATTTAAAGCGGTGGTCAGCAAAAGTGTGGTTAATTTGAAAACTTTTGGTGCAGTGCGCAAATTATTGATTCTGATTTCACCACAAACCAGCGGAAATGGCCGCCCTTAAGAGCCACCAGGCAATGTACTTTAGCGATACTAATTAGTGGTGGCTGAAGCGCCCTTGCTTTGCTACTGCGAGCCTGAAAAATCAAATAAAAAAAACGTTCTTGTAAAATCAAGACACACTTGGGGAAACAAGACGTGCTTCACTGCAATACACTGATGACATGCGGGCAGCGTGTTGCATGCTTTCGCAACGTCAGCGCGTCACGATTTATTCTTTCTGGAATTTAAAGAAACTATTAAAGGACAGTCTGCAGAAATTCGCGATGTATGCGAACCTCCGATTTCCGGTTGCTCCAGCAGCTTGCACACTTGCACTGCTGGAGGAGTTCTTGCCTGCAACGCCTACTTCGAAAACTTGGGCCGAAATCTTCAATGGTGATGTTTTCCAGCCAAAACACATCTCGAATTTCATCACACCGTCCATTGATAAATTCTTTATTTAACAAAAAGAATGGGCGAATGGTTCCATCATTATGTGCTGACGCAGCGAGGAACAGGTGACATGCTTTCCGCCAGTCACTACTGTATTGCAGTGAAGGAGTCTTGTTTTTCGCAAGCACGCATTTTAGTTCATTACTTTTTTTTTCGGTGACAGCAGTGAGCCCTAAATTCCCCTTTTTATGCGGCAACATTGTGACCAGGTATTGCTGGAAAACATAACCCTTGGAGCCACAATCTAGCCGGCAGAGCAAATGACCAGCCCTTATTAATTTTGAAAAAGGGTTTATTGGCGACTGTTGTGACGGTGGTCCAACGTTGAAACACGATCGGGCAAGAGCGACGGTCGAGCAGATGCCGGCGATGATCAGCACGAGCAGAGCGAGAGAAGCCCAGCACCCAGTACCCAAGCGGCGGCGATGTTGCTTACCAGCGATGCGTTTTCTTCTTCACAATTTGCCCCCGCCGAAAAAGAGCCATCCTGGCGACCTAAGAGTCTGGAGGCAGAGGGCTATGATATGGCTTAAGGCGGGCGACGTGGACGATGTCACGTCCACGCCGGCGCATGTCGTCAGACGGGGAAAGTGGCTCGATGAGAAAATTTATCGGCGAGGTTTGCTCCAAAACGCGGTATGGGCCCTCGTACTTTGAAACGAGTTTTGAGGAAAGGCCGGGGGTTTGGTAAGGAACAGCCAGCCATACAAGTGATCCCGAGGAATAGCTGGGGCTTTGTGAAAAGTCACCGTTGTTTTCTTTCTGGCGCTGTTGTTCTTGTGACGTAAAGGTGCGTGCGAGTTCACGGCACTCTTCCGCATTTCGGGCAGCTTCGGACACAGATGGGCATTCGGATGCGTCAGGACGGTATGGAAGGAGAGTGTCGAAGGTGTGGGTGGTTCGCGTCCATAAAGAAGAAAGAAAGGTGAAAATCCAGTGGTAGACTGTGCCGCGGTGTTATATGCGAACGTGATGAATGGAAGGATGCGATCCCAGTTAGTATGATCGGATGTCACATACATGGCGAGCATATCGCGAAGGGTGCGGTTAAATCTTTCCGTGAGCCCGTTAGTCTGCGGGTGGTATGCCGTGGTCTTGCGATGAACAACATGGCATTCAGAAAGCAGAGACGTGACGACTTCTGATAGGAAGGCTCGACCTCGGTCGCTTAGTAGTTCTCGAGGTGCACCATGTCGTAGTACGAAGCGATGAAGGATGAAGGATGTACGTCCCGCGCAGTGGCACTTGGAAGGGCGGCGGTCTCAGCGTAGCGTGTTAAATGGTCCACAGCGACTATGATCCACCGATTTTCATCTGATGTTGTCGGTAGAGGGCCATAGAGATCAATTCCGATCCGATCGAAAGATTTGGCAGGGCACGGAAGCGGTTAAAGCGCACCGAACGAGTGGAAAGGCAGTGATTTTCGGCGTTGACAGTCAGGGCAGCCCATAACGAATTTTCGAACGAAATTATACATTCCGCGCCAGTAGAAGCGATGGCGAATGCGTTCGTAAATTTTGAAAACTCCGGCATGACCACATTGGGGATCGTCGTGAAAGGAGGCGCAGATTTGTGATCGCAAGCTGCGCGGGACAACCAAGAGCCACTTACGACCTTCGGGGGCGTAGTTGCGTCGGTGTAGCAGCCGATCACGAATGGCGAAATGAGCAGCTTGACGTCGGAGAGATCGTGGTGCTGCAGTGGTTGACAATCCAGAGAGACAGTTAAAAAGGGAAGCGATCCAGGGGTCCTTGTGTTGTTCACTGGTAAAGGAGTCGAGGTCGAGAGATGCGATGGAGTTGGTACCAGTGGTTCCGCAGGCCGAGTCGGGAGGTAAAGGCGAACGCGACAGGGCGTCGGCGTCAGAATGCTTGCGTCCGCTGCGATAGATGACACGAATGTCGTACTCCTGAATTTTCAGTGCCCACCGAGCTAGGCGGCCAGAAGGATCTTTCAGTGTGGCGAGCCAACAAAGTGCATGGCGGTCCGTTACCAGGTCGAATGGGCGACCGTACAAATAAGGGCGGAACTTTCGAAGCGCCCACACTAGCGTCAATCACTCTTTTTTGGTGACGCTGTTATTGGCCTCAGCTTTAGTAAGTGTGCGACTCGCATAAACGACAACGCATTCGGAGTAGCCCGGCTTGCGTTGGGCGAGGACGGCGCCTAGACCAACCCCACTAGCGTCTGTGTGAACTTCCGTTGCAGCTGGTGGGTCGAAATACCGAAGAATTGGAGGAGATGTTAGCAGACTACGGAGCGTGGCAAACGCAACGTCGCAGTCAGAAAACCAGGATGAAAGGTCTGCGTCACCGCGTAGGAGGTTGGTCAGTGGTGACATGATCGACGCAAGATTTCGCACGAAGCGCCGGAAGTAAGAGCATAGTCCGACAAAACTGCGTAATTCTTTCAGTGTAGTAGGTTTCGGGAACTCAGCTACTGCTCGCAGTTTTGCAGGGTCGGGTCGAACACCATGCTTGGACACGATGTGCCCTAAGATGGACAGCTCTCGCGCAGCGAAGCGGCACTTTTTAAGGTTCAGTTGGAGCCCAGCGTTGGTTAAACACGTCAGAACCAGTTGGAGCCGAAGCAGATGTGTAGGAAAATTGGGAGAGAAAACGACAATGTCGTCGAGATAGCATAGACACACAGACCACTTCAGTCCACGCAGTGTGTTGTCCATGAGTCGTTCGAACGTGGCAGGAGCATTACAAATCCCAAATGGCATTACGTTGAATTCGTACAGGCCATCTCGTGTAATGAACGCAGTTTTCTGGCGATCAGCTTCTGCCATAGGAACCTGCCAGTATCCAGATCGTAAGTCTAAGGAGGAGAAGAATTTGGCTCCTTGGAGGTTGTCAAGGGCGTCGTCGATCCGCGGTAATGGATAGACGTCTTTCCGCGTCACCTTGTTTAATCGTCGGTAGTCGACGCAAAATCGAATCGATCCATCCTTCTTTCGAACTAGAACGACAGGAGATGCCCAAGGACTGTGCGATGGTTGAATGACGCGACGGCGTAGCATCTCTTCGACCTGGTCGTTGATGACGTGACGTTCTGCAGCAGAGACACGGTACGGTTTTAGACGCAATGGCTGGTGCGAACCGGTGTCAATGTAGTGGTGCACTGCGGAAGTCCGACATAACTGCGGCTGAGAAACGTCGAATGAATTCGCGAAGTGCTGGAGGAGATCAAGAAGCTCGGCGCGTTCTTGAGCAGTTAAGGTGTCGGCGATGGAACTCGAGAAGGTGTCACTCGATGAGCATTCCAGTGGGGAGAGGGCATGAAGCTCGGTCGAGGCGCTACTGCACGATTCGTCTGGCATGTTAAGGAATAAAGAGGAATCGAGGTACTCCACTCGACCGAGACATTCGCCGGCAAGTAGCGTAAGCGGTGCAGAAAGGGGGTTGTGGACGAAAATATTGCTTCGGCCCGCAGTGACGTCGAGTGTAGCGAAAGGCAAGGAAACGGCTCTGCGGCTCATGAAAATGTCGGAAGGTGTAAAAAACTGTAGCGTCATTATGGTCATCGCAGCAGACAGGGACAACGGCAAGAGAGGCTGGCGGAATTTCAGTGTCTTCACGTACGACGAGTTTTGGGGACCGCTCAAGAGTTTCGTGCAAAGGTTCGTCAGACAGGTGCGAAAATTGAACTTCAGCACGTGCGCAGTCGATGACGGCATGATGATGTGACAGGAAGTCCCACCCGAGAATGACGTCATGCGAGCACATCGAAAGGACAATGAACTCGACAACGTACATAGAGCCTTGGATGAAAATGCGGGCTGTACAGGTGCCGAGAGGTCGAACTGGTTGTGCGCTAGCCGTACGAAGCGATAGTCCAGAGAGCGGCGTGGTCACTTTGCATAGGAAGCGGCAGAGCTGGGCGGCTATAACAGAAACGGCAGCACCTGTGTCGATGAGGGCAAAGGTAGAAACACCATTGATAGATATGGCGACGACGTTAGCAGGTGAAGTGCGAGGACTTGGGCATTTCGATGACGGCGCAGTTCTTGCCTCTGGAACTGCGGCGTTCAGTTTTCCCGGTTGGAAGAAGCGTGTCGGGGACGCATTGGGGAGAGAGATCGCCTGCGAGGAGACGGCGAGCGGGGAGAGTGAGTCGGAGCTGGGGGCTGGGGTGACTGAGACTCGGGAAGATTAGTGTAGCCATACTGCGGTGAAGGATAGGGAGCAGGTAGGTGCGTGGGCTGCGGGTCATACGGTAACGGCCAAGTAGCGTTGCGTTGCGATTGGAAGCGACGACGACAATATCGTGCCACATGTTCTGGAGTACCGCAGGCGTAGCAGATCGGTCGATTGTCAGCAGTGCGCCAGGAATTGCTGACTCGCGGTGCGGCCCAAGGTGTCGTAAGAGGGGTAGAGTGGGGAGCAACTTAAGCGCAGATCGGAAAAGGTTGAGATGCGGGACCGAGAAGTAGCTGAAGTGCAGGCAGAAGTAGATAATCTTGAGTGGAGGAGCCGCAGACTCAACCTAGAATTCCATGGAATACAGGAAACGAAAGATGAAAATTTGCTAGAAGCGATCAATGCAATGGCAATTAAACACCAGTTCCCGCCACTCGCAGAAAGCGATGTGGTCGCCATTCATCGGCTTCCGCCCAGAAAAGATAAGACGCCGGTCGTTATCTGTCGTTTTGCGAAGCAAGCGGACCGAGATTTCTGGTGGAAAAACAGAAAGAAACTGAGCAGCTTAAATGAGCACTTCTTCTTGACGGAAAACCTGACCAAAAGAGCGCGTGCGCTGTTGTTTGAGGCAAAGAACAGGGCTAAAGAAGCGAACTTCAAGTATGCATGGCACTCAAACGGGAAAGTTCTAGTGCGTAAAGCTGATGGGGAGAAAGCCATACGCATCGCAAATGCTAGTGATCTAAACAAACTAAGCTAAAGAAAGAAGAAATGATCGGCTCAACATGGCTTGCGTAGGAAACGATTCTTATGTGCTTCCGGAAGCGTTTTTGCAGAGTTTAGGAAATTTCTATTTAAACTCGTTTAAATGTTTTCACTTGAATGTGAAATCGGTAAATAATAAACAGTCCGACCTTAGCCTTTTTTTCGAACAATTGAATCATGTATTTGACGTCATAATGTTAACTGAAACATGGTCAACAGATGAAGCCAGCGTGTTTCGCTTGCCTTCGTACAATACGTTCTACCTTAATCGAATTTCCGGTCGTGGCGGTGGCGTATGTATTCTAGTGAAAAAGGTCCTTGACTGTGACCTAATTCAAAATTTCACCCACTCTTGCAATGACTTCGAATTTCTATCAGTTAAACTACAAAATGTGGTTCTTGCCGTTTGTTATAGACCACCAAATGGTAATACGGCATCCTTTCTGGATTACCTGGACACGTTTTTTGCGTTCACTAACACAAATCGCTTAGACGTTGTGTGTGGCGGTGACATGAACATAAATATGCTCAAACAGGAAGCTATAGTACAAAAACATGATATTTTGCTGAAATCTCATTGCTTTTCAAATATGATCACTGTCCCTACGAG
Source organism: Rhipicephalus annulatus (assembly GCA_013436015.1). Classification (NCBI taxonomy): domain Eukaryota; kingdom Metazoa; phylum Arthropoda; class Arachnida; order Ixodida; family Ixodidae; genus Rhipicephalus; species Rhipicephalus annulatus. Next base: position 114,715 of record WOVY01000977.1, read on the forward strand.
AATCACACAAATGTCTTCGTCCTTGATTGGTTTGTTCTTAACAAATATACCGACAGAAAACCTCAAGGCTGGTGTTATTACTGTAGATTTGAGTGATCATTTGCCAATATACATTTGATGTAGGAAACACTTATGTGACAAAAACAAACCGAACACATTTTTCACCCAGCGTATAAACGAACAAACTCTGAAAATATTTTCGGAGAAGATTTTGAGGGCTCCTTGGACGAATATACTTAAAATGAATGAGCCAAACAAGGCGTACGAAGAATTTTTGAACATACTAAAGCCAATTTATACTGCTTCGTTTCCTCTGGTTAAAACAAAGCAGAACAGGAAAGTTCGTAAACTCTGGATCAACGCGGAACTTCGGAAAAGAATACAAGAAAAAATATGTTATTTAGCCGCTATCTTAAAACGAAAGACCCTAAATTGTTTAAAGAATTCAAGGTTAAACGAAATCGCCTAAATAAAGATCTCAAAAAGGCAAAACAAGAATATTATAACAATATGTCTAGTTCACTTTCTGGGTGTTCAGATATAATGTGGAAAAGGCTAAATTCTCTCTTAAATCGCAATGTGTCCACGGGTTCAGTACATAGCATGAATCTTAACGGCGAGGTCATATCAGGAAAACCCTTGGCCGACACTTTCAATAAATATTTTGTAAATGTCGCAGAAAAATGTGATGTGAGTAGTAACCTTGGAAGTGTCCCATTTATCGACAGTACCATTTTTCTTGATCCGACAAGTGAGAATGAAGTGAAAGAATTAGTCTTGAACTTGAAAAACAGTACAGCACTTGATATTGACGGGATACAAGTTCAACCTATAAAGCATGTCATTATATTCCTTCTTCCTTATATAACGCATATATTCAATTTGTGCCTTGGCCGGGCTGTTTTTCCCACTAAAATGCAAGTTGCACGCGTTACCGTCCTCTTCAAGAAAGGCGATAAAAATAACATGTCGAATTACCGGCCTGTGTCCATTCTGCCAGTCCTATCGAAGGCATTAGAAAAACTAATATTAAAAAGGCTGACTAATTTTGAAAGGAAGTTTCAGTTGCTTCATGACTCGCAGTATGGTTTCCGCAAAGGCTTCAGTACAGAATATGTTCTCATGGCACAGAAAGAGTACATTTATCAGCAATTCGAACAGGGAAACGTTGTGTTGGGGTTGTTCGTAGATTTTACGAAAGACTTTGACCACATTAACCACAAATTACTTATAGAAAAACTGGAACGGTACGGTATTCGGGGAACGGCGGGATCATTAATACAGTCTTATTTGCAACACCGTAATCAGATTGTTAGCCTGGGTGGTTGCAATTCCGATTCTTTGTCAATCGTTGCAGGAGTTCCACAGGGAAGCATTTTGGGACCTTTCCTCTTCAATATTTACATTAATGATATCGTGAACATCTCCTCTGACGTAAAATTTATAATATATGCAGATGATACGAATATATTTTTAACAGAAAAATCAGTGAACGAATTAATAACACATGCAAATCTACTGCTCATTAGATTAAAAAAATGGACAAGAGAAAACGGTCTAAAAATAAATGTTGCAAAGACTAAGGCTACGGTATTTCATGCTAAAAATAAAGCGGAAATTGTAAAACAAACGATCTTTTTAAATTCCACCCCTGTCGAGATAGTTCCTTCTCTTAAAATATTAGGAGTAATATTTCAAGAAACATTATCATGGGATCACCACATACACTTCTTAGCTACGAAGGTCTCTCAGGTAGTCGGCCTTGTGTACCGAAACAAGCACTTGCTTCCTCGGAATATTTTGTTGTTAATTTACAATACCTTATTTTTATCAAGAATCAATTACTGCCATCTAGTTTGGGCTCTAACTTCTAAAGAAAACATAAACAAACTTCATATGTTGCAAAAAAGGTTTGTACGGGCGGTAAGAGAACGTGCCACGTACTTATCATACTCGTTCCTTATTTGAAAAATACAACCTAATGCCAGTAATAAAAATGTATGATTTTCTTCTGTCCAAGAAATATAAGCAAGACATAAAAAACTCTAATCCGTTTCTAAAGCAGTTGGCAGATTTAATACTTAACCAGCCTAAGTATAATACCCGGAAAAATAAAGTGTAGACTGTTCGAACCTTTAGAACCACATACGGTCTTCAATCGTTGGGAAATAAACTTCCAAGGTTACTAAATGAACTTAGGGATAACGAAATTGACTTAGAAAAAATCACCTTTAAACAACTGCGGAATCATTTCCTCCAGATGTCATGATCACTCGTTTCTGTTACTTGTAATTTTCTAAAGAATGTATTTTTGTATTTTGTTTTTGTTGACGTGTATTTTGTATACTGCTTTGTGTTTTTTACGATATGTTTTTTGGTGTCTTGTTTGTTTTTTTCTGTTTTAGGAAATGAGTATGCATTTGTGGTGTTGCCGAAGCAATAAATTAGGCATATTTCTTTTATGATGCTTTTTTGTGTTTTGCAAGGCAAATGCGCCTGTATTTCACATTGCGAATTATTTGTTTATAGCATTATATGTACCAATATGTTACACCTGTACAGTGTTGATTGCTCATTTTTGCCGTATACATGTTTGTATGTTTCGCTCGGATGTATTACGCAAATGCTTCCGTTTTTTAAGGCAAATACGCCAACATTTTTTTGCATCTTTTGAAATAGATTTTTTGTCGTTGTTGTTTAAGCATTAGACGTTTCGTTTTATCACACATGTACAGTGATGATTTCTTTCTTGTCATTGACCTGTTTATTTTACGCGTATGATCCCGAATGTTTTTATGAAAGTGTTGCCGCTGCTGCGATGTTTTCGGGGAGGGGGAAGGGGGGGCCTGTGGCCTTGTCAAGCTGGCATCACGCCAGCTTTTTCTGCAGGTCTCCTGCATCATGTATCCTTGATGCGAAATAAAGTCATTATTATGATTATTATTATTAGCAACTGCAGGCATGGGTGGCAAAAGCTGCTGGCGGGGTCTGCTGCGTACCACCTGGGCATAAGTAAGAGGCGCGGCCACGGGCTGCATAGTTGGCGCATGGGGAACAGGCATGGCCACAGGCTGCTGGTGGGCAGCGACGGGAACAGCCTGAGCTACTTCTTCGGCAATAACGTCGCGGAGTGGTGAGGGCAGACGAGAGGACGGCGGCTGCTGTGTGAAGGAAATCAACGACAACTGCCGAGCTACTTCTTCACGCACAAAGTCTTTGATCTCTTGCAGGGTTGTTGAGTAATCAGGAACAGAAGTAAGACTAGATAGTGAGTCAGCGTGTGAGGAAAATGGCCGAGTCAGGGCGCGCTGCTTCCTCAACTCGTCGAAACTTTGACATAAGGTCACAAGTTCCGCAACGGTGGCAGGATTGCGCGCCAGGAGCATCTGAAATGCGCCATCATTTATCCCTTTGAGGATGTGTTGAATCTTCTCCGACTCGGGCATGGCGTTGTTCACACGGTTGAAAAGACCAGTAATGTCTTCGATGTAACTGGTGAATGATTCAGATGGCTTCTGTGCGCGAGTCCGCAAGCGTTGTTCGGCTCTGGACATGCGGACAGCGGGTCGACCGAAAACGTCAGCAAACGACGTTTTGAAGATGAACCACGTCGTAATGTCGTTTTTGTGGTTGTTATACCACATTTCGGCCACGTCAGTGAGGTAAAAGATGACGTTGGTCAGTTTGTCCGCGTCATCTCATTTGTTGTTTGCGCTCACCAGTTCGTAGTTAGCGAACCAGTCTTCCACGTCGGTCTCATCAGCTCCGCTAAAGACTTTGGGTTCTCGCAAACGAAGAACGCCGGGGTTGCTGGGGGATGGAGTGGAAGAGCCAGGTTGCGCGTTGTTGGTAGCCATGATGGGAGGTAGCGTTCGGTTGCCCAGCTCCAGGTTTAGGCGACTGCGAATGGCAGCACCCAGGTTCAGACGACGGGGAATGTCAGCACCCTCCAGCAATTGAAAAAAGGTTTATTGGCGACTGTTGCGACGGTGATCCAACGTTGAAACACGATCGGGCAAGAGCGACGGTCGAGCAGATGCCGGCGATGATCAGCACGAGCAGAGCGAGAGAACCCCAGCACCCAGTACCCAAGCGGTGGCGATGTTGCTTACCAGCGATGCGTTTTCTTCTTCACAATTTGAATAATGTCGAGTTCCTTGCATCCCACTTTTTGTATATTCTGTTAGTTCGAAAACCCGCTTAATTCGAAGATTTGTCACCGTCCCAGTGACTTAGAATTAACGAGATTTTACTGTACATAAAAAAAACGAAAACTATAGCACAACTGAAGGAACTCTTCGATTACGTGGCCGGGATTCAATCCCGCGACCTGCGGGTCAGCAGCCAAGTGCCTGCCACTAGACCACCATGACGGGCAGGGGAATAAAGTGAACGTGTTAAAACATTAGTCACAAAATTGACCACGACTTTCCTGTTCATGGGAAAATAAACAATTATTCCTCTAATCTTGTAAACAAGTTCTGTAATGGCACATACAGCTATTGAAACCATAACACGTTGACAAGTTTGTGGAACACGCAATGGATCTAATGGTATTAAATTTAAATTTACAGAAGATGTGAAAAATACAAACTTTAACAGAAAAATTTTCAAGAAACACGTCAACATTGTAAGTACATTATTAGTGCTTTGCACAAAGTAAACACAAAAATGTGCTTTTTAGATGGAAATATCATAAGCAATAATTTGTTTGTTTTATTTTATTTATTTAACACTGTCAACCCCGTGCTTGGGGTCATTACAGGGAGGGTGACGCAAAGTACATAACGTTCGCACAAAAAAGAAAAATTCAAAAGCACATATAAATACGAGATCAATAACCAACTATAAAAAATGAAGAAACAAACAACAGTGACTGCACACATAAAAATCAACGAATAAGTGCTGACAACAGAATTTAGCACGCATCACTACAAAGAAAACCATCCAAAGCAATTCAAAAATCTACTGTTGTTGTTTGTTGCACAACCGGATTGGGTAAACTATTCCACATGTTTATTGTGTCTGGAAAAAAGGAGTGGCGGAAAGCATTTGTGCGTGTGAAATAAGGTTGAATTGCTCTACTATTATTAGGGCGATCACATCGCCTTTCAGGGGGTTGAATATATAAATCCTTATTTATCTTTGTTTGCCCGCTTATAATCTTAAAAAGAAATTTGAGGCGATGTTTTCGCCTGCGATATTCCAGACTGAAGCTCACAGGACTTTAACAAAGCTGTGACTGAGTGTGTGCGTCGGTATCTACCGCATATGAAACGGACTGCTAATTTTTGTATTCTTTCAATTTTTGTCCACAACACCTTCTGGTGAGGCGACCATACAATACTAGCGTACTCTAAGACAGGACGTATGAATGTTTTGTAAGCAGTTAGTTTTACATCTGGTGTGACATGTTCCAGTTTTTTTAGGAAATACAGTTTTTTGTTTGCCTTAGAACAGATGTTATCGATGTGCAAGTGCCATTTCATGTGTGCATAGTACTAACTCCTAGGTATTTGAAACAATCGGCATTATTTAAAGGGTGACTTCCGATGCGATACATGAATGACAATTCCCGCTCACTAGAGTGAATATGCGTAAATGTCGTCTTGCTATAGTTTATTTCTATGTCCCATATTATACACCACTGATCTAATGCCTGTAAGCACCTGTTCAGATTAATTTGGTCACCTCGCAAGTAACTGGGGAATAAATCAAGCAGTCATCTGCAAAAAGTTTCATTTTAATGGGAGCCTCAACTATTGAACATAGAGTATTAAAAATATCAAAAAAAGAAATGGTCCTAAAACAGATCCTTGGGCAACACCCGAGTACACGACCAGTGGTCTTGAAGAGTAATTTTCAATTTTTACAGCCTGTTGACGTGCGGATAAATAGGCCTCTATCCATTTTAATACTTCTTCACTTATTCCTGATTTTTCAAGCTTGAAAAGTAAGTTACGATGAGAGACCTTATCAAAGGCTTTCCTAAAATCGACACAAGTACATCAGTCTTCAGAAGGGCATCGCTGTTTTTATTGAAATCATGGAGGGTTTCAGCTGATTGTGTCACAGTAGAAAAACCATGCCGAAACCCATGTTGGCTTGCGCAAAGTAACTGATTAGAATCAAGAAAACTAAGAATATGTTTTGCTAATACATGTTCCAGAACTTTACAGCAAACCGACGCTAAGGATACGGGCCGGTAATTGTTTACTAACGAGTGGTTATTGTTTTTAAAAATCTTAATTACAGCTGCATTGCGCCAGTCTTGTGGAAGTGATAGCGTCTTAACCGATTTCACAAATATTATTTCTAAATAAAACAAGACCCATTCTGCGTATCTCTTGAGAAACTCTGTTGGTAGGTTATCCGGACCACTTCCTTTCTTCGCATCTAGCTCAAGCAGTAACTGAAAAACACCTTCGCGGTTGATAATAACAGGTTCCATTGCGGTTGTTTCACTGTTACTGATGGATGCCCCTATCTTATCGCCCTGGTATATTGTGAAAACGGACTGGAAGAAGCGATTAAAAGTATCTGATAAGTCTTCAACTTTTGTCAGGATACAGGATAATCCTGAATATATACGCATTTTATCCATAGCAGTTGTCAGATAAAAACGTTAGCCCAAGTGGCTGTTGTGCCACCGCACAACGCAGTTTGATCATGTGTTGAAGCATGGGTTTCCACAGCATGTCTAGAAAAAACATTCATTTTCTGTGCTATTTCTGACCCAGGAGCATGCATCAATGCATAATTCCTAGGCGTGTTACACAATTCTGCCATAGTTTTTCAGGTAAAGAATGGGCATATGAAACGGTGCAGTGCCCTACAGAGTGTTACGCCAAAGTTCACTGCATTTCGCCTCGCCGCAAGAAACTCCACTTATTCAGCAGTTGTAGGAATGAGGTGCCAACCAAACAATGTTGACACCCAGTAGATAAAAGTTGTGACCTTTGGAACATGCCAAATATCTTCAGAATGAAGCGCAGCTGTGACGGCTTGGTTTAAAGATAAAAACGAGACTTGTCAGCTGATTCCTGTTGAGGTTCCGCGGCTTTTCAACACACCCTGTCTGTGATGGTGTATGACGAGAGAAAGTTATCTTTTGAGTTTCTGCTGTTGCCACTATAAGAAAACTATGACTAATACTAGTCGGTATCCGCCAAAATTTGGAGTTTCCGAGAGACAGATGTGCATGGTGTCGGCACCATCTTTGAAGCTATGCACATTCAGTGCTCTCGACTTAAAAGCCAACTCCGGCAATTTTTCGAGGTCAATGGAACTCAATTAAATTCGCTGGGTACGCCCCTTTGCACATTTCCATAGTTTATGCCAAATTACAGGCTTGAGAGAAGCACAGATTATTTCCAAATGAACTTTAAAGGGTTTCTTGAAAGGTTAGTTGGTATATGATACTGAGGCTGGTGCTGTTTCCCTCAGAAGTTTAAAGATTGACTCGAAAAGCTCACCTCGCTTGCCAGAATTGTTCACAACACTGTCTGTGTGACGTCATCTTTAGCGTGTCAAGGAAAGTGACGCAGCCGATGGCATCGCTACTTTGGCTGCTACAGCGTTTATTGTGCTGGCCACAAGGCGATGGCGGTGGTGTTTGGCCGGTGCTTCACTGGTCTGGCTTTCAGAGTTTTCGTACCACGCGCCGGCGGAACCAGTATACGGCCTCCAGTTCTTACCAAATAGTACGTCATATGCAGACAGGACACCCAGTCGGATTTCGGTGTTGCAACTTCTTGCTTATTAAAGATTATTTTCCAATTTTCTAAGCATTTCAGCTACTGGGCTCGTGACTAGAGTGTCTCAGGAACCTAGAAACACCATTACCTTGACACGGTCGAAAAATCGCCGGAGTCAGCCTTTAAAGACATTCAGAACACACCTGCAGTGAGAATGGTAAATGAAAAAGCGAAACTCAAAAAATTGTTTTACACGATAGATAACATTAGCCATTGGTAAGCACTTCTAGTACAGCAGAGTTTGAAGGTGAAATCAATTTATAGCTCGCTATCAAAGGGCATAGGTGTGCACAGGAAAGTGTTCAGGCACAGTAAAATATAGACCAAGCTTCACAACCACCATCCGAATTTTAGTATTTTCACTCAAAGAGCCTGAAAATAAGGGAAGGGAGCAACTTTTCAACCGGCTGCAAAGTGCCTGGCTGCAAAGTGCCTGGTAGTGCCATACTTCCTATGCCTAATGGTCCCACAGTGGCCATATAATGAGAAGAACCAGAAAGACCGCCCTCGACAGCAACACAACAAAAAGCAATAGTACTACCGAGGTGGTTGTATTATCTAAGAAACGAGAAGCACAACCCAGAAAACAAATGCATCAAGTCCACCTTTTTCACGTAACACTTGTGCACTGCAGGGCAGCACAGGAAGGCAGTGGTATTCTAACAGTAGTATCGCATCTCCAAAATGACAGAGCCCACTTTTCCGCGTTCACATAGGTTCTCTTGGGGCTCATCCCAATTCCGTGCATGTCTGTAACCTGTAAGTTGCATTAGTTTCTTATAACCAGAAAACATGTTGCATCATTATCCTTATAAATTGTATCATGATGTCGTTTACCCATTTGTATGTTTCACCTGTTATGCGTATTGTAACACATGTATATATACATAGCCTTTTAAGTTTATGATGTTTTGTTTTTCTCGTTATGAGAACTGTTGTATCCTACTTGCATTTCTTTAGAATAAGTAATTGAATAAAATTATCATATTTCTGATTAGTATGCTTTTGTTATCTTATTTGTATGTCAATGATTCTGACCCTTTCATTCTAGGTAGCGGGAGCTAGTCAAGCTGTTTCAGTGCAGCTTTTACTCCCGCTATCGTTCATCTAGCATGGAACATGAATATAAAGATTCAATTGAATTAAAAAATATATATAAAGAGGAGCTTATTCTGCATGCTGAAAGAAGATTGCTGCATGGCGTTGTTTTTGCATGCTGTATGTCTTTTTCTGAGTAGCACAAGTATGAGATCTGCAATTACATATCGATCAGCAATATTTTAGTGGTTAAAAAACAGGAAATATCTGGACCTCAAATACTAGCTTGTCGACAATCTCTAGCAATCGTATAAAGAAAGGCGTTGTAGAGGTGACAGCGCTAGAACATCCCTGTTTTCAAGGACTACCCACAAGCGATTTTAAAGCTACAAATTTACATCACTGAAGAAAAAACTTCAAAGAGATAAATAACCCATTTCATGAACGGCACAGAATACTTGTCTCACACACGCTCTCTCACACATCTGTTTTATATTAAAAAGCGGGATTATCACATTAAGTTAAATTGTTTGTTGAACTTATGACAGCCAACTTTATGTTACATTCTAGTAAATGCAGTATTTTATTAGATTCTCAGTTGACAACAAAGGTGTTGTACATAGTAGGGTTGGCGTGAACTTTCCTCACATAATAGTCTTCAGTAAATTAGTACATATTTTAGGTCTTTAGTAAATTACATATTTTGACATGTTTTCCCGTGACCAAGCAAATTTGTCATAAATAGGTGTCGGCATAACTGGAGGAATGTATAAACGAGGTCACACGGTAGACTGATATTTACATTGCAGTAGCCTAATTCAAGATGTGTAATATCAGAAATAATATTAATGCATACCGAGTAATGGAACGTATCAAACACACATAACTCTGTACTAGACATGTGTATGATGTTCCGTATACAAGAGGATGAGGAAAGAACACATGCCCCGATTCACAAGCATAAGCCAATACCTCATTTTATGGAAACTGCATGAGGGTAAATACGCAGGGCAATGACTTACGCCGTTACAAAATAATGCAGCACAAAGGAAACAAACATGCTTTCACACTGATATGAAATATTTGAGGCTGTAGGCTATTTACGAAGGAATGCCACAGACAATGGAGTGCACACACTGAAGTAGATATGCTTACAAGTTTGCAAAGCTTTTTACATGGTCTGTGTAGTCCCTCTGGCTATATGAGGGTCTCTGAAAAATTTCAATGTCTCTTGTCAGGCTTTCCTTTGTTATGGGAGTCTAATGACACGTTGAGAGGGACGTTGCGTGAAAGCATTGCCTGGCTCGTGACATGACCACAGGCCTACCCATGGGACAGCGCAGCTTGAGTCGCAGCAGTGGCAATAACACCACCAATGAAGCTTCGGAAATTGCTCTCAAGTTTCAGCTGCTCATGAATGGCAACAATAACATCCACAGTCACTCATAGTGCACCATGGCAAACTGTGCCGCTGCCAGTGTGTCGCACTTAGAGTTCACCACAACTGCAACCTACACAGCAGTCACATTGCCAGTGTAAAGACAGGGGTGCTTCGTCGTTTGCCCGTGATGGGTCAACGAAATGAACGATATGAGATAATGCCAGAGTAGATTTTGAACAACATTTATAAGAACAAGGGACTCGATTGACTTTCACAACGACAAGCACAGCACTTAAACACTTAAAGCACTTAAACTACCTAAGGTCTGAGTGGTTACTGTCTAATCTATGTGGCTACACAACAGCTCACAGTTTGTTGAACCAGCACCCCGAGGAGGCGACAGTCCACGCACGACGACGACCCTTTCCAGTAGCGAGCAGCAGGAGGCAAGGCCTCCATCAGGCCTCACGTTCATAAATGGCTTTTAGCTGTCTCAGGTGGCGACGGCAATCCGAAACCCCTCGTCCCTGTCGCGCACGCCGACGTAGCAGGAGCCGCACCCGGTGTCGGTTACTCCGGACAGGTACAGCTCCTCCTGGATCCCCAGGGAACAGGCAGGAGGAGCTCCTCAGACAGCGCCCTGGTCCGGCGTGTGGTCCAACGTAGAATAGGTAGGCTTGCTTTAGAAGCTTACGGGAATACACCAAATCAGGGAGTACAAGGTAATATGGGATGGACATCAATTGAGGGCAGGGAAGCTAGCAGCAAGATAAAAATTGAGAAGCGATTGAGAGAAATGGGGGAGGAGCGTTGGGCTAGGAAGGTTTTCAGCTACTTGTACATGAAGAATGTCGACACAAAATGGAGGAAACGAACCAGGAAATTGACTGGTAAATACTTAGAAAACAGCAGGTGGCCAAACCAAAACGAACTATCGGTTAAGAAGAAAGTGAAGAAAACGGAAGCTGACATGTGGAGAATTGGCATAATTAAGAAGTCCGCACTAGAGATCTATCGAACTTTTAAGCAGGAAATTGCCAAGGAAAGGATCTATGATAAAACTCGGGGCAGTTCTCTACTGTTTGAGGCCAGGACGGGAGTAATGCGAACCAAGACATATCGGGCCCAATACGAAGGAGTAGACACTGTATGCAGTGCGTGTGGAGAGGAAGAAGAGACTGCCGAGCACTTGATGATGTTCTGTAAATGGCTTCACCCCATAGTTCAGGATGATGGCGCAGAGTTTTTCAAAGCACTGGGGTTTAGGGACAGGGAGGGCAAAATAGACTTTAAGCGGGTAGACTTAACTAGAAGGAGGTTATCTGATTGGTGGCTAAAGTCAAGGCACGAGTGAAAATTAAACCCTTCACTGCAAAGTACGAATCCTCAACCTCACTATTTGAAGGAAATAAAAGATAAATCTGATGGTTAGTTCACTAAGTATTATGGTTGGGTGGCGTTAGCCGCCGCCCGATCTAAAGGGCACAGCCACATCCATCCATCCATCCATCCATCCATCCATCCATCCATCCATCCATCCATCCATCCATCCATCCATCCATCCATCCATCCATCCATCCATCCATCCATCCATCCATCCATCCATCCATCCATCCATCCATCCATCATCCATCCATCCATCCATCCATCCATCCCATCCATCCATCCATCCATCCATCCATCCATCCATCCATCCATCCATCCATCCATCCATCCATCCATCCATCATCCATCCATCCATCCATCCATCCATCCATCCATCCATCCATCCATCCATCCATCCATCCATCCATCCATCCATCCATCCATCCAGCAATGGTGCTGGAGTGTAATGTCGTGGCTGGGTGGCTCCGTTCGCAGCATGGCGGCACGCACCCACTACCCCACCTTTCCTTTGGTGTCTATGTGGGCTGGTTTGTGGTGCTTGAAGATGCCGCTTTATAGAAACAGCAGACCGCTGGTTAGCTCTACACCTTATGTTTCCTCGCCCCCCTCTAAACTGCCTCAAACAAAACATATAGAAGAATTGATGGTGGCGGGCGCTATATTCTTTCTTTTTCTTCGTGGCCCAGCTGCTGTCGTGATGATAGTGACCGAAGCCAACACATCCGTGAGCCAGATTTCAATAAAAAATTTTGGTGCCCTCCTGTGCACCACTTGAGTAGAAAGTACACAGGAGAGTGAACTCACCCAACTGATTTATTAAAAAAAATTTTTGTTGACTGCTTCCAGAAGAGGGAAATAATCCGAAGGATAGCTAAGCTGCATCGTGGTTGTTGGCAAGGAAACCTTGAGGTACTGATGCCTTCAATTCGCAAGCTTACCTGCTTCACTCGTAGACAACATTTTTCGGCAATGAAGGGAAAGCTCCGGGAGTGGAGCTTCCTGCAAATGTGCTCCTACGCTAAGCTGTGCGGTTTGGCACGCGAACTTGGTGGAAAGAGATGGCTGAGCGCAACCAGTGCTAATTGGCATACAGCCTTACAGCCACAAACGACGCTTAGCGTTTGAGGTACAGGTAGAAGGCGGGCTTTCTTCACGCGTGGAAAAACGCAGTAAAACAAGAACACGCTAAAAAAAACACGCACAAAAACACGCCCAAACGAACACACACGCACACAGACAGGCGATGGCGCTCACATACAGACACATTCGCATACACTCACTCATGAAAGAGTGCACACAGACATATTCGCACGCACAAAAGAACACACGCGCGCGAGCGCGTGCGCTCGCCTACACACACAAGCGCGCACACACAGAATGACGAGCGGGCGTGTTCATGCGCACCGGATCGCACACGCACACATTCACGCACAAATGAACGCACACACACACGCGCACTCGACGACACACATAAGCGCGCCCACATAGGCAGATGAGCTTGCAATCTCACATACACACACATTCGCACACGCTCACGCACAGAAGAACACACACACACAAGGCGCACGCGCACTAGACCCCACAAAAAGCGCGCGCGCACTCACACGCACATACACATACGCACTCACGCGCGGAAGAAGACACACGCAATCGCCTTCCCAATCGCTAGCACGAAGCCCTCACTTCTCCGCAGAGACCTACACTTTGCCGCGAGGAAGGCTGAAGTGCAAATACCATCTTCTTTGCATCTACCTTGAATTTTCGCTCATGGCCAAAGCAGCTTTCCCGCTCACACACAGACTCCGATGACATAATTTCTGCGAAACAAGCTGTTTAACGATGTCACACTTTAAAACGACAAAATTCACCTTATCGAAAGAAAGTACTTTGGTTGTGGGGTGACCGATCCCTGGCACCCTGTAATTCTCAGGCTACTAGCACCGCCCATCATTTTCACGTTCATAGTCGCCTACATGCGGCTTGCGCCTAGACGAGAAAATCACATTCGCAGCACTGTCGTACCGTGCGAACTCAGAAATTCCAAGTGTCATGCCCACAACAAACTTTCGCTGATCATCGTGCAGGGGAAAAATGACTGTAGCATTACCAGCACAATACGTTTCAGTTTTCAAGCAATGTGATGTGGTGACGACAGAGCGGGACTGCGTAACATAGCTATATATACAGGGTCGACAACGACAAAATGCATTATTTACAAAACAAGGCCACCTAAATTGACACGCACCGATTTAGGCAGCAGTGGGTGAAAAGATCGCTAAACAAAGAATGAAAAGTGCGGCATATCACGTAGTCAGTCTACTTAATACTTGTGCCATGGAGGTGAAATTAGCGAACAAGCTGCGCCACACGCAGTCACTTCACACTGCTTGACTCTGTCTCGATCATAGCATGCTACAGATAACAACACTCACTGTGCCAAGCCTGATTAGAAATACACATTAGCGTTCCTTTATTCCAGTCACCACGTGAACGACGTCCAAAGTGCATTTCTCCAATCATGTCTACGGCACGGCACCCTCAGCACCGTTTGCTGGATGGATGGCTGGATTTATATGGCTGTACCCTTTAGATCGGGAGGTGGCTAACGCCATTAAGCCGTAATACTTAGTGAACCAAAAACTAGATTGATTTTTTCCCTTTAAATAGTGAGGTTGAGGATACGTACTTTGAAGTGAAGGGTTTAGTTTTCAATCGTGCCTTGGCTTTAGCAACCAATCAGATAGCCTCCTTCCAGTTAATTCTACCCGCTTAAGGTCTATTTTTGCCTCCCTGTTCCTAAACGCCTGTGCTTTGAAACACTCTGCGCCTTCATCCTGAACTCTATGGTGAAGCCCTTGTTACCAAGGCGCGACGCCAACATGGTCCCGAAGGCGCCACTGCTCCAAGCTCCGGCGCCAAGGTCACCAGCCGTTTGATAGCGTGCGTTACTCAGCTCGCGGCTGCTTCTGCGCAGAGCTGATAGACGAGCGCACGAGACGACAGTGAGTTGAGGCAAGGTTTATGTACAGCATAGAAATAGAGGGGTTGCATATTCGGCACTGGGGCCGATAGCTTAGGGACTCGAAGAGCCGAGATGTCTTCTCTCGCACGCATACGCCGGCTTCTCTCTGACCCCTAGGTCAACTGCTGGCGACGCCCCAGCTTGACTATTTTTATAGGCACTGGGCGGACATTTGCGTCACCAACGTCCAACCAGAAGCACCCCTGGCTGTGATGTCAGAATTCTCCGATGGGAACCCGCCGCTGCGTGGGGTTGCATGCAAGGACGAGTGGTGTTGCCACGCATTGCGTGAGACTCGCCAGACTGGAAGGCGCCGATTGCCTCACCAGGCTCGTGGGCTGAGGGAGCTCGCCGGGCGTTTCGTAAAGCAGAACGGCGCCGCCGCTTGATGGCGTCGTGAGTTCATCACGTCAGGTGGGCTCGATCGCTGGCCTTGACACAGATTGCCTTCGCAGAGTCATTCGTGTTCGGTGTGGACTACCAGGCGTAACAGCACCCCCACCGCCAAACAATTTTTTTCATTTTTTTATTTGTGAAATACTGCAGGCCAAAAAGGCCCAAGCAGGAGGGGCACAAACACAAACACAATATCAGTACATGAGTGACACAGCTTCACTAAAATACATCAGTGTAAGAGGAGAGCGAGTAGAAGAGAAACATGAAAACAAAGAAAGCACGCGATCAGTACATGAGTAATACAGCTTGACTAAAATACATCTGTGTAGGAGAAGAACGAGTAGAAGAGAAACATATAAAAAATCAAGCGATATTGGGAGGGGGGGGGTCAAGATTCACAGAATTAAACATTGGGTTCATCAAGATCGAAGGTTTGGAGGAAATCAGAAGGCAAGTTATTCTATTCTGTTACAGTTCTCGGAAAAAAGGAAAACTTAAATAAATCTGTCCGCGCAAAATACGGAGTTAAAGATCGGACATGAGAATGACGAGTTTGCCTGGTCGAAACTGGGGTAACGTAATGTGATGGGTCTAGCCCAAGTTTATTGTTAATTAGTGAGTCCAAGAATTTTAGACGGAGAAGCTGGCACCGCGATTGTAGCGTCTGGAATTCGTTATCTCGCATTAGTTCAGTAACTGATGTACCACGATGGGAACATCAGATGGGAACAATGTGCCAGAAAGACGAGATGCTTCCACGTGGCTCGGCTTACGCGAGCGCTCTTTCGCCAGGTTTCTTCAGGTTTGCCTCCAGGGCCATGGGGAGAATGTAGCTCCAGGCTCCGTTCCATGAACACATCCTATTCTTGAGGACAAATTCTTGCACCACTGCCTTGTCGCCACAACTTGTCGGCCAGCTTCGCTCGTCTCTTGTGATGATTTTTGGTCTCAGTACTGGTCGATGGTTCTGCAACTTGTCCAGTACGGTTCGACAACAGACAACAAACGACACAAGCAAGTTCCCTCGGTTACCCGACAGAACACCAGATAAAGTATAGTACAACACATACCTAGCTACATGTCTATGGGAATTTCGTTCCCTCTACATGAAGAGCACCTGTGCGACACAAGACTCTAAAAATGAGAACTCACATTTTTACACGTACAACAACGTAATGAGATAGAATGCAACATAAAGTTGACCCCTTGAGATCACTCTGGACGAGAGCGTTCAGCTAAGGCCGCGATGAGGACAAAGTTTTTCCCCGAATCGCCAGCGAGAGACCAAAAAGGAGAGAAGGTACTAAGTAAAACGCACGGCTCAATGCGTCTGCATCAGCGTTTAGCTTTCCTTTTTTTGTAGCGAACGTTAAAGTTGTGCTGTTGGAGTGTCATGCTCTACCTCAGTAACCGGCCACTTTTAGGTGACATGTTATTTAACCAGGTTAGGGGACAGTGGTCCGTTTAGACAACAAACCTCGAACCGGAGACATAACAGGTTAGCTTTTAAACGGCCCAAACGAGGCAAGCACATTCCTTCTCAAAGGTACTGTATGCCTCTTCCCTGCAGCTGACTTTTCGACCTAAATACATATTATTCCTTTCGTTACCAGCACTGTCTTCATGGCACAATATAGCTACCATGCCACGATCACTCGCGTCGCATTGAATGACAAATCTTTTAGATAAATTGGGTGCCACGAGAACGGGCTTTTTGCTTAGGGCCTGTGTCAGCTTGCAAAACGAATTCTCCTATTCTGAGTCCCATACTACTTTAACCGGCTCGGACTTCCTAAGTGCGTCAGTTAGAGGTCTGGCAATGCTAGAGTAGTTTTGCACGTATTGCTGATATTATCCAGCTAGGCCCATAATTGCCTTTATCTCAGATTTTGTGGTTGGTCGTGGATAGTGCACGATGGCGGCTACCTTAATTTCTGAAGGTCTACGCCAGCCACGCCCCACAACATGTCCCAGGTAAGACACCTCGCCGTACCCTCAGTGACATTTAGTAGGTTTCATAGTAAGACCAGTTTCGTTCAACCTGTTCAGCACGACGCGTAAATGCTCAGCATATTCTGACCAGTTGTTTGAGAAGATGGTGACATCATCAAGATACGGCAGAGCGAACTCAGAGAGGCCATTCAGAACGTGGTCCATTAGGCCTTAAAAACAAAACGGCGCATTTTTCAATCCAAAGCTCAGCTTAAGAGCACGATACGTTCTAAATGAAGAAACGAATGTGGCATGGCGGCTAGCGCGCTCCGTAAGAGGCACTTGCCAATACCTTCGCACGAAGCCTCACGTGGAAATATAGCTAGACTGTGACACAGTTTCAACCCTCTCCTCTAGGTTTGGTATCGGGTAAGTTTGGTCTCGAGTTATGACGTTAAGATGCCGATAATCGATGCATGGCATCGGATCTTTCCCGGCACTTGAAACAATATTAGAAAGGATGTACAGTCACTCTCGCACAATACTATAACTCCCAACTCCAACATTTTTTCGATATCGTCTTTCATGATCTGCTTTTGCACAGGGGAGCATCGATACGACTTGCTACGGATTGGCTCCTCACAAGTTAGCTCGATATCGTGTTCAATCACCATCGTGTTCACGGGACGATCCAAAAACACGTCTTTAAACTCGGAAACAATCCTTCTCAGGTCCTCCTTCTGGACTACACTTAACCTAGGCCCTAGGTTCAACTGCTCCAAGATTACCTCCGATCCCCTTTCGATTACATCACTAGAGGATAAAATTTCTGCTCCATCTTTCTCTGAAGCATTCAAAAGTAGATTTACGACCATTTGACGTTGAACGTATGATTTCATCGTTACTGTGGTAAAAATTGTTCGACCGCCTTCCTACTTTCACTTCATAATTGCTATCAGAAAGCGTCGACATTACTTTGGCGGGCCCTTCCCAATGAATTTCGAGCTTGTTCTTTTTGGACGGCCGCAGCAGCATTACCTGACTACCTTCTTCAAAGGTGCACTTCTTCACCGATTTATCGTAGTACTCCTTCGACAACAGTTGTGCAGCCTTCATGGGGCTTTCCACAAGATCTTTCGTTTTTCCAAGTCTCTGAAGGAGGTCTAGAACATACGCAACTACCTTAGAGTCCTCATCGAAGCCCTCGCAGGACTCGCGTAGCATTCGCAATGGTGTTATAAAACTCCTGCCATACACAAGCTCTGTTGGGTTAAAACCAGTGCTATCATTTGGAGCTGATATCAATGCGAACATAGCAGGAGGAATACACGCTTCCCAGTCACATTTGTGCTCGTTGCGAAGAGCTCCCAGAATACGTTTCAGAACGGAATGCATAACGCTCTACCGGATTAGATTGCGGGTGATGGATTGAGCTGTACACTACTTCTACTCCGCACTTATCCAAAAAGGTAGAGGTAAGGCAGCTGGTGGAGACACTACCATTGTCGCATTGGATTTCAGAAGGAAATCTGACGCGTGCAAATATAGATAGCAGTGCATCCACGACATGAGGGGAATGGAGCTATTTAAGTGGTATCGCGGGAAATTTTGTGGCTACACAGAGGGCCATCAGAATGTGCCGACAACCTTGCCTTGACTCTGGCAATTGCCCGACGATATCAATTACTAGGCGCCGAAAATGTTCTGTGATATTGGGCACAAGCTTTATGGGTGCCTTCCACTTGTCTCTGGATTTCCCCGCTCTCTGACAAGTGTCGCATGAGTGTACAAAGTCTTCGATATCCTTCTAGCATTTCGGTAATAAAACTCACGGGAAACTCTAGACTTGGTCTTCTGTATGCTGACATGCCCTGCCCGCATTTTAATGTGCCAGTTCCAATAGTTGGCGACGATACTTTTGTGGCACCAAGAGCTGGTCATACTCGCGACGATACAGCAGCCCTGCCTTCACAAAAAAAAAGAAACATTCCTATTCCTTTTTCCCAAGTTTATGCTTTCCATTAGCGCTTTAATCGAGAGGTCCTCACGCTGCTCTCAAATGTGCGTTTTTCGATCAACCTTCGAAAGCTCACTCCCACTATCCGCTACAGGCGAGAGCTTTGCACCCCTCTCGCTCTGACTCAATGGTGCCATGTTGTCTCCTCCGCCGACAGAGACCGCGCTAGTCACTTCGGCGATGGCCGCTCGAGTGACGGCTCAAATGACTCACACGAAGAATTTCCTGTCTGAGGTTCCCTCGACTCGGTGCCAAGGTCACGCAGATCAGCAGCTATTGCAGGTGGTGTTTGACCACATTGAACAAGACCAAGTTCGTGCGAAAGCTTCCACGCTTGTGATCACGGGAGGGCCATGTACACTAAATTGGAGAAGAACAATTTACCCTGCTCTTTGAGAAGCTGCTCTGAGTTATTAGAAAAAAGATAAGGAAAACGATCGGGAAGCGCGGCAGATACAGCCGCTTCGGTGCGAAGCTTACCAAGCGGGCCTTCAATGAGCACCGTAGCGATTGGTAAGCAAGCACTTTGCTCCTCGACGACTGGTCTGATCCACGCGAATTCTCTTGTAAAGTCATTCGGAGACACTGACAAAGGATAGACAGCATCCATGGTTGCCGCTGAGTCTCGAAGTGCTCGGCACATTTTCCCATTTACACAAACTTCTTTGGAGGTACGGCTCTCACAACAGCATGTTCTTTTCTGATTCTCAGATTGTTGAGAAAGCAAACTTTTGCTTACAGTTTATCGCGATGGGCCCTTCCTATTTGCAGTTGTAGCAGATTAGCGGCTTCCGTCATTCAAACGTCCGTGTGGTATCAGTGTGTTGTTTAGAAACCTCAATCGATTTCCCCGATTTCGTTTGCTCTTCCCCTACATTGTCCTTCGTAAGAGACGGGCCCTTCCTGAAATTACGGTGCGGAGTGGGTTTCCGCTGATCAGTATTCTTTAAAAAGCGCTCTTTTTTCATCTTTTTCAACGCGCACTGCCCTACTATGCAACTTTCGGCGAGTGTATTACTACTCAGCTAACTCTGCTGCCTTGTTTAGCTGTACTTCGCCAAGCTTGTCCTTCAGCCAAAGCTTGACATCCTCCTCGATGCAGCGGTAGGATTGCTCCAATGCAATGCATTCTACCACTTTATAGCAATCGTCATAAACACCTTCACCCTTGAGCCATTCAAATTAATCAGCTTTAAGGCGAAACGCGAAGTCAACGTGTGACTCATTTCCCTTTTTAGCATACCGGAACCTTTGCCTGAAAGCCTCGGGTGACAACTTATAACGTCTCAAGAGCAATCCCTTACCACGTCATAGCTCTCAAATGCTTCCCTTGATAAGCACGTCATCACGTCGGACACTTCGCCGGGAAGAGGAGCTAACAGATTCTGCGCCCAAAGAGACCACTTCAAAGCATTTCGCTCACAAACGTGTTCAAACTTGACGAGATACTTCGCCATGTCCTCGCGTGCTACAAACTGTGGCAGTTGGTTGCGAATTCTCTGACCGTTGACCTGAAATGTCGCAGAAGCTACGCTAGGCACCTGCGAACACTGTAGGATTGCCAATTTTATTCGCTTCTTCTCAAGGCACTCCTGTCTCTCGGCCTCCTCACGGCGTTCTCGCCTTTCAGCTTCTTCACGTTCGCGAACTTCTCACATTTCAGCCTCCTCGCGGCGTGCTTTGATATCCGCCTAGGACTCATCGACTTCCTCAGTCGTCGCTCCTGCATCCCTTATGATCTATAGGATCGCTTGCTTTCGTTTCGCACGGTCCAAAATAAGGACAAGTTCCTCACAAATTTCGATAAGTTTCATACCTTATGGTCCTCCATCGTTCACACTAGCCTCTTGCTGTTTGTCTCTGTTAAGAATCTACTCTCCATACACACTTTAAGTCTACTAGCAAGACGCGCAAGCAATTTTTTACACTGCTGTGTTTACACCTCCCGCCTTAACTTTGGTTTCAAAGTGCTTCGACTTGACTTGAAACGATCAAAGCTCACTTTCAAGCTTCACACAGCCCTTGTCTAAACAACTATAACCTGTGCTAGAGTAGTCTGGGGAACTGAGGGGAAAACATCAGGCACTCACCGTGTCGATGTCGCTGACGCCGGCCGATCCCGGAGCTGCCACCCACTCTTGCGAAAGCGCGACGCCAACATGGTCCCGAAGGCGCCAATGCTTCAAACTCCGGCGCCAAGGTCACCAGCCGTTTGGTAGCGTGTGTTACTCAGCTCGCGGCTGCTTCTGCGCAGAGCTGATAGACGAGCGCACGAGACGACAGTGAGTTGAGGCAAGGTTTATGTACAGCATCGAAATAGAGGGGTTGCATATTCGGCACTGGGGCCGATAGCTTAGGGACTCGAAGAGCCGAGATGTCTTCTCTCGCAGGCATACGCCAGCTTCTCTCTGACCCCTAAGTCAACTGCTGGCGACGCCCCAGCTTGACTATTTTTATAGGCACTGGGCGGACATTTGCGTCACCAACGTCCAACCAGAAGCACCCCTGGCTGTGATGTCAGAATTCTCCGATGGGAACCCGCCACTGCGTGGGGTTGCACGCAAAGACGAGTGGTGTTGCCACGCATTGCGTAAGACTCGCCAGACTGGAAGGCACCGATTGCTTCATCGGGCTCGTGGGCTGAGGGAGCTCGCTGTGCGTTGCATAACATAGACCGGCGCCGCCGCTTGATGACGTCGTCGAATTCATCGCGCGAGGCGGGCTCAATTGCGGGCCTTGACACAGATGGCCTTTGCAGAGGCATTGACGTTTGGTGTGGACTTTCAGGCGTAACCCTCTTTACAGAACATTATCACGTTTTCGGCAGTTTCCTCCTCCTCTCCACAGGCCCTGCATAGGGTGTCTACCCCTTCGTAATTGCCCCGATATGTCTTGGTTCACAATACTCCCGTCCTGGCTTCAAACAGTAGAGAACTACCCCGAGTATTATTATAGATCCTTTCCTTGACAATTTCATGGTTTAAAGTTCGATAGATCTCTAGTGCAGACTTCTTAATAATGCCAATTCTCCACATATCGGCCTCCACTTCCTTCACCTTCTTCTTAACTGATACTTCTTTTTGGTTTGGTTCCCTGCCCTTTTCTAAGTACTTACCCGTTATTTTTCTGGTTCGCTTCCTCCATTTTGTCGACATGCCTCATGTACACGTAGCTGAAAAACTTCCTAGCCCAACGCTCCTATCCAATTTCTTTCAATCGCTTCTCAAATTTGATCTTGTTGCTAGCTTCCCTGCCCTCAAATGATGTCCGTCCCATATCCCCTTGTACTCCCTGATTTGGTGTATTCTCGTGAGCTCATAAAGCAAGGCCTGCCTATTCCGCGTTGCTCAATTTCTAATCGTGCTTGAACTTTTGATCTCATGTGGAAGACCGCATTGCTGAACTTCACACCAGGAACCATGACTGCTTTCCATATTCCTCTCAACAGATCATACCTATTGTAATTCCACAGTGCCCTGTTTTTCATCACTGCTGCCTTCCTGTTACCTTTAGCCGTCACGCATATTTCCTGTTCCATTAGGTGCTCAGTCCCATTGCTTATCCATATGCCCAAATATTTATATTTATCGGTTATCTCTAGCGTGACCTCCTGTATTATAAGCTCACTACCTTCATTAGAGTTAAAAATCATGACTGCTGATTTTTCCTTAGTGAATCCAAAATTTAACCTATCTCCCTCATTACCACAGATGTCCATAAATTTCTGCAAGTCTTTCTTGTTGTCGGCCATTAGAACTATCTCACCTGCGTACATCAATGCTGGTAGAGCCTGTGAAATGAATTTTCCCCTTTTGACGAAAGAGATGATGAATACAAGTTCACTTCTCTCTAATTTAGCCTCTAATTTTTCTTGGTACATTATGAATAACAAGGTTGAAAAAGGGCACTCCTGCCTAAGCCCCCATTTTACCTCCGCGGCCTTGGGTACCTGTTTTTCCCACTTTATAACTACCTTGTTACCTTTATAGGTAACAAGGTAGTTAAAAGATTAGTGACTCCATCTTCCACACCTAGTGTGTCCAAGAACACAGGCCTCTGTGGCTAGCATTTTTGGATATCAAGGGAGCATATGATGGCGTGGTTCAAGAGAACTTGTGTCCCCACAAGTTCTCTTGAACCACGCCATCATATGCTCCCTTGATATCCAAAAATGCTAGCCACAGAGGCCTGTGTTCCTTTTCTGCTACTTTGATGCACTGCGTCACTGAGGGCAGATTGTCCTCCAACTTGCTGTGTTTCCGAAACTCATTCTGTAGTTCCCCCAGCACTTCCTCATCCTCTATCTATTCCTGCAGTTTTTCTTTTATAACCTGCATCGATAGTCTGTAGACCACTGATGCCACTGTCAAAAGATGGTAGGTGTTTATGTCAGCTTTGTGCCTCTTTCCTTTATAGTTCATGCTCATCCTGCTAAGTTTCCATCCATCGGGGACTTCACCATCGTTTATTATTTTGCTCACTGCCTCCCTGAAAGGCTGCTTAGACTTTGGACCCAATGTATTTATCAGCATAATTGATATGCTATCTGGGCCAGTTGATGTACTACTAGGAACTCTCTTCTCAGCCCTTTCTCACTCTTGTGAAAATTGAGCCATTGTG
Source organism: Rhipicephalus annulatus (assembly GCA_013436015.1). Taxonomy (NCBI): domain Eukaryota; kingdom Metazoa; phylum Arthropoda; class Arachnida; order Ixodida; family Ixodidae; genus Rhipicephalus; species Rhipicephalus annulatus. The sequence goes on from WOVY01000977.1 coordinate 138,264, forward strand.
CCACTTGATTCATCCTTGTCTATTGTGGTGCATAAGGCACTTCTTTGTTGAAAACTTTCTGCCACTCTTGTGCTTATATATTATATAGCTTCGTCCCATTCTAGCCTAGCACCTCGAGCTGTAGTTATGAACCTCGGCTCTAGGCTCGTCTCATTTCTTGGGGAGTTTATGTGGTTCCAACATTTCGCAGCTACCTTTGTATCCTTTTTATGTACTTCTGCCAGCCACTGAGGCCCCTTTGTTCCAATCTTTTCAGTGATTAAAAGGCATGCTTCCCTTCTACAGCTTAGACAGATTTCCTATTTTCTTTGAACATCATCTGTCAGTTTACCCCGCTGCTTGGCATGTGTGTGTTCCCTAAAGAATTCCTGACGTTTTGCTATGGGTGTCCTTAACTTCCTCATCCCACCAACTATTGGGGTTGTGTATTCTTTTTCGGGGTGACTTGTCACGTGCCTTAGCAAGCTCTAGCTCAAAGAGTCTAATTATATTCGTGTATGTCCACACTGTCTTATTATCCTCAGTGATTGCTTTCTCAATTTGTTTAGTAGCTATTTCTATTTGCCTTTCTGAATGAAAATTTTCCTGTAGTTGCTCGTCTTGTCTCCTTCCCACTTTCGCTGCTCTTCCAAAAGTTAACTTGATACGTTTGTGATCACTACCCAGACTTCTGGAGCCACCTTCACCTATGTGCATTCCCCTGAGCTTATCATACATCCTATGTGACATCAGTGCGTGATCAATAGTTGACTGTAGCTTTCCTACCTACCGCGTTATTTGCCGTTCACACTTCTCGGTACTGTTGCCAATGATCAAATCATGCCTTTCACATATATCCATGATCATTTTGCATGTAGAGTCAGTATACCCATATATATCTTCTATGTGCACATTTATATCTCCTAGTATAATTATCTCGCACTCTCCTCCTAAGTCTTAATGTCATTTGATATACACTCTAATATTGCATGGTTTTCCTCTCTGGCCTTTGATCCCGTCCACAAGTACACGAAACCAAGGAGTGTCATTTACCCTGTCACTTTCCATTTTAGCCATAAATGTTCCTTGCATCCCTGCTTGACCCTTTGCCAGTCTGTACTTTTATGAATGGATGCCCCAACACCCCCCCCCCCTTTCGGCTGCTCTCTTTTCTATTACAATAATCCCACACGTAGTCCGGATTGCTAGGAGGTTGTTCCATGACCATAAGATGTGTTTCTACAAAACCGTATACCATTCGGCTCTCCTCTCTTAGCTGTTCTATCTCTTCCCACTTCAGCCTGTTCCTGCCACCCTGCATGTTAATATACCCCATGTTTGAGTTGACTCGGCCCTTGTGGTCACATCTATTTCTGCCCCGGACTCTTATATCTTATATACTGTGTCACTATCAGTATCTTATATACTGGTGTCACTTTGGAATTGTATCTGTTCATATCACCTGTCAAAGAGTCTCCATGGTTGTTTTTTTCGTTACTAGCTATCCTGCACCCCGAAGGGCCCGCGTGTCCCCAAAAGAGCTACTGCGCGTCTTGCAAGTCGCCAACCCACCTCATGACCTAGCCGCCCATCGAAGTGAATTCTGTCTCGTTGAAAACCACCCCACCTATGCACCTTTCTGTTTATTTCCACCATCCCAAAGTCTTTCTCTTGACTCATCCGCCATATCTCTTGGTTTTCTTTGACAACCGCTCTTCACTTCACTTCCCTTCATTACCCCTAAGACTCCGGTGAGAGGGTATTACATAAGAATGGGGTAACAAATGCAGTTTACAGAGAGTGATCTTCTGACAAACAATATGCAGTTATGTTTTGCACAAACGTTGATGAACACGTGATAACTGCAATGTCACGAAGAAGGCCATTCCAGTCCACTGCTGTGCGAAGAAAAAATGAGGCAGCAAAAGTAGTAGTGCAAGCGCGTGCGCGTGCGATTGAATAAGGATGGGTTGTGCGGTGAGATATGCACGTTGACGGGATGATGTATGGTGCTTGATTGAGGGAACTGTGAAAAAACTTGTGAATCAAACAGAGGCTGGCGATGCGGCGACGCATAGAAAGATTAGCAACATCAATGTCACGTTTTAGTGATGATATGCTTATGTCATATGAATATGAAGAGTGAATGAACCTAGTGGCACGATTTTGTACAGATTCTATTTCATTTATTAGGTATATCTGGTGCGCGCTCTAGATGGGCGCTGCATATTCTAGTTTAGGTCTGATGAGCGATTTGTAAGCCATAAGTTTTATGTCTAGGGGCGCGTGACGCAAATGACGCTTTAGGAAACCGAGGGATCTGTTCGCGGATGATATGATGTTGTTGATGTGTGCGTTCCAGGAAAGGTCAGATGTTAAGGTGATGCCTAGGTATTTATATGACTGAACTTGTTCGATAGCGGAATTAGAAATTAGGTATGAGAATGATTAAGGATTACGCTGGCTTTGAAATCAGACGAGTTTGCATAAAGTGGGGTTAAGCTTCATTAACCAAAGATCACACCTGTGTTGCATGAGATCAAGCGCAGTTTGATCAAAAATATTAGTAACTGTGCGATAGATGACATAGTTGTCGGCAAATAAACAGATAAGGGAAGATATATGAACGGGAAGATCATTAATATAAATTAGGAACAAGAGGGGTGCGAGTACAGATCCTTGGGGGACGCCGGATGTTACTGGGAGGAAGCTAGAACAGGTATTTTTGATGGAGACTAACTGAGAGCGTTTAGTAAAAAATGGTGTGATCCATGCAAGAATATTGGGGTGCAGGTTCAGCTGGGAAAGTCTTAACAGTAGGCGTTTGTGTGGTACCTTATGAAATGCTTTTGCGAAGTCGAGAAAGATTGCATCGGTCTGAAAGTGACGATCGAGAGAAGAGTGTACATCATGAATAAATATAGCAAGTTGGGTTTCACAGGATAATGATTTACGAAATCCGTGCTTGGAAGAATGAAAAAAATTGTTGGTGTCAAGAAAGTGCATGATGTGAGAATATATGACATGTTCCATGATTTTGCAGGGGACGCTTGTTAGAGAGATGGGTCGATAATTTAGGGGGGGACTGTCTGTTACAATATTTGTGGACTGGAATGACCTTTTCCCGATTCCAGTCGTCTGGTAAAATTCCTGTTTAGAGTGACAATGAGAACATCATCGAAAAGTACACTGCAATAACTTCCTTAGCATTTTTTAACAATTTAGAGTTAATATAGTCTACGCCAGCCGATGATGAAAGTTTTATTTTGTAAATGAGTGATGAAATGCCACCAACGGATAACACAACAGGGGCCATCACTGGTAATGTCACAGTAGGTGGCGTAGGAAACGGTACGTTGGCTTCTTTAGTGAACACTGATGAGAACGCGGTGTAAACATATTGGCACAAACAGTGTCGCTTACGTCTTCATTTTTATCGTTTGTAAGCGTGATGTCTCGTGTTAGTTGCGGGTTTATGATTTCCCAGAATTTTCTAGGGTTAGATTTCAGAATTTTAGATAAATCATTGTGATAGAATGTCTGTTTCGCTTTTCTGATTTCAGCATAATAAGCATCTTCCGCAGCATAGTACTGGCCCCATGCACACGCATTACCATTATACTTCGCAGCTCGGAAGAGGCGCTTTTTTATTTTCAAGTGTTTTCAAACTTTTGGAAAACCGTGGTTTATTTTTATTGGCAGTAAAGCTCACTGTGGGGATGAATTTATTAGTCAAGTCAGTTATCTTGTCCTTAAGCATTAGCCAGCTGTCATTGAGAGAACAGGAACCGAGATTGAGTTCGAAGTATGGTTGGAAATCTCGTAATTCACGATTAATTAATTCATAATTACCCTTATCATACAAGTGAATCGTCTCGCGGAAAATGGGGCGTATTTTTGGGGTGAAGTTAAATATGGTATGAATAACTTTGTGATCGCTGATTTCATGTAAGTATGCAATAGATTTTAAGCTTTCGGGGCCATTCGTTAGTACCAGGTCTAAAATGTTTGAGGATTCACTAGTGACGCGCGTTGGTTCGGTTACCTGTTGGATGAGGTTAAAGTTGAGCTAAACATCGCCAAATTCTCTTGCTTTCGTATTTCCCGAGGTTGGTGAAACCTGATTGAGCCAATTAATGGAGGGAAAGTTAAAATCCCCATAAAGCAGAATACGTGCGTTGGGGTGTTTATTAGTTAGCTGGGATAAGATTTCGTTAAGTTTGCGGGGGAAGTCTGGGTCAGTTCGAGGGGGCCTATAGCATGCGGCAAGTATTATTGCTTCGGAAGGGGCATGTAATATTACCCTCAATGATTCTAGTTGCGAAGATGTGTTGATTAGAGAGCATGATAGTTCTTTTTTAGTGGCGATGAGTACGCCTCCGCCACGTACGTGTATTTTTACGATCGTGACGAAAGACGTTAAAGTTTGGCAAGTCGGCCAGTGCCTCTGTATCTGAAATGTCGTCACTGAGCCATGTTTCTGTTAGTATCAGCACACTACTGCCGGATGATTGTACTTGATTCGACAGGGGCACGCGCTTGGGAAGAAGACTACGTTTGTTAGTATAAAGTACAGAAAATGACCGGTTTGCTCTAGCGTTTGTACGGGGTTGATGGCGTGCTTGCTGACGGCGACATGATCCCTACGATATGGCTCTTACAATTCCTGCTGCATTGTCAAAGATATATTGCTGCGCTCCGATGTGCAGGGTTTTTAAGCGTAATGAAAATGGTACGGACTTGCTTCTAGCAAAGGTTACAAGCTGTTTTCGTGCCGTTCGAACGGAACGCGTGAAATCTTCGCCAATGCTGAAATTAGTGCCTTTTAGTTTTGGGCCGCTCGAAAGGATAGATTTTTTAGCTTTGAAGGATGGAAGCTTAACGATAATGGGTCGTTTCCGGTTAGTGTTGTAACGCCCTAGACGATGTGCACGCTCTATATCTTTAGTCTCGACTGAAAGACGAAAGCTTTCGAGGCAGCGGTTAATGATTATTTGTTCCGATTGAGCGCATGTTTCTTTCAGGTTGGTGTCGGGAAGCCCGTAAAATATTAAGTTGTTGCGTCGGGAACGGTTCTCGAGGTCGTCAAGGCGCTCTTCAATGTCACTCATACGATGGGTTAGTTGACCTGTCTTAGAATTAAGGGTGTCGACTTCTGTTCGTAGAGCTAGAAGACTTTGGTAATGCTTTTCTAAGTCTGCGAGACGGGTGCTTAGATTAGTGATAGTGTTGTTTGTACTTGTTAGCTGGGTTTTGAGGCTCTGCATCTCGGTTATGAGAATGGCATAGCCGGTAAACAACTTTCTCAGTTCTTCGAGGACAATTTTGTCAGGACCGGGGTTTGTCTCTACATCCCCCGACAGCAGTAGCAAGGCGCGTATGACATCAATACATTCAGAAACAAGTAAAAGGCAGCACTGTGGGCTTGGCAGCTGCAACAAAAAGTAATCACTTGATTTTTTAGTAAGTGCTTGATACGAGCTACTAACCTGCATGATCAGGATGAACGGGTTAGCGGTCTGTGAGCTGGTACAGCCGCGAAGCCCACAGTGCGCGGGGGACGGTGGTTGCTGCTTTATAGTCTGCGCATAAGATGTTGTCGACGGTGATAGGGCAGCTAGATTCCTTTCGATAATCACAGCGGGATTGGGGGCGCTGCTGAATGTCCTGGAATATGGGTGACAGGCAGGAGGAAAACGCAAGGTTCACTTCCGTTGCCAGTAGGCCCGAAGTTTCCCGGAGTGGCAGACGAGGTTGTCAGAAAGGCAGACACGAGCAGGTCGGTGATGATGCGGGCAAAAACCTGCATGATCAGGATGAACGGGTTAGCGGTCTGTGAATTGGCACAGCCGCGAAGCCCACCAACAGGTTGCCGTCATGCACCGGTACCTTCGGTATCGGGCATATCACTACCTGTACCTGAGAAGTGGCGCGCATGTCATCGACCCCTTTCGCCTGTGTGGTCGCTGGTGCTGCCATATCTCCATTTAAGACATCGTTTAAACCGCCTGAAATGATGACGAGGTTTCGTCTATCAGCTGCAGTTTTGAGTTTTGCGCTCGCTTGCCTCTTGAATGCTTCCCGCTTGCGTCCTGGGAACGGCCCTACTGCAACCCTCTAGTCACCTCTTACCATTTTTTGATGGCTTCTGTGCACCGATTTAAATTCGAGTCCCCGGCGATTATCGAATGCTGTGACTTTTCAGCTGGAGCATCCTGCACACGGGGGTTACTTGCACCTGTGACGTCGGCTGCTTTGTCTCCTCCCAGCCCTACGACTACTTCGCTGAAGCTGGGTCTTGAGACAATTGAACTGTCGGAACCAGTTTTTTTCAAACTTGCCTGCTCTGTTTTCTCCGCCGTTCTTGTTGCCATTCTGAGCTGGATGGTTGGATGAATGGATTGATATGGCTGTACTATTTTGATAGGGTGGTGGCTAACGCCACCAAGCTGTAAAACTTGGTGAGCCAAAAACTAGGTTTATATTTTTCTTAATATAGGGAGGTTGAGTGCTCGTACTTTGAAGTGAAGTGTTTAATTTTAACTCGTGCTTTGACTTTTGCCACCAATCCGATAACGCCCTCCTAGTTAATTCTTTTCGCTTGAAGTCTATTTTGCCCTCCCTGTCCCTAAATCCAGCGCTTAGAAAAAATCTGCGCCATCATCCTGAACTATAGGGTGAAGGCCTTTATTTATTTATTTATTTATTTATTTATTACAAGTACCTACATCGCCCATTGGGCATTGTTGTAGGGGGGTTACAGTAGAAAATAGAATACAAAACAGCAAAATTAAAGGCAAATAAATTGTGCCTTACAGTATACAGGAGAAATCAACACTTGTAGTACAGCATTAGAACAAAAGTACAAAACACAGGATTATACAACGAAAGCAGTAATTATACTTATAAAAATCAACAACCAAGAGAAGTACAAAGCCAACGTTAAATATATGGGTTATTTCAGCAGCTCAAAATTCTGTTTAAATGGCTGTTAGGAAATTAGAATCAGAGAATATTGGTATTTTTAGCACATTCCAGTCACTAATAGAATTTGGAAAGAAAGAGTATTTAAGGACATTCAATCGACAGGTATATTCTCTAATCTTATATAAGTGATCTTTGCGTTTGGACATATAACTAGGCGTCTTTAAATATCGCTCTTTATTTAGCCCAGTCTTACCGTGATATATATTATAGAGAAATTTAAGTCTTTGAACTTTCCGTCGTCCACAAAGGGGTTCCCAACCCAAGGCCTGAAGAATTCCAGAAGACCATATTCTAAAATCGTAGTTTCCTGTAACAAACCTAGCAGCCCTTTTTTGCACCTTCTCCAACTTTTCTTTTAGTACATTCGTGAAAGGGTCCCAAGAAACACAAGCATACTCTAAAATTGGGCGCACATTTGTAATATACAGGGTTTCCTTGAGTGTTGGCGGCGCGTCGCTGAAATTTCTTTGAAAAAAAAAATGAATTAAGCGCGAAGCCTTGGCTGTGATTAGATCTACGTGACTGGTATAATCTAGTGTTGCCGTGAATGTTACGCCGAGATACTTAACTTGATCTACCTTTTGTACTGCGCAGGTATTCAAGTAATAAGACCTGGATACAACCTTTTTTTTGTTAATAAATATCACATGAAAACATTTAGTTAGGTTCAAACTCATTTGCCACTGAGCACACCAAGAGACAATCTTATCGAGGTCAGACTGAAATACTGTGGTGTCATCAAAACACTTGACTGGGCAATACAAAACACAATCGTCAGCATAAAGCCTCAGTGTTGATTTCAAACCCAGTAGAAAATTACTGATAAAAATCAAAAACAGAAGCGGCCCCAGGACCGACACCTGTGGCACCCCGTAGAGTACATCGGCTGTGAATGAAGACACACCATTTATCACAACACATTGCTTGCGGCCGCTGAGATAATTCTTAATCCAGTCTATGAGGGTTTTAGGAATACCAAGAAACGACAACTTATGAAGCAAAAGACTGTGGGGGACGACATCAAAAACTTCTTTGAAGTCCAAAAACAGCCTCCAATTGAATGCCCTGGTCGAATGATGAAGCGATGTCATGTACGAATTCGGTTAGCTGTGTAACACACGAAAGGCCTGCGCGAAAGCCATGTTGAGACGGAGTGCACAAATTATTATCTTGAAGGTGTTTTATAAGGCAAGAATAGATTATGTGTTCCAGTGTCTTGCAACAAACGGGGGTTAGCGATACCGGTCTATAGTTAGATATATTATCACGGACGCCGGAGTTGTGCAAAGGCGTGATATTGGCTAACTTCCACTCACGTGGCAATTTTGCATACCTTATCGATACTTCATACAAAGCAGCTAGAAATGGAGCTATATGATCAGCACATCGTTTTAGTATGTGGTTTGAAATACCGTCAGGACCATGCGCAGACTGGGGATTCAGCCTATTCAAATGTTTTCTTATACCTGATTCAGTTATTATGATATCATTCATAGCGGGTAACGATCTGAGTGTCGTAACGGAAGATATCGGGCTTGGCGGAGAAAAAACGGATTGAAAATACGCATTGAAGCATTCTGCTCTACTCATATTATTTCTAAGTAGTTCGTAATTGTGCATGATAAAGGGAATTCTACTGATGTCTTTTTGTTACTTTTAACGTAACGCCAGACTTCCTTTGGATTTGTTTTGATTTTGCTATTAAGGGACGATAAATATTCACGCTTCGCCAGGTTTATCTGTGTCTTCAGGCAAGAGCCTAATGCTTTAACCTTACTAAATAAATCAGCACTGCGCGTGCGACAATAATTTCTGTACACCCGAGCTTTACGCTTTATTGACGCACGTATATCTTTAGTAATCCAAGGTTTATCACCACGACGATTGGCAGTTACAATTTTCGATGGGAGATAAATGTTTAACAGAGACAAAAGTTTTTCTTTAAACAACCCCCACAATATTTCAATGTCATTGGACTGACAGCATTGGATAAACATCGGAAGGTATGCATCCAGTTCAAAATTGCTGGCATCAAACCTGCCTCTATCATATGCGAAAACTTTTCGTGAACGAGGTCTACTGATTTCTATCTTTTTCCACTCTATGATAGCCGCAACGACATCGTGGTCACTTATGCCTGGAATTAGAACAACCAACTTCATTAAATTGTTACGATTCATAAAAAGGAGGTCCAGGACACTATTACTTGCCGAACCCAGTCGTGTTGGAAACTGAACAAACTGGAAAAGGTCATAAACTCTGGTAAGCTCGAAAAAGGCAGAATGAAGTGTTGACCGACTATTTTCAACTGGACGAAAATTGCACCATTCGACATTGGGCATGTTAAAATCACCCGCCAGCATAATTGGTTCGGAGGAAAGAGCCGAAATGGTTTTAGACAAACTAAATAAAGGTAACACACTAGAGTTACCAGGAGGCCGATAAAAGGAGCCTAAAACTAAATCATTCCCTTGCGAAAACGTTATTCTACACCAAACCGATTCGGAGTTGTTATCTGCGCCCTGTATTGGTACGTTTGGTATGCCGTCTCGAATCAGAATGAACACACCCCTTCACACCTTTACAGATCATTATCAAGTGTTCGGCAGTTTCCTCTTTCTTGCCACACGCGCTGCATACCGTGTCTACCCCTTCGTATTTGGCCCGATATGTCTTGGTTTGCAATCCTCCCGTCCTGGCCTCAAACAGCAGAGAACTACCCCGAGTATTATCATAGATCCATTCCTTGGCAATTTCCTGCTTAAAAGTTTAATAGATCTCCAGTGCGGACTTCTTAATCAAGCCAATTATCCTCATGTCAGTCTCCGTTTCCTTCACTTTCTTCTTAACCGATAGTTCTATTTGGTTTGGCTACCTGCTGTTTTCTAAGTATTTACCAGTCAATTTTCTGGTTCGCTTCCTCCATTTTATATCGAAATTCTTCATGTACAAGCAGCTGAATACCTTCCTAGCCCAATGCTCCTTCCCCATTTCTCTCAATCGCTTCTAAAATTTTATCTTGCTGCTAGCTTCCCTGCCCTCAAATGATGTCCATCCCATATTACGTTGTACTCCCTGATTTGGTGTATTCCCATGAGCTCCTAAGGCAAGCCCACCTAATGCACGTTGCTTAATTTCTAATCTAGTTTGAACTTCTGCTCTCATGCACAAGACCGCACTGCCGAACGTCAGACCCAAAACCATGACCCGTTTCCATATTCCTCTCACAACTTCATATCTATTGTATTTCCACAGTACCCTGTTTTTCAGCTTCGCTGCATTCCTGTCACCTTTAGTCATCACGTAGACTTCCTGTTCCGTTAGGTACTCGGTTTCATTGCTTATCTATACGCCCAGATATTTGTATTGATCTGTTAGCTCTAGCGTGACCCTCTGCATTCTAAGCTCTCTTCTCGGTACCCTAGGAACTCCCTTCTCAGCTCTTTCCCACTGTCGTTGCGAAATATGAAGCCCTTGCGCCACTTGATTCATCCTTGCCTATTGTGGTGCATGACGTACTTCTTTCTTGAAAATTTTCTGTCACCCTTGTTTCTATATATTCAATAGCTTCGTCCCCTTCTAGCCTAGCACCTTGAGCCGTGGTTATAAACATCTGCTCTAGGCTCGTCTCATTTTTAGGGGAGTTTAGATGGTTCCGAAATTTCGCAGCTGCTTTTCTATCTTTTTATGTACTTCTGCCAGACACTGAGCTCCCTTCTTCTAATATTTTTCATTGATCATAAGGAATGCATCGCTTCTACAGCTGAGAAAGATTTCCCATTTTTTGTCAACATGATCTGTCGGGAACACACACATGCTTAACATGTGTGTGTTCCCTAGAGGCTTCCTGACGTTTTGCTATGGCTCTCTTAACTACCTCATCCCACTAACTCCTGGGTTTGTGTCTTCTTTTCTGGGGTGACTTGTCACGTGCCTTAGCAAGCTCTACGTCAATCAGTCTAATTAGATTCATTTACGTGCACACTGTTTTATTGTCCTCAGTGATTACTTTCTCCATTTGTCTAATAGTTATTTCTGTTTGCCTTTCTGAATACAAATTTTTCTGCAGTGGCTAATCTTGTCTCCTTCCCACTTTCACTGCTCTTCCAAAACTTAGCTAGATACGTTTGTGATCACTACCCAGACTTCTGAAGCCACATTCATCTATGTGCATTCCCCTAAGCCTATCATACATTCTTTGTGACATCAGTGCATAATCTATCGTCGACTGCAGGCTTTCTACCTCCCATGTTATTTGATGTTGACGCTTTTAAGTACTGTTACAAACGATCCAATCATGCCTTTCACACATAACCAAGATTATGTTGCCTGTTGGGTGGTATACCTATCTATATCTTCTATGTGCGCATTCATATCTCTCCTAGTATAACTGTCTGGCACTCTCCTCCCAATTCTTCAATCTCCTTTGATATCGTCACGTGCTACAAAATGTCTTCAACTTGGAAGAACTGAGCCTGCGGGGAGACGCACCGAAAACTGGCAAGATGGCTGCCTAAATAATCAACAACTATCCAGAGTACGTGCTGCCCCATAACACCGTATTCTATTCTCGCGGGCAGCCATGGCTTGCGCTCGCCGTAACTAGCGGCCAAGTGGCACTATTCACCCTCTGAAAACAAGAAGGGCATTGCTCTGATGCTCGGAAAGTACAAAAGCAAAGTCGGGGCGAACCAACAGAAAATACGCGCATACACAAAAACAGCGCTAAGGTTAATGCGCAGTCGCACTACCGCGTGAAGTACGGCTTCAGTCGCACTACGTGCACAATCTCCGAGAAGTGCCTTCGCTGCCGTGGCGAGAAGGCGCCGTCAGGGACTACCTCGCAGTTCACATTGCTTACACGTCGCAACACTTTGTATGGTCCGAAGTAGCGACTGAGCAGTTTTTGTGACAATCCCTGGCGTCGGCCTGCAGTCCACACCCAAACTTGATCGCCTGGATGGTATTAATTTTGTCGATGGCGAGCGTTGTAGTGGCATGCGTCTGTACTCTGCTGGTGCGTAGTGTGCAGGCGTGCTAACTGGCGTGCTTTTTCGGCGTTTTGGGTAAGCTGCAGAGCATCAGGAGTGATCAAAGCGTCGCAATTGTGTGGAAGCATCGCATCCAGCAGGGTCTGGACCTCACGTCCATAGACAAGGCGGAAAGGGGTGAATCGCGTAGTTTCCTGGACAGCAGTATTGTACGCGAGTGTGACGTACGGTAGCACCTGGTCCCAGGTCTTTTGCTGGACATCTACGGAAATCTACGTAAAAGTTGCTTGTGCTTTCAAGCAACTTTTACCCGCAGTCTCCTCCATCGCTGATGGAAATAAAAATTATTATTATTAATATAGATAACATGTCAGCGATGGTCTTGTTGAGTCGCTCTGTCAAGCCGCTGCTCTGCGGATGATATACCGTGGTCTTGCGATGGCTCGTGTAGCTGAGCTTGAATACGTCATGAATGAGCTGGGCCGTGAATGCTGTTCGTCTGTCTGTGATTACGCACGACGGGGCGCCATGTCGAAGAACGATCTGATAATAAAAAATTGGGCGACGTCGGAAGCCGTAGCGCGTTGTAGTGCCTTTGTTTCGGCGTACTTCGTCAATTAGTCGGTGGCTACTATGATTCCGTTGTTGCCGGAGATGATAGTGGTAAGGGCCCCAGTAAATTCAGTCCTATTTGATAAAATGGCGCTCTGGGTGGTTATGTTGGTTGAACGAGCACCGCGGGCTTCATTGGCGGGGATTTGCGGCGTTGACATTCCCGGCAGCTTTTCGTGTATCGCTTAACGGATGCAGAAAGCTTAGGCCAGTAGTATGCTTGTCAAACTCGAGTGAGAGTTTGAGAGGAACCTAAGTGACCAAGTGTGGGCTCATCTTGGCAGATAAGAAGAATGTCGTCACGCATGTCAGTTGGTACAACTAGAAGATAGGTTTTGCCATTGCCGTTGGAGTTTTTCTTATACAGGACCTCATCTCGCAGACAGAACGATGACAGACTTCGAGAAATAAATCGAGGTTTGGGAGAGTTGCGTCCTTTAAGGTTTTCGATAACTGCGCGAATTTAATCATCCGCGCGCTCTCGTGTAATCAGATCTGTTGTAGTAGGGGCCCCAAGGAAACCACCGTCATCCTCGGTGCCATGACCACAAACTTCGACAGGTTCACGGGATAATGAATCAGCATCTTCGTGCTTGCGGCCCGATTTGTAAGCGATCGTGAAATCGTATTCCTGCAGACGAAGACTCCATCGTGCCAGTCGCCCACACGGGTCCCGTAGGTTGGCTAACCAGCACAACGAATGATGGTCGGTCACTACCTTGAAGTGGCATCCGTAAAAATAAGGCCTAAAGTTCACCGTTGCCCATACAACCGCGAGGCACTCTTTTTCTGACGTGGAGTAGTTGACCTCGGCGCGGGAAAGAGTGCGGCTAGCGTACGCTATCACTCGCTCTGTGCCCTCCTGTTGTTGTACGAGGACAGCACCAAAATACACTCTACCATTGCCTGGTTTTCCTCTCTGGCCTTTGCTCCCATCCACAAGTACACCAAACCAAGGAGTGTCATTTGCCCTGTCACTTTCCCTTTTAGCCATAAATGTTTTTGAACCCTTTGCCCCATTTTTAACCATTTGCCAGTCTGTACTTTTATGAATGAATGCCCCAATACCACCCCATTTCTGCTGCCTTCTTTCTATTACAATATTCCGATGCGTAGTCCGCATTGCTAGGAGGTTGTTCCATATCTCTAAGATGTGTTTCTACAAAACCGTATACCATCGGCCTCTCCTATCTTAGATGCTCTTCTATCTCTTCCAACTTCAGCCTGTTCCTGTCACCCTGCATGTTAATATACCCTATGTCTGAATTGGCTCAGTCCACGTGGCTACGTCTGTTTCTGCTCCGGGCTCTACCTATCTTAGATACTGGTGCCACTTTAGAATCGCATCAGTCCGTACCACCTGTCAAAGAGTCTCCCTGGTTGTTTTCCTCGTTACTAGCTATCCTGCACCCGAAGGGCCCGCGTGCCCCCCCCCCCCCAAAAAAAAAGCTACTGCGCGTCCTGCAAGTCGCCAACCTACCTCATGACCTAGCCTCCCATCGAAGTGAATTCTGTCTCGTTGAAAACCACCCCACCTATGCACCTCTCTTTATTCCACCACCTCAAAGCTTTTCTCTCGACTCATCCGCCATATCTCTTGGTTTGCGTGGACAACCGTTCTTTGCAGGTTGCCGTCACGCACCGGTACCTCCGGTATCGTGCATATCACTACCCGTACCTGAAGAGAAGTGGCGCGCATGTCATCAACCCCTTTCGCCAGTGGGGTTGCTAGTCCTGCCGTATCTTTATTTAAGACATCTTTGAAACAGCCTGAAATTGTCATGGAGTTTCGTCTATCAGCTGTCGTTTTGAGTTTTGCGCTCGCTTGCCTCATGACTGCTTCCAGCTTGCGTCCTGGGAATGTCTCTACTGCAATCCTATTGTCACTTCTTACTCTCTCCCTGATTGCTTCTGCGCATCGATTTAAATTCGAGCCGCGGCGATTGCCACATGCTGCGACTTTTCAGCTGGAGCGTCCTACACCTGGGGGTTATTTGCACCTGTGGAGCCGGCTGCTTTGTCCCCTCCCCTCCCAGCCCCATGACTACTTCGCAAAAGCTGGTCTTTGCGACATTTGAACCGGCTTAACCTGTTTTTTTCCCCAAACTTGCTTGCTCTTTCTTCTCCGCCGTTCCGGTGGCCGGTGCCCCACTATTCTTTCAGTCGGCCACTCCTTTGTTCACCTTGGCTAGTGCTTCCTCGGTGGACTTCAGCCTTTCTCCCGTTGCCTTATGCAGTGGAGTCACGATTTCCACGTTAGGGTCTGTCACTTGTTTCTGCCATGCAGTCATGTCGTACCATACCAGTTTTTCAACATGTCATGTGAACGAAACCACAGCAAGAGCAGCAAGACCGTACAACGTAAATCATGACATTTCTGACATATATGTCGCGATAGTCATTTTATGACCAGTCAATTATTCTCATCATACAGTCATGTTATTCCATACCAAATTTGGTGCCGACACCATTAACGAAACGGACAGGAGAGCTAAAATCATAGGCAGCTATATATATATATATATATATATATATATATATATATATATATATATATATATATATATATATATATATATATATATGACGTCTGAAGCGATTGTTGGTAGAAGCCGATGTAGAAGTCAGAATGAAATAAACATGGCGTATGAGCCAGGCCACGTCACTCATTCATCGTAGCATCACACTAGTCGACAGGATGAAGACCTGGCAGCCACTTCATCAACCGGCCATCATCATCGAACACTTCAGCCAGACGCAGTGACCGAACGTGAACCACACAAATGCATTCCAACTCTACACCATGACCAGCATCATGACAGCACCATCGACTGACCTTCCCATCCCCAAGTACACCGGAGCAGCGAACGATGGACCTGTACAAGACTGGTTCGACCTGTTCGAGCTCCGCGCTACCGCTGCATCATGGTCGGAACGGGAGATGGTTACGAACTTCAGCGACTACGTCACCGGTGAGGCATTTAGATTTTACCTCACCCACATATTCGACAACGACGAGTCTTGGCAAAAGATAAAAGAAGAAATGATCATCTGGTTTCATGACTGCAATGAAGATTCGATTAGAACACGCACTCTCAATGCATTCGAACTCCGTGATCGCAGTCATAAGCAGCCCTCACGCATTCGACCGTGGAGCAAGGATTTACAATTTCCGTCAGGTGAAGCTAGCCACGTGCTAACGGAAAGACCACGCGATCGTTTTCACAACCTTCCACCTGGTTCCTCATTAGCGCAAATATCGCCAATGCTTAACTCTTCGCTGCATAAAAGATTTGAATCCACTATTTATGACCCAGATGCATTTAATACATCGTGCGGCATGCGTACCTTGCAGACTAACTTGGTATCACCTGTCATCAACATTACTGATAAACCTGAGGAAGCACCTCATAAGACCCTCGCATTAACGCATGATGAGTTAGTAAATCCGCGCGAAACCAAAACAGACAACAAATGTTCACAGAAATTTTATTCGGTCAAAGTATTCAGTTCAGCAGCTCAACAAAGACAGAAGCATTCACAATCAGCATCATGTGAAGAAAAGTCTTCTGCAGAAACGACTGGTATTCATCAACCAAAAGATCAAAGCGACGTGAATCTAGTATACAACCTCACTGCCAACGATGAAAACAAAAGCCCAGGTGCTACTTCGGATGACACAAGTACTCGTCAGGCAACCACCAAAAATAAGCGGTTTATGAATACAGAAGGTTCAAGTGCGCGAAACCCCTGACATCGTCTTGCGCCAAAAACAGCTGCAATGGTTGGCGTCGTAGAAGCCTGCGGAGGAATTGCTAAGAATCCTGGCACACCCCAAGCAAGTCGACGAAACCAAGAAACTACAACGTCAACGTACGCTTCAACATTGTCAACGACGAAAGAAAACTTCATCGAAACCACTCTTAAGGCTCAAAGAAAAGGCCCATCGTCGTGGATACATTCTCCACCAGAGATCAAAAATGGGCCTTCGATCAAAACATCTGCGACATCGCTATGGAAAATTTTCCAAAAGCCACAAAAGCACCCCTTGTACCCGGCAGCAACACAGGCAGCGCCCAATCAACCTAAATTCGCCACTTAAGTCACGCTGTGTTTTCTCTTGTTAGTTTTTTGTGTGCGCGTGTCATTCAAAGACGCAACCATGTTGAACATTGTTGTTACAACCACCCTGCCTCTTCTTCACATCGCGCAGTCTTTCTTTTATTTTATGGTTTTCAGATCGCCATTGTGCGCATATAATTTTGACTTGCTGTATTTCCTGATTTTCTGTACGATGTATACCCGCTCCTTTCTGTAATGCTTCGGCCTTGAGAGTAAATAAATGAAATGAAATTAAATGAAACCTCGATGAACGCGCACGCAAGCTGCCTGCACGGCCTTTGTATCACCCACGACGAGGAATTCGATGCGTACAATATCGGAACTGTCGATTCTGCAAGATGTTCAAGCCTCGTTCGTTCTTCACAAGAATACCAGCTGTGGTCACCCCTATCTCCACGTCCAAAGCATTTTTGTGTTATCCAGGACGCAACCACCAGCCTCGCCCACCAGAACTCCTGCGTTAACCGGACTGCTGCACTCTCCCCTGAAGTCTTTGAAAGTTTACAGAACTACCCTGGAGCATAGAACCAATTGTGAATTTTGACGTTTGTGACTTTTTAACCTCTCCTTGTTTGCTTTTTCTTGTTCGTTCGTAATCCATGTCTTCTTTCGGGGGGAGGGGGAATCGTGTGACGTATGAAGCGATGATTGGTAGAAGCCGATGTAGAAGTCAGAACGAAATAAACATGGCGTATGAGCCAGGCCACGTCACTCATTCATCGTAGCATCATATATATATGTATATATATATATATATATATATATATATATATATACATATTTATATATACAGGGAAGTTATTAGAGCCAATGGAATGTAAAATAACAAGAAATAAATGTGGGTGAAAAAATAACCAGCCGTGAGCAGAAATGGAACCTACGACCTTCGAATAACACGTTCCATGCTAGTTCCACGCGTTATTCGAAGGTCGTAGGCTCGATTCCTGCTCCCGGCTGGTTATTTTTTCACCCACTGTTCTTTCTGCTTATTTTACATTCCATTGGTTCTAATAACTTCCCCTGTACATTACTTGGCATTACTGTCTGTTAGATCTCATATGTAAATATATATATATATATATATATATATATATATATATATATATATATATATATATATATATATATATATATATGTATAGATAGATAGATGGACAGATTGTTAGGGCGTTTGTTAGCCGGCACACAGCGAGCATACACAATGGCGACAGTCACGGCCAAGCACAGAATCCCAGGGCGAGCGGCGTACGTTTTGGGGTAGACCCACAAGAAAGCATTTGAGAGTTTCATTGATTTGATTGATATGTTGGGTTTAATGTCTTAAAAGCACAATTTGATTATGAGAGAGGCCGCAGTGGACGGCTCCGGAAATTTCGACCACATGAGGTTCTTTAACGTGCCTCCTAATCTGAGCACACGGGCCTACAACATTTCCGCCTCCATAGGAAATGCAGCCGCCGCAGCCGGGATTCGAGCGCGCGACCTGCGGGTCAGCAGCCGAGTACCTTAGCCACTAGACCATCGCGGCGGGGCCACTTGAGAGTTTGACCCGTTTCAGTGCTTGGAGGCTTCTCTTTACCCCTGGGTCGAAGAGGGAGCTGCCTAGCGACCTAAGGGCGGTTTCACGCGCTTAGGTCGCCAGGCGTATATATATATATATATATATATATATATATATATATATATATATATATATATATATATATATATATATATATATGCGACGAACCACACGAGCATGGTGTAGTGGAATGGTAGAGAAGGAGGATGACGAAGACAAATTATTGGTTCATCGTACAGCCATCACGTCTCCTGCGTCGCACTAGTCGACAGGATCTACCGTGCCCCTTATCATGGGCACATCCAAGAAAGTCATCAACATCCCGAAGTACTCCGGAGCATCTACGGACGTCCCCTTTGACAAGTGGCTCCGGCTCTTTGAGGTGAGGCTACTTCTCCGATTACCTTGAAGGTGAGGCTTTCCGATGGTTTCTCACCGAGGTTTTCGACACAGACGCGTCTTGGGAGACCTTATGTGAACGCATGAAGGAACACTTTAAGAGTGGCGTCGCGGATCCTTTTCGCCAATTCATTCATTGCCGGTTGCGAACAGGTCAGAGCTTGAAGGAATACTATAATGAAAAAATGTCTCTCGGACGCCTCGCCGACCTAAAGGACACGTACCTTATATCAGGGCTCATCGACGGCCTTCCTGTGCATATGGAGATGGCGCTTGCTGGGCTTATCTCGTCTACACCAGAGGCATGGCCTACAGCTGCACTTCGTGTAGAGTCAACCATGCAGAGAGTGAAGCTACATCGCTTTCCACCAGCTCGGAATACACAGATTAACGTAACAAGTGACCGAACTAGTCAGCGTCCATGTAATTCCCGGTACGAACACCCGTGCGTGAGTGCAAACACTGCGCGATGGATGGCTTACCCTGAAAGATGCACTGGCATAATGAATTCCCATAACGCGCAAGCCTTTCCGCCCTCTCCACCAACCAGGGAAACGAGGAGGGCGACCCAGAGTTCATGTAATACAGTTTGATGCCCGGCACTTCTGGTAGAGAAAAAAGGGGAAGGACGCACGCGCTTCGGCATCAACTACCGCAAGCTGAACTATAATTGACGGTGCCTGATTATCAGCCCATCCGTCGCATCGATGACGTTCTCGATTCTCTGGGGAAATCTATGTACTTCTCGACATTAGACATAACGTCAGGTTACTGGCACGTGAAGATTCACGCTGATGACATTCCGAAAACGGCGTTTTCACACGTACTGGTCACTACGAGTGGCTCGTCATGCCTTTTGGCCTTAGGAATGCTACGGCCACCTTCGAACGGGCTGTCAAATTCATATTGGCAGAAAACCGTTTGCAGAACGTCACGAATTACTTCGATGGCATTGTTGTCTACTCTTACTTGTTTCCAGACCATCTGAGGCATCTGGAGGACGTTTTGAAAGCTTTCAAAAGCGAAGGCGTGAAGCTGAAATTAAAGAAATGTCAATTCGCTCGAACCTCCATTGAGTACCTGGGACACAAGATTTTGCATGGTACCGTCACTCCAAAGCAAAGCAACGTGGACGCAGTCCTAGGGTTTCCGACACCATCACGCCCTAAAGAGTGGCAGCGTTTTCTCGGCACTGTCAATGTTTACCGGCGATACATCGACCACTTCAGTCAAATCGCTCACGCACTGACGCACCTGCTGAGCATCGATATGATATGTGAATTTTAACGTCCCAAAACCCCCATATGATTATAAGAGACACCGTAGTGGAGGGCTCCAGAAATTTTGACCACCCGGGGTTCGTTAACGTGCACCCAAATCTGAGCACACGGGCCAACAACATCTCTGCCTCTATCGGAAATGCATCCGCCAGAGCCGGGATTTGATCCCGCGACCTGCGCGCCTGGTAAGCAAAGACGCCACCTGGTACTGGGATGCGGAGTGTGAACTGGCTTTCACTCAGCTCAAGAAATGCGTGACAGAAGAGGCAATCCTTAACATCTACGATGCCACTAAACCTTGTGTGCTATACTGCGATGCATCCCACAGAGGTATCGGCGCCGTCTTGAAGCAGGCTGATGATGAAGGTAGAGAACACCCAATTGCACACCATTCACGGAAGTTACTAAAACACGAAATTAATCACGCAATCACAGAACTCGAATGATTGGCTATTATTGACGCCATTGATAAATGACACTGCTATCTACACGGGAAACCTTTCACTGTGATTACAGATCACGCAGCGTTGCAATGCCTTAAATGCATCAAGAATACCCGAGGCCGACTTTTCCGGTGGTCCTTGAAACTCTCCATGTACGACGTGAACATCAAACACCAAAAGGGCATTGACAACATTGAAGCTAATGCACTATCTAGAAGCCCAGTAGTTCAACTCCTATCTGCTGAGTAACTGCGAGAGCATCACAACGACAAACCACCCGGAAAGCATACCATTGAGAACGAACTGAGTATAGTGACACGCAGAGGAATACGAAAAGTCTATGTGCCTTCTGCCCTCCGGTCTTTTCTTCTCCAAAAAGCTCATGACGCTTTCGGTCATGTCGGGGTAAAGAAGTCGTTGCGGCTTCTCTCTCCACAGTACTATTGGCCCGACATCATCACCGACGTGAGTGAGTACATACGCCACTGCGATACTTGCCAGCGTTGCAAGAAACCGAAGACCAAACGATTCGGTTCCTTGAAGTTTTTGCCACCAGCGGAACAACCGTTTGATCTTCTGGCCATGGACACTATCGGAGGTTTTGGCAACTATGGCTCATCCAAAAGATCCATTCACTTAGCCGTTGATCATGCCGCCCGTTATGTCTGGGCTTTCGCAAACAAGAATGAGACTTGCGACGCGTACATCTCTTGCCTGAAGAGTATCTTCGCTGCTGGAAAGTCGCGGAAGTTCGTTTCCGACCGCGGCACAGGTTTCACTGCCGGCAAATTTAAGGAGTACCTCAAGCACAACAATATTCATCAGCTTTTAACAAGCTCACAACGCCCGCAGTGTAATGGCCTGAACGAGCGCACTAATCAGACGATCGTTACTCGCCTCCGATGCAAGATCAACGACGAACCCTGAAAACCTTTGCCGCGTCTCCTCTCGGACGTTGTCGACGAGTACAATAGAGCACCTCACAGTCACAGGCTACCCACCCTGCTTTCTTATGTATGCACACCATCATATCCCTATCTTCTTCCAGGTGTTACCGAAAATCTGCAGGAAGCTCGTACAAACGCAGTCCGCAATTCAGTAGCATATCACGAGAAAAACAAGATCATGTATGACAAGAAGTTCCTTCCATTAAAGCTTCAAGTGGGAGACTGTTCTATATGAAACACCCTGGCACCCGAACCGCGGCAAACTCAGCGCAATCATGGAAGGACCCTATACGATCATACGCAAGATTTCGGCAGTTAACTACGAGATCGACCGCAGCGTGGCTCCACTCGGTCGCCAGACTGACATCGATCATGTCGGGAGACTTAAACGGTATCATCCGCCCCTGCATCTACGTCTCTCTCGGGGGAGGGGGGAAGCGTGCGACGAACCACACGAGAACGGTGTGGTGGAATGGTAGAGAAGGAGGAAGGCGAAGACAAATAAATGGTTCATCGTACAGCCATCACGTCTCCTGCGTCATATATATATATATATATATATATATATATATATATATATATATATATATATATATATATATATATATATATATATATATATATAATTATGAAAGTAGATGCGCTTTCACAGAACAACTGTTTATTCTGCCGACGTTTCGACGGGAGCCCCGTCTTTTTCAAGGCATAATAATATTTACACATGTTCGGTGTCTTCTTATTGCCTGTCATGACAGGAGGGAAGGGGTCAAAAGAAAAGTAAAAAAAAGAAACAGCGAAATGGGAAACGTTAAATAAATATAGAAAATCTAGGAGAAGAAGCAAGACCGACACGGCGTAATTAGAAAGGGGCAGCATCTCAACAGAGTAGGGCAGACGTAGATGAGCAATGCCATCATTATCAACAATACCTCCCTCGCACCCACTATTCCCCAAGTGGGCAGTGTGCCGCCGTCCTTGTATTTCACCTTTCCGTGTAATCCGCTGGCGGCTCGTTCCTCTTTGAAGTATAAGACAAGTTAATGGGGAGAGCTTAAGCGCTTAGAGTGCGTGCTGGTGGCGTCAGGAGGAATTGAAAAGCCGGTGATTGAGGCGCCACCATCGATATTCATTATATGCAATGGCTCCTTGTCAGTGAAGGAACAGAATGTGCGTTAAAAAAAGAAAAAAAGAAAAGGGGGGGACTGTATGACATCCGGGACAGTCACCACACAGTTGTGGCTCACTGGGAAGACATGCACGCATGTAAGAAAGAGTTAACGAAACCTTCACTTCACTGTTCCTTCACTGACAAGGAGCTGTCAGCTCCTTGTCAGTGAAGGAGCAGAATGTGCTTTAAAAATTAAAAAAAAAGAAAAAAAGGGGGGGGGGACTGTACGACATCCGGGACCACTTATCTGTGCGTTCCGGCTGTGCTTGATGAAGCAAACCATTTCTATGTTGTCAGATGCATAGGCTAAAAGCTTTGTTAGCGGGTAATAGTATTGTCGTAATGAGAATGGACTGATTAGAGAGAAGCGTTTGCGTCTTTTAGCGGTCGTAACGCTGACAGAGTGCCTGAGTGTTAATTTATTCCGTATTTTATCGTGTTAAATTTGTTGATAAAATAACATTCCCATTGTTCCTGTACTCTGATTGTTGGAAAGTTGCTTTCTAATAGTGTAACCCTGATATCATCAAAGCTGTGGTCTTCTAATGTGCTGTGTTTTGAAAGTGGAAGGCCTGGCAGAGATCGTACATGTGCCCCATGGTTGTTGAATCTAATTCTAAACGGAGTGTCTGTCTGGCCCACGTATTGCTTGTTACATACCCCACATTCCAGGAGGTATATGACGTTGTCTGAGTCACAGTCTATAGTGCACCTCTTATCCTGTGCTTAAAATCCGAGTGGGTGCTTTTGGCCACTGTCGTTGTCAGCATGTGTTTGCATACCTTGCATCTGCTTTTTCCGCAAGGGTGACACCCAATTTGAGATTTCATGCCCATCTTTGAATTTATTCAATGATCCTTTAAATTTTTCGGCCGTCTGTATACCACACAATGTGGAGAAGTGAAAATTTTGGATAGTCGCACGCTCTGTTCCGATATGTTGAAGTGTTTTCTTAGGAACTTGTTTATGTTCGGTGGGTTGCTCGTGAAAGTTAATAGCAAGATTTTGTTGCGCTGATGGTCGGCGTTTTTCTGGTGGTTGATGAAAATCTGGCGGCCCAGATTTTCAGCTTTTTTGATGGCGTCATCGATGATAGCTGGCGGGTATTCTTGATGAAGGAGTAGTTCGCGCATATGTGTGCTGTTTTTGTGGACGTCCTCGGTGCGGGAGCAGATTCGTCGGAGTCTGTGTGCTTGGGAAAAGGGAATGCTGGTCTTGCAATGTCGCGGGTGGCAGCTTTTGAAGTGCAGGTATTGTTGCCTGTCCGTAGGTGTTCTGTATACGCTAGTTACCAACGCACCATCGTCAACTCGAATGCGTACATCAAGAAAGTTTATTTCTGTGTTAGAGTAGGATTGTGTAAAATAAATGCTGGTGCGTATATGGTTGAATGCCTGTATGAATTTGAGGAGCTCGTTTTCCGAATGTGTCCAAATTATGAATATATCATCCAGGTACCGTTTATAAAATATTGGTTTGATGTCACAAGATGAAAGAAAATTGGACTCTATGTGGTGCATGAATATGTTAGCGTAGTTTGGGGCCATTCTTGTACCCATTGCCATGCCGATGATTTGAAGGTAGTACTGGTTCTTAAATTCAAAGCTGTTCAATTCGAGTACAAGTCTTGTGAAGATTTCAATTACCTTTTTGCTTTGATATGTGACAGGGTTGTGTGTGCCATATGATTCGACAAGCGCCCTTACACTATCGTCATGTGGGATATTTGTGTAGAGTGAGCTAACATCCAATGTTACGAGAAATGCACCGTCTGGAATTTTTACGTCTGCTATTTCCTGAAAGATATGGTGCTATTTCCCGAAAGAAATTAAAGAATCAATATAACTGGAAATAGGTTCCGTTAACGTTCCCGTGCATTATATAATGGGTGTGCCAGGGTTACTCTCTTTATGAATCTTTGGCAGCATGTAAAAATGACCAGGCGCCGAATCTACCGTAATAAGTGCCTTTTTAAGCTTTGAATCAATGGCGCCTTGACGTGTGAGATCCTCTGGGGTTGTTACAATGATCTTTTTGTGCTGGGTGGTAGAATAAAAGTCGAGGTGTTTGTAGAATTGTTTGTTATTTAGTTGTCGCTTGCCTTCCTCAATGCAGTCCGATCTTTTCAGAACAACAATCGCGCCTCCTTTGTCTGCTGATATAATGACGAGATCTTCGCAGTTGCTCAACGTGAGTAGTGCCTCTCTTTCTCTTTTTGATATGTTATTCATGCTTGGTTTGTGCACCTTGTACGCATGTACAGCATATTTTTGAACCGCGTTTATATCGAGATCCAGATGTCGATCTCTGTTGGTGTCTGGGTTCCATTGCCGTCCGATTACCCCACGAAAAAGTGCGTTATCTTTTTGGGGTTTATCGAAGAAATATTCCTCCAATCGTAAATTTTGTGCGAAGTCGTCTAGGTCTTTTAGGAGCGTGAATTCATCGTACCTTCCGTTGCCAGGGCAGAATGTAAGTCCGCGTGATAGTATACTCAATTCTTCTTTGCTAAGTTCTTTATCGGAAAGATTAATAACGTTTGGCTCTTTGGGGTGTAGTGGCAAATTTTTTTGAACGTGAGGTGATTTGGTATTTTTTCTGTAAGCAGCAGTTGGTATAGCTTGTGACACATTGTCCCGCGCGAATTTCTTCCTCTTACGTTTTTCTATTTCCTCCGTTTTATTGTGCTCAAATACGTCGAATTCTTTAGGTTCCCTCTCCGAAAGAGGAAAGTTATTTCTTATTTACCGCTCCTCGTCTGTCAGTGCGTTTAGAGTCTTTCTACAGTGTTCGATGGTGACCTTAGTTAGCTCCTGTGTGGCGTGATCGAGAATTTTGTTCCACCGTTTCATTTCGCCTTCGGCAAAGTTATGCATCGATGGTGTTAGCGACAAGCGCAGCCCCTTTGGAGCCGTACCCGCCAGCACATATTGTTCGAGGCTTTGCACGTGAAGTTCGTGCCGTATACTTTTGTCAATAACTTTTTCAAGTTTAAAAAAATTTTGGCCCGTTCTATGGCCTAGTTCATCTGCAACGGACGGTGTTTGCCCACTAGCACAGCCAGTATGTCAGTTTGCACAGACGCGGCGAATATAGCCGCAAGGTACCCGGAGGTCGTACCTGGTTTGGGTTGCAGCTCCATCCCGTTGTGCCTCCCGTGACGAGCTGGCCTGTAGACGACTGCTGTTGGCTTCTGGTGGTTGCTGCTTGATTTTTGATAATGTTGGTTGCGGATTTTTGCTTGCGGGTGGTTGAATCTGGCCACTCGTTGCCCTTGATTGTGGTACAGCTGGCCGTCGTTGTTGGCCCGGATTAACCTTCGTCGCCGTTTCCGGGGTGTGTCTCGTAGGCGTCGTCGACAGCCGTGGCAAGCGTGATGGCGGTTGTGCACTCGGTGAGGGGGGTCCCGACGGGGTATGCTAGCCTGTAGAAGGGGCAGCGGCTTTTTCTGGGGATGCTTGGTTCATTTTCTTCCCTTTACCGCCTCGACAGGTGGCATCGGGACGGTCGACAGGTGGCATCGGGAGATATGACGTCGCATATCTGTACACGCGCGCTTGTGCGATACACTGTCACGCGGCCCATATCGCAACCCCCTCGCCCACGATGTGAATAAAAACGCTTGGCGCGTGGTGGGCCGAGGCACTTTCCTTCGGCACTCTTGGTTATCGCTATGTTGCTGGTATGCGAATAAAGCATGTTTGAGTACTGGCGGCGTCTTCATACCCGGAAGCCCTGGAACACGACATAGTTCTTGGCGACGAGGATCTTGGGACCCTGGTGGACTGCCACAAGAAGACAAGTCAGCGAAACGATGTCGGCGCACTTGGGGCAAGTAGAACCATTCGATGACTCTTCAGCAGATTGGGCTAGTCATGAAGAACGCCTCCAAGCATTTTTGCGTGCTACAAAGTCTCGGAGGATCAGAAGGCTGATACCTTGATAAGCCTAGTAGGACCGAAGACGTACGCATTGTTGAAGTCGTTAACGCCTCCTGAGACTCCCACAAAAAAGTCTTTTGAAGGTCTTCTAAGCTTACTGCGAAACCACTTTCTTCATAAACTGTCCATTATCGGCGAAAGGGCCGCATTTCATCGCCGCTCACAACTGCCGCAAGAGACTATTACTCAGTATGCCGCAGAGCTGCGTAGGCTAACGCAAACTTATGAGCTCGGTACTTTTCTTGATCAAGCGTTAAGGGACAGATTTGTTTGTGGCTTGCTCCGGGCTGACATACAACGAAGTTTATTTGCAGAAGACGATCAGTTAAAATTTCAGACAGCAGTTGATCGTGCGATAGCCATTGAAGCTGCGATTCAAAGCGCATATGCTACGCGCTTAACAGCACAGCAAGAATTCCAAGTGCACAAAGTTAAAAGCACTGGGGAAGCTTCTACCTCATGTTATCGCTGCGGATCGGTGAAACACACCGCCAGCTCTTGTCCGTATGCGAATGCCAAATGTTTTCATTGCAACAAAAAGGGCCACATCAAGAATGCTTGCCGGAGCAAACAGCTAAAAGAATCGAAAAGTAAAAATAAACGGCATGTTAGTAGCTTGAAACTGCCACGAAACAATTTGAAGAGTGTAAAATCTGCTGCAGAGGCAAGACAAAAACCAATCATGGTCGAGGTCGCTATTGACAGCGTACCAGTGAACATGGAACTCGATACAGGGGCTGCTGTATCCGTGATGTCTGTCTCACAGTGCCGTTCTCTTTTTCCCAGAGCTCATTTGCGCAGGAAAAGTCTCACCTTGAGAACCCACACAAATGAACCCGTGAAGCCCTGCGGAGTAGCATTTGTTGCAGTCCAGTACAACGCGCAGCGCCAACAGTTGCCTTTGTACGTGCTCCGCCAGGACGGCCAGCCACTGTTGGGGCGCAGTTGGCTACAACACCTCAAGCTGAACTGGACGCAAATACAAGGTCTTCACCACATGCAGGTGGGAAACACAAATGGCTTTGACAGATCGCCTAAACTAGAGTCCTTGCTAAACCGCTATCAGGACCTGTTCAAGGACGAACTCGGCACAGTAAAGGGAGAAAAGGCTGCCCTTTTCTTAAGGGGTGATGCGAAGCCAAGATTTTTCAAAGCCAGAAGCGTGCCTTTCGCGCTAAGAGTTACTGTCGAGCAGGAATTGTGGAAGCTCCAAGAGCTAGGGATAATTACACCCGTAACCACAAGCCCGTACGCAACGCCTGTCGCGCCAGTTGCTAAACGCGATGGTTCAGTCAGACTGTGTGGTGATTACAAAGTCACGCTAAACCCGATACTGGACATCGAAAGGTATCCGCTACCGAAAGCGGACGAGCAATTTGCCACGCTGGCAGGGGGACAACATTTTTTCAAAGATTGACCTAAGCAGAGCGTATCAGCAGGTCAAAATAGACGACGAATCCAAACAATACCTTACGCTGAATACGAACAAGGGTCTTTTTCTGGTCAACCGCCTACTGTTTGGCATTTCATCAGCTCCCGCAATATTTCAGCGTATTATGAATAACGCGCTGAAAGGACTAAACGGCGTTACTTGTTATCTCGATGACATACTGATCACGGGTCACACAGAAGCAGAACGCTTGCTCAACCTGGAAGCTGTGCTGAAGAGGCTATCAGAACGCGGATTTCGCGTCAAACCTTCGAAATGCGAATTTTTTCGCAATGAACTGCAGTACTTGGGTCACGTCATCACAAAAGACGGTGTTCGCCCGACGGATGAAAAGTTAGTCGCAATTGCAAATGCACCAGCTCCAACAGACAAACCGCAGTTGCAGTCAGTGTTAGGACTCATAAATTACTATTGAAAGTTTGTTCCGAATCTGTCATCCATACTCTTTCGTTTGAACAAGCTCTTGAGTAAGGACGAACCTTGACAGTGGAACGCCGCTTGTCAAAGTGCGTTTGCGCAAGTAAAAAAACTGCTGTCGTCAAAGCCTATTCTGATTCACTATGATCCCAGTTTGCCATTGCAGTTGTCATGCGATGCTTCTTCCTACAGAATAGGCGCAGTTTTGTCACACGTTTTTCAAGGCCAAGAGTATCCAATAGCCTATGCTTCAAGAACAGTAACAAAAGCAGAACAAGGTTACAGTCAATTGGAGAAAGAAGCATTAGCGCTTGTTTTTGGAGTCAAGAAGTTTCATTACTACGTTTACGCGCGGAAGTTTGTGTTGCTCACAGTTCACAAGCCACTTGAGACGATCTTTGGAACGAAAACAGGCATTCCTGCTATCGCAGCTGCCAGACTGCAACGCTGGGCAGTCACGCATTCTGCATATTCTTTTTCGTTGCAGTATCACCCTTCAGCGCAGAACGTGGACGCTGATTGCTTATCGCGCCTTCCAATCCCGCAACCGGAAACAGACGGGGCAAAAGAAAATTTTCTGGTTTTGCGTTTGGACAGCATGCCCATCTGCAGGAAACAGATCGCAGAGGAAACTGCACGGGATCCAGTGTTCCGTCAAGTAGTGCAGTACATCTTGTCAGGCTGGCCTGCTAACGTATCTGCGAACCTGAAACCTTTTTTCTGCAGGAAACTAGAGCTTTCTTTATATCAAGGTTGTGTCATGCTGGGAGTGCGTGTGGTGGTACCAGAAAAATTCCGTAAATTTCTACTCGATGAATTAAATGAGGGGCATCCGGGAGTGGTGCGCACAAAAGAGCTCGCAAGAAGCTATGTGTGGTGGCCAAATATTGATCATGACATAGATAAGTGTCGGCTCTTGTCACGCGTGCGCAGAGACGCGCAGTTTGCCAGTGAAAGCGCTGCTCCATCCATGGTCCTGGCTGACGCGTCCTTGCAACGCCTACACATGGACTTTGCCGGTACAATAAAAGGTATATCATACTTAGTAGTAGTTGACGCCCATTCCAAGTGGCCAGAAGTATGTTCCATGACCACCACTACTTCAGAGGCAACCATTGCTTGCATTCATAAACTTTTCTGCAGATTTGGATTTCCAGAAACACTCGTGTCTGACAATGGAAGCCAGTTCATTTCTGCAGAGTTCCAAGCCTACCTCAAGCACAGGGGCATTCGGCACGTAAGAACCGCACCGTATCACCCAAGTAGCAACGAACTGGCTGAACGTTTTGTTCAGACTTTGAAGTCAGCGCTCCGCAAGACCAGTCCGAGGAGCGCCAGTGAGGAGTTAGCCGACTTCCTTCTGGCGTATCGTAATATGCCTCATGCTACGACAGGGGAGGCCCCTTTCCACTTTGCTCCTGGGGAGACGCCTGCGGACCAGACTAGACCTGTTACGACCAGCGGTCGAGAACAGAGTGCGCCAGCGCCAGTTCGACCAGACAAGGCGTCACCCATGTCGCAACAACGTCATCGCTGTTGGTGATGCCGTTCGTGTGCGCAATGTCCGATCGGGACCAAAGTGGCTGTGTGCAACAGTTCTTGCCCGTACGGGACCAGTGTCATATTGGTTAAGTGTAGTGACTCCTCGTGGTGTGTTCCAGTGGGTGCGTCACCAAAATCACATCCGCAACGATAACACCGGCATCGCCATGGAGTTCGAACTACCCTTCAGTGAAAGGCAGCAAGAAGTTGCCACACAGGTCCCGACCTGCGACTCATCACATGACGTCGACAGTTCGTTCACCGCACAAAGTGAACCGGCGGACACTGCAGACGCTCCTAGCGAACGTCGCTACCCGCAGAGACAGCGTCACCCACCTGATCGCTTTGTGCCGTAAACTTCTTGGAGAATGCTTGGGGATCCAAATAAGTGTGGGGGGATGTCGCATATCTGTACACGCGCGCTTGTGCGATACACTGTCACGCGGCCCATATCGCAACACCCTCGCCCACGACGTGAATAAAAGCGCTTGGCGCACGGTGGGCCGGGGGCACTTTCCTTCGGCACTCTTAGTTATCGCTATGTTGCTGGCATGTGAATAAAGCATGTTTGAGTATTGGCGGCGTCTTCATACCCGGAAGCCCTGGAACACGACAACGCCACAGTGCTTGGGAGTAGGATGGCGTCTCCCGAAGCTCATACGCCCCCGCCTCCGGTTGTGGCGCGTGTTCCAGCCAGTTGGTGATGTATGGCCGCCGTAGGTCGAGGAGCAGGTTGTAGATGTTCCAGGCCAGGAGAGACACTCCAGCAAAGCTCGGGTGCAGACCGTCGGCCACGAGCACGGTCCACGGCGGGAGCGCGTCGATGCGATTGTTCACATAGAAGACTCACTCTCTCTCATGGCACAAACTCAGCAGTCGCAGGTTAAACTCCCGAGCCTCGAAGTTGAACCGCCTCACCGCACGCCAGTTGTGTCGGCGGAGTCGTTGGTTGGGGGCTCGTGGGAGCACTAGTGTGGTAAACACCTTAGGAATGTCTGGTTTCTCTTGCCGGATGCGGTCAAGGAGGGCCACGTAATGGTCGAATGCTGTAGGGGCATCCGTATTGGCCAGGTCGTTAGTTCCAATGTGCAGAATAAGGTTCGAGGTACCTTCAGGGACGAAGTCCAATAGCTCTCCGATGTCGCAAATGCATGCTCCAGGCTGGCAGATGAAGGCAGGTGAATGGGTGCTGGCCGGATCGAAGTGTTGATGCAGGTACTTTAGTTGAGAGTCGCCGATTATTGCATTCGAGGCTCCGTGGATCGAAGACCTCCATGTAAGTTGTTTGCGAAAAGCGCGGGCAGCAGCCATTTGTGGTAAAGCTTATATGCAGAAGAATAACTTCGTTTGCCGCAAGGTTATAAATATGAAAGTAGATGCGCTTTCACATAACAACTGTTTATCCTCGTTACTACTGGCGTGTTATGTATACCCTCGTCCGCAATTTTGTCCGCTCTTGTGCCGAATGTCAGCGCCGAAAATCTCCACCGCATGCCTCCACCGCTAACTGCAGCCTTTGCCTTCCCCACCCTTCGAACGGGTTGGAATAGATCTTTATGGGCCCCTTCCATTGGCTCCCACCGGCAACAGGTGGATAATAGTTGCCATTGACCACCTAACGCGTTATGCTGAGACCGCTGCTCTTCAAACGACTACAGCCGAGGAGGTTGCCACTTTCCTAGTGCGTGGTTTAGTGATGTGTCATGGAGACCCTCAAGAACTCCTCAGCGACCATGGCCGCGCCTTCTTGTCCGAGGTAATTGAACAATTGCTCGCTGAGTGTGCTATTGTACATCGCACATGTACCGCTTACCACCCTTAAACCAATGAGGCTACGGAGCGCTTTAATCGTATACTCTCGGTGATACGCTCTCTATGTACGTGACGCCTGATCACTCCAACTGGGACTTAGTTGTCGCATTCATTGCATGCGCCTATAATATGGCAACGCAAGCAACAACAACAGGTTTCTCCCCTTTCGCCTCCTCTATGGCCGTCACCCCTCCAGCACCATTGACACCATTCTGCCCTATCGACCGGATGCCTCCGAGTGCCTGCCGATTTTGCACTCCGCCAGACAAGCAGAAAAATGTCGCCAGTTAGCTGGTCGCTTTACCTGCGATGACCAAAACCGGCAAAAAGGAATTCATGATGCCCATTCCTCAACTCCCGTTTTTCTTCCGGGTGCCCTTGTGTGGCTGTCAGTGCCGCATCACACACCTGGGCTCTCTTTCAAGCTCCTGCCAAAGTACGATGGGCTATATCGTACTTTGGCAGGAGCTTGTGATGGGCTATATCGTACTTTGGCAGGAGCTCTCTATTGTCACGTCTGTCTCGGTGACAGACGTGACAATAGAGAGCTGACAAGCCACTTCCTCACGGATGTATTGCTTAATTTGCGGCAGTAAGGTGGACTATTCAGCGCCAGTGCTCTTAGTTTCCAAAGATGAGAGTTCCACTGTGGGAATTCCAGCACGACTAGTAGAAAGGCACTCTTTGCGTAGCTCGTCAAAGCTTTGGCACAGTTGAATGACTTGCGCTACTATCTGAGGGCACTTGGCTACCAGCATATGAAATGCATCGTCATCTATGCCTTTCAGTAGTGCCTTATTTTGTCAGACTCCGCCATAGATGCATTCGCGCGCTTACACAGATCAATGACGTCCTCATTATAACTCGTAATTGTCTCACCGTTCCTTTGAGCTTGGGCACCGATGTTCGGTGATCTTCGGCGCGAAGCTTGTTCAATCCAGGCCGACCGAAGAACGAAGCGATGATTTGCTTGAATGCCGACCAGGTGGGAACTCGGCTTCATGGTTGTAGTACCATAGCTTCGCCACATCGGTCAGATAGAAGCTGACGCACGTCAACTTAGCAGGGTCAACCCATTTGTTGGGACCGCTAACACGCTCAAACTCTACCAGCCAGTCTTCAACGTCAAGTTCGTGGGTGCCACTGAACATTGGAAGGTCATGTTGATGAAGCGTCCCAGCACACGAGTGGCATCCTCGGCCATTCCGGGGGCAGATGGTAAAGTACGGTTGCGGAGCTCCAGGACGAAAAGGGGAACGAGCCAGCAGCGCTCCACCAAATGTAACAAGCGTGTTCTTTGGAGAAGTTTCAGCAAGAAACTCGCCAGGGCAAGCAAGACAGCTGCAGCCCAGAAAAACAGGAGGCCGAGAGCGCGACACACAAACTTCGTCGTCTCTTCTCTCCCTGGCACAGAGCTAGCGCCGATGTGCACTGGTACAAAATTTATATATATATATATATATATATATATATATATATATATATATATATATATATATATATATATATTCCGCCAGTTAACCCGGTCCTGTGCTTGCTGCTGCCAATTTATACCCGCAAACTTCATAATCTAATCTGCCCACCTAACATTCTGTCTCCCCCTAACCCGCTTCCCTTCTCTGGGAATCCAGTTAGTTACCCTTAATGACCACAGGTTATCCTGTCTACGCGCTACATGCCCGACCCATGTCTATTTGCTCTTCTTTATTTCAGCGATGATATCCTTAACCCCCGTTTGTTCCCTAATCCACTCCGCTCTCTTCTTGTCTCTTAAGGTTGCACCTACCATTTTTCTTTCCATTGCTCGCTGCGTCTTCCTCAATTTAAGCTGAACCCTCTTTGTAAGTCTCCAGGTTTCTGCTCCGTAGCTAAGTACCGGCAAGATACAGCTGTTATATACCTTCCTCTTGAGGGATAGTGGCAATCTACCTGCCATTATTTGAGAGTGCTTGCCGAGTGTGCTCCACCCCATTCTTATTCTTCTAGTTACTTCAGTCTAGCGGTTCGGCTCTGCGGTTAATACCTGCCCTAAGTAGACATAGTCTTTTACAACTTCAAGTGCACTATTACCTATCTCGAAGCGCTGCTCCTTTCCGAGGTTGTTGTACATTACTTTCGTTTTCTGCAGATTAATTTTAAGACCCACCTTTCTGCTCTCCTTGTCTAACTCCGTAGTCATGAGTTGCAATTCGTCTCCTGAGTTACTCAGCAAAGCAATGTCATCGGGGAAGCGCAGGTTACTAAGGTATTCTTCATTAACTCTTATTCCTAACTGTTCCCATTCTAGGCTTCTGAAAACCTCCTGTAAGCACGCGGTAAATAGCATTGGGGAGATTGTGTCCCCCTGCCTTACACCCTTCTTGATTGGTATTCTGTTGTTTTCTTTATGAAGCACTATGGTAGCAGTTGATCCCCTGTAGATTTCTTCCAGAATGTTTATATATACTTAATCTACGCCCTGATTCCGCAGTGTCTGCATGACGGCTGACATTTCTACTGAATCAAACGCCTTCTATGTGTAGTGGTTGGTTATACTCTGAGCATTTCTATATTACCTAATTGATAGTATGAATGTGGTCAATTGTTGAGTAGCCTGTTCGAAATCCTGCTTGTTCTTTTGGTTGATTGAATTCTTATGTTTTCTTTACTCTGTTAGCAATTACCTTTGTAAATAGCTTGTATACTACGGAGAGCAAGCTGATCGGCCTGTGATTCTTCAAGTCCTTGTCATCTCCTTTCTTATGTATTAAGATGATGTTAGCGTTCTTCCAAGACTCTGGTACTCTTCCCGTCAGGAGACACCTCGTAAACAGGGTGGCTAGTTTTTTTTAACACAATCTGTCTTCCATCTTTCAGTAGATCTGATGTTACCTGATCCTCACCAGCAGCTTTGCCTCTTTGCATGCTCTCCAAAGCTTTTCTGACTTCTTCTATCATTACTGGTGGGGTGTCATCTGGGTTACTGCTAGTTCTTATAGTATTAATGTCGTGGTTGTCTCGGCTACTGTACAGATCTCTGTAAAACTCCTCCGCTATTTTAACTATCCTATCCATATCGGTAGTTATTTTGCCCTCTTTGTACCTTAGTGCATACATCCGACTTTTGCCTATCCCAAGTTTCCTCTTCACTGCTTTGACGCTTCCTCCGTTTTTCAGAGCAAGCATGTTAAATTCTCTCCATGTCATACCTTCTTACATCGCATACCTTACGTCTATTAATCAACTTCGAAAGCTCTGCCAGTTCTATTTTGTCTGTTGTACTTAACACTTTCATGATTTGACGTTTCTTAATTAGGTTCTTCGTTTTCTGGGAAAGCTTGCCAGTGTCCTGTCTAACTACCCTGCCTCCAACTTCCACTGCACACTCCTTAATGATACTCGTCAGATTATCATTCATTGTATCTACGCTAAGGTTGGTTTCCTCACTAATAGCCGAGTACCTGTTCTGCAGCGACACTCTGAATTCCTGTACTTTCCCTCTCAGTGGTAGCTCATTGATTGGCTTCTTGCGTATCAATGTCTGTCGTTTTTTCTTCAAGTCTAGGCGAATTCGAGACCGTATCATTCTATGGTCACTGCATCGTACCTTGCCAAACACTTCCACATCCTGCACGATGCCTGGGTGGGCACTCATTATAAAGTATATTTCGTTCTTATTTTCGCCATTAGGGCTCCTCCTTGTCCACTTGCGGTTTTCTCGTTTTCGGTAGAAGGTATTCAAGATCCGTAAACTATTGCGTTCTGCGAATTCTACTAGTAGCTCTCCTCTGGCGTTTCTAGTACCGATGCCGTAATCTCCTACTGCCTGGTCTCCAGCCTGCTTCTTTCCTATCTTTGCATTAAAGTCGCCCATCACTATAGTATACTGTGTTTTTACCTTATTCATTGCCGATTCCACGTCTTCATAGAAGCATTCAACTGAAGCGTCATCATGGCTGGATGTAGGCGCGTAAGCCTGTGCTACCTTCATTTTGTATCTATTATTCAGTTTAAATACGATACCTACCACCGTTTCATTAATGCTATAGTATTCCTCTATGTTGCCAGCTATGTTTCTGTGAATTAGGAACCCCACTCCCAGTTGTCTTCTGTCTGCCAAGCCCCGATAGCAAAGGACGTGCCCATTCTGTAGCATCGTATAGGCCTCATCTGTCCTCCTAACCTCACTGAGCCCTATTATATCCCATTTAACACCCTCTAGCTTCTCGAATAGTACAGCTAGACTTCCCTCACTAGATAAGGTTCTAACGTTAAACGTTGCCAAGTTCAGGTTCCTCCCACATGCATACGTAATATATAGGCATTACTGTCTGTTATGTCTCATTATTATTGTGTTAAAAACACGGAAAAACGAGCCCTTAGGTATACACTTCTTCCCCTTATATATATATATATATATATATATATATATATATATATATATATATATATATATTGGGAGTAATATTTCAATGAGCCAGTCTTCGTGAAGGTATGGGATATGGCACAACTGGAGCGTTGTCCACAAGGATAAATATATTTATTTCCCAACAGTTTCGGGAGGGGTCCTCCCTCCATCAGGGGATGAGTTATACTGACATGAATTTCCAAACATCGTTTCTGCCGCGTGAGAGGCGATAGGGACGCGACAGCAACAAAGTTTGGAAGTTCATGTCAGTATAACTCATCCCCTGATGAAGGAAGGACCCCTCCCTAAACTGTTGGGAAATAAATATATTTATCCTTGTTGACAACGCTCCCGTTGTGCCATATCCCATATATATATATATATATATATATATATATATATATATATATATATATATATATATATATGACGCATTCACAAGGTGATTCTAGGAGAAGCCGACGAAGAGGAAGTGCGCGTGCATTAGAATAAACGCATGGCATCTGGACCACGACGCGTCTCCATTTTGTAGCGTCACACAAGTCGACAAGATCGCCCTCATCAACGTGCCATGGCTAAGCCAAAGCCTCCGCTCAACGTACAGAAGTTCAAGGGAACACCAGAAGACGTCCCCATCGACAAGTGGCTTCTTCTTTTCGACATGAAGGCAGCCGAGGCATCATTGACTCACCGCGATCGGGTCAGTCATTTCAACGAATACATTGAAGGGGAAGCGTTCAAGTGGTACCTGACAGAGATTTTCGGCAATGGCGAGACAACTTGGGGCGATATCAAGCGTGACATGCAAGCCCGCTTTGCTTCGACTGACGGAGATGCCTTCCGTCTCTTCATTCACTACCGACTGAAAGGAGGGCAGACCATCAAGGACTACTACGACGAGAAAAAGCGACTTGGTTCCTTGGCTGACCTGAAAGAGTGCCACATCATTTCTGGACTGACTGATGGTGTTCCTC
This sequence comes from Rhipicephalus annulatus, assembly GCA_013436015.1. Lineage (NCBI taxonomy): Eukaryota > Metazoa > Arthropoda > Arachnida > Ixodida > Ixodidae > Rhipicephalus > Rhipicephalus annulatus. The sequence continues at coordinate 175,276 of WOVY01000977.1, forward strand.
CTGATGTGGAACTGGCGCTCGCCGGACTGTCTTTCAACTCGTCATTAGAGTGGCTCACCGCTGCTCAACGGGTCGAGACATCTTTAAAACGGGTGAGAGGAGTTTCCTTTACTCATAACGCTAGTATCGCATCAAGAGCTCCACGTCTCTTCAGCAGATCGCAGCAACCGACAATAACTCTTCAACCGCGTGCCCCGCAAAACGAATGTAGATACAGATCGGCTGCTGGTTTCCCACGACAGTTTCACTGGCACAACGAATGGCCGCGCCGCGGCAATGTGTCCGCTATTGATACTGAACAGGGAAACGAGGAGGGCGACCCAGAGTTTCATTAATACACTTCAGTGCTCTTATCAGCGGAAAGCCAGTAAATGCAATTCTCGATACAGGAGCAACAATTACTTGTATCAGCGAGGATGTGTACAAACAGCTAAAGCTTCAGTTGATGAGAGACTCCAGCATCATGGTCCAGCAAGTTGCATCAAGCATTCGAACTTTGGGTCGCGTAAACATTCAGTTACAAATTGGGAACGTCATCAAGAAAGTTTATGCACATGTGCTGCGAGGCATGAGAACGCAATTATTTCTTTGCCTAGACAGCGCTTCATACTTCAATCTTTCTGTAAATCTGGAAAGCAAGTCAGTGACACAAGCATGTGAGAATATGAACCTTCCGCATCACAATGAAAAGTAAACCATTCAAGCCCCGCTGATGCGAACCCTGACATCAGAAAACTTATCAGAGCATGAGTTTGTGGCGCTCGACTCTCTTTTAAGCAAGTATGACGAGATATTTTCGAAATCTCAGACAGATATTGGGTGCATCACTACTGAGAAACATAGGATCGCACTTACCAATGCTGTCCCTATTCGTCGAGCACCATACCGATGTTCACAGGCAGACAAAGTGGAGATCAACGAACAAGTTAACGCTCTCCTCAAGCAAGGTGTTGTGAGGCCTTCATTATCGCCCTACGCCGCACCTGTCATTTTAGCAGAAAAGAAAGGTGAAGGACGCACTCGTCTATGTATTGACTACCGGAAACTCAATGCCATAACGGTACCCGACTTTCAACCAATTCCACGTATAGATGATATTCTTGACCACTTAGGAAAGGCGGAGTTTTTCACTACGTTGGACGTAACGTCGGGATACTGGCATGTGCAAATGCATCCTTACGATGTTCAGAAAACTGCATTTGCCACGCCTGATGGTCATTTTGAGTGGTTGGTAATGCCGTTTGGGTTGAAGAACGCTCCAGCTACATTTGAAAGAGCCATGAAATCAATAATAGCGAAACATCAGCTCACCAATGTTATTAATTACTTTGACGATGTGGTCGTATACTCAGAGACATTTATTGATCATATACGACACCTTGAGGCACTATTGAAAGCTCCCAAAACCGAGAACGTAAAACTCAAACGAAAAAAAGTGCCAATTTGCACGCTGCAGCATTGAATACCTGGGCCACAAAATTTCACAAGGAACAGTGACACCTAAGCAAAGTAATGTGGCTGCCATACTCAAATTTCCTACACCAAAACGAGAAAAAGATCTCCAGCGTTTTCTGGGCACTGTAAACACCTACCGTCAGTACATCCCCCACTTCAGCGATATCGCTCTTCCACTCACAAAACTACTCCACAAAGGCAGCAAGTGGGTGTGGACAGAAGCATGCGAGCAAGCCTTTCGTGAACTGAAGGAGCGGATAACTGAAGAACCGGTGCTTCGCATATACGACCCTTCGAGACCATAAACTGTGTACTGTGACGCATCTGGCGAAGGCATCGGTGCAGTGCTGAAACAACCTGATGACAAAGGCAAAGAACATCCTGTTGCTTACTATTCCCGCAAACTACTTAAGCACGAGGTGAACTATGCTATTACAGAAAGGGAATGTCTTGCCATTGTAGATGCCATTGATAAGTGGCATTGCTACCTTCATGGAAAGCCATTCACTGTTGTAACAGATCACTCTGCACTCCAGTGGCTGAAGAATGTTAAAAATCCTCAAGGTCGTCTCTTCCGGTGGTCTTTGAAACTGTCAATGTATGATGTGAACATCAAACATCAAAAGGGCGCAAGTAATGTCGAAGCAGATGCGCTCTCCAGAGCCCCAATAGTTATACTTCTATCACACGACGACCTTCAGCGATGCAACAATGAGCGTCCAAAAGGAACGCACTCATTGGAAAATAACATCATCATCGTTAAAAGAAAAGGACTACGGAAAATATACGTGCCCCACGAACTACGCCCAACCATTCTGAAGAATGCACATCAACATTTTGGGCATGTCGGAGTGAAGAAGACGCTATCACTCCTGTCTCCGCATTATTATTGGCCGCATATGGTAACCGATGTTTCCACTTACATTCGGCATTGTGATACATGCCAGAGATGCAAGAAGACGAAAGCAAAAAAGTTTGGGACGCTTGAATCACAGCCTCCAGCTGAAGAGCCCTTCGACCTCTTTGCAATAGACACCATAGGAGGATTTTCTGGATATGGCTCGTCAAAAAGGTTTATACACTTGGTTATTGATCATGCGACTCGCTACGTATGGGCGTTTGCTCATAAAAGTGAGAACAGCGACGCCTACATTTCATGCTTAAAAACAATTTTCGCTTCTGAAAAACCACGGAAGCTCCTTTCAGACCGTGGAACAGGATTTACCGCAGGAAAATTCAAGCAGTTTTTAAAACATAATCGTATACACCAACTATTCACCTCATCTCATCATCCACAATGCAACGGCATGAACGAGCGGACTAACCAGACTATCGTAACGAGGCTTAAATGTAAGATCAATGACGAACCACAGAAGTCTTGGACTAAGCTGCTTCCTGAGGTAATTGACGAATACAACAGAACACCCCACGAAGTGACCGGCTACGCACCTTCCTTCCTGATGTATGGAATTCCATCTTATCCTACTGTACTGGAACAACGAGAAGAAACCGTCGAAGAAGCGCGAAAAACTGCAGTTACCAATTCTATCGCCTACCATAATAAGAACAAAGTCATTTATGATAGAAAATTTCTTCCGATTGAGTTCCAAGTCGGTGACTTTGTCCTTTACGAGACACCTTGGCATCCCAACAATGGCAAACTGAGTTCTGTCATGGAAGGACCATACAGGATTCTACGCAAGGTCTCAACAGTGAACTATGAGATCAACCGCTCCGTGCTACCCTTACGTAGAAACTCTGACATTGTGCATGTTACAAACTGCGGCGTTATTTTGAACCTTCTGAACTGAGACTTTCTCGAGGGGAGGGGGAAGTGTGACGCATTCACAAGGTGATTCTAGGAGAAGCCGACGAAGAGGAAGTGCGCGTGCATTAGAATAAACGCATGGCATCTGGACCACGACGCGTCTCCATTTTGTAGCGTCACATATATATATATATTTATATTATTTCCAGCAAGGAAATAACGCTGGCCCTGGAAGAACAAGGAAAAATAGAGTACGACGAACGTTAGTTTTGCACGGTATATTCTGATTGACGTTTTGGTTGGTGGACCAGCCTTTGTCAAAGTAACAAGTACATGTCAACGCGCTTGATTATAAATACCATTCAAAGGGGATAATAAATATCGGCGACGTATATCAGCGATTAGACAATTCATAGCGTGAAGTGTTTATGACGGTACAGTTATATATCATGCAAAAACATAAATATATATATGCATATATAAAAATGTAGAACACCAAAGCAGAAATCACTTCTTCGTGCACACAGCATAACTCTCTAATAACCGGAGATAGATAATGATAAAGCAACAATGAAAGCATGGATATCAAAATATCAAAAAAACGGCGTGATATTACAGTCAGATTGCCCGTCATAAACACAGCTCACTCAATGTTATATCAATAAGATGAGTAGTTGAAGCTTTTATTGAGCGTGCGCGTTCAAATACCGTCTTGCATCCACATTCGTGATAGCGGCGGCGATTAATACACTCAAGTGACTGTAAACATTGGATACACAAATATACACAATAACAGAAGCATTAGAGACGGTATCCAAGCAGCTTAACGGATCACGCTACGGGCCATGGGTTAAGGCTGATAATGCTTGGTGGGCACATTAGAAAGAGTGCCCGTACTTTCGTTTTTTCCTCATTACACGGTGTTGAATTTGTAAATTAGGTATGATTCACGGATTTCCCGATCTTGGTGAGAATGAAAGCCCAATTCAAGTATAATGACCCTAATTCTTTCGAACGAGTGCCCTGGTAAGCGAATATGTTTCGAGAGCGGGAAGTTAGGTTGCGTATTAGTATGGTATTTATGGTTGATTGATTGATATGTGGTGTTTAACGTCCCAAATAGTTATTATGGTTGTTGAAGCGTATTCGGAACGATGTTTCTGTATGGCCAACATACTGTTCTTGGCAGACGGCGCACTCGAGCATGTATGTGACGTTAGAGCTATAGGTATTAAAGGGGCCGCGAATTTTAAGGGTGAAATTATGTGACGTATTAAGGGCTTCCTGGGTGGTATGCATATGTAGGCAAACCTTGCAGCGTGGTTAGTTGCAAGGTGCACAGCCAGATGTTGTGCGTTCGTTTAATTTTGACGATGTTAGCATATCGCGGAGGTTTTTAGAGCGCTGGTAAACTATATATTGCCACATGGTTTGCTTGGGTGAGATCGAAGAGTGAAAGAGTACAAAGACGATCTCTCTGAGCCGCTGCTTGGCTAGTCGACTCAACGAGCCCATTGTATCAAGTTTGTCGTGAGCAATGTGACAGCACTGGTGGAGTTGCTGGGTACAACGTCTCACGATCCACCCGATGCACAAGACTCCGCCCAGCAGCCGGAACACAAGCCCTGCACCCGTGGACACTCCTGTTCATAGAGTAACCTGCCGCCAACGAGGCCTACCGCCTGAGACACCAACCACTGACGCAGTGACTATGACTTCGACACAAGATCCCGTGCAAGCTCCGACACCTTCCACGCCGATCTACTGCACCGTCCAGAACCCGCTCATGCCTAGCCCCTTTCACGGAGAGCAGCATGAAGATGTTGACGACTGGCTGAGTGAGTTCGAACGTGTCGCAGCGATAAATTACTGGGATGATGCCGCGAAGCTCCGGAACGTGTACGCTTGCCTAAAAGATGGTGCCAAGACGTGGTTTTTGAACAGGGATGATGTTCTGACATCTTGGCGCGAGTTCCAGCGTCGCCTCCTGGAGACCTACAGGAGTCCCGACCGCCGCGAACGGGTGGAGCGTGCACTACAATCACGCATCCAGATGCCCAACGAGACCGTCTCGATGTACGTCGAGGACATGACAGGGCTTTTCAAGCGAGCGGATCCTGCTATGGCAGAAGAACAAAAGTTGCACCACCCCATGCGTGGTGTGAAGGAACAACTTTTTGCTGGTTTGGTGCGTAGTCCCCCCAAAAGTGTTGCTGAGTTCCTTACTGAAGCGGCAACAATGGAGCGAGTACTGCACCAACGGTCTGCCCTGTTTGACAGTCAAGTGAATGCTGCCTCAATTCTCGAAATTTTCGCCACCCCTGCGAGCAAGAGCCCCGAATGGATTCGCGAGATCATCCGATCAGTCGTCCGGGAAGAAATGGAAAAGAAGTACGGGACAAGGCAAATCGATGTTGGTTCTATCACCAGTGTCATCCGTGACGAGGTCCAGCAGTTGCTGCATGCCCATCGTATTCCGCCCACGTCGGTTGATCCGGAAGTGGCTCCTGTGTCTACTGACAGTCGCCGTCGTACGTACGCGGAAGCCTTGCGATCTGCCCCTCCTCTTTTTGGTCAAGGAGTCCCGACCCAGCCAGTGCCACACGTCCCGATCCAGACAGTGCCGCACGTCCCGATCCAGACAATGCCATACGTCCCGATCCAGACAATGATGCCGTCAGTCGCGATTCAGTCAGCGCACGCTGATTTGGACATCGATAGTCGCCGTGCACCGACGCGCAAGTCTGATCTTTGGCGTACGCCAGACAGACGACCCCTCTGCTATCATTGCGGTGAGGCTGGTCACATTTACCGCGAATGCCCATACCGGCAACTTTGACTGCGCGGATTTTCCGTCAACTACCCTCGTCCCCGAATTGGTCAAAGGCCAAGGGATATCGAAGAGTATCTCGCGCAACAGCGTGCACCCTTTACACGATGGCAATCGCGGTCCCCATCTCCGAGGAGACCCGCAGTCACTGGGCCACGTTTCGGGGTGATGGCACGGGAACGCTCCCCGAGCCGTTGTCGGGAAAACTGAAGGCAGCGGCCTTTCGGGGCAAGGTCGCTGGGACTCAAAGTGCGGAAGACCTCCCATCGACGCTTGCACGGAAAGCCGAAGGCATTTCGTCAGAGAATAACCGCAGTACCGAAGAAACGCCGACATCCACATCTGAACCTAGTGACCACGTGTCACTCGACATACCTGTGCTGATTGATGGTCTTCAGGTCAGTGCATTGGTAGACACTGGTGCAGACTATTCGATTATCAGCGGGAGGCTAGCGAAAGATCTCAGGAAAGTGATCAGGCCGTGGATAGGAACGCGAATTCGAACAGCTGGAGAACACGTTGTAACACCGCTGGGTCACTGTACCGCAAGAGTGAAAATTCGTGCGTCAATATTTGTGCTCAGCTGCCTCGTTCTTTGCGACTGTTCGCGTCAGCTGATTATCCTCATGGACTTCCTTCGGGAATACGGTGCCATCATAAATCTCCGTGAGTGCATCGTGACCTTTTCGACTCAAGGCGCAACAGATCGAGACGCTGATAACTGCCGTAGACCTGCGCTGCGTGTTGCTGATGACAGTGTGACGCTGCCACCTCGAGCAACTGTCCCCATTGAAGTCACTTGTGAAGACTTCCAAGATGGCGACGTGGTGGCTGAAAACAACTTATCACTTCTGCTGCTCCAAGGTGTATGCGCCGACCGAAGTGTTGTGCGCGTCCGTGACGGACAGTCAACGATACTAGTTACGAACTTCAATTACGAGCACTGGCATCTTTTCCGCAGAACCACCCTAGCTTATGGAGACCCTGTTGCCGACGTCATGGAGTGCTTCGCGTCCGAGGAAACGCATGAGGATGAAGAATTTCTAGACGGCATCGACATTAATTCGACGCTGTCAGACGAGAGAAAGGCTGCACTTCATGACTTTTAAAGGGAGTTTCAATAAGGTTTCACCTCTTCTTCTAAAGTCCGTCAAACACACCTCACGAAGCATCGAATTTCCTTATCGCGTTTCTGCCAAAGAACGCGAGGCTATTCAGACACAAGTAAAAGAGATGCTCTATGACGGGATTATTCAACCATCCAGCAGCGCTTGATCCTCGCCAGTCGTTCTAGTAAAGAAAAAAGATGGAACGCTGCGATTCTGTATTGACTACAGGAAGCTTAACAGCGTCACAAAAAAGGACGTCTACCCGCTTCAACGGGTCGACGACTCCCTCGACAAGTTACGACGCGCGAAGTATTTTTCGTCCATCGATCTAAAGAGTGGCTATTGGCAAATTGAAGTGGATGAATGAGACCGAGAAAAAACCGCATTTGTCACTCCAGGCGGACTTTACAAATCGAGTTCTTCCCTTCGGCCTCTGTTCTGCACCAGCCACTTTTCAAAGGATGATGGACACAGTTTTCGCTGGCTTGAAGTGGCAAACTGCCTTGTCTACCTCGATGATGTGGTCATCTTTTTCGAGAGCTTTGAAGAACATCTGAAGCGTCTGAGAAAGGTTCTGGAAGCTATTCGCACAGCTGAACTCATGCGGAAACCTCAAAAATGCCATTTCGGCTATGAAGAGCTAAAATTTCTGGGACATGTCATTAGTGCGGATGGAGTGCGACCTGATCCAGATAAAACTGCTGCTGTCGCCGCCTTCCCTGTTCCATCAGATAAAAGAGCAGTACGCCGTTTCCTCGGCTTGAGCACGTACTATCGCCGATTTATCGCCAACTTCTCGAAGATAGCTGAACCTTTTACGCGACTCACCCGAGATGACGTGCCCTTTACTTGGGGCGCAGAACAAGATACAGCGTTCACAGAGTTACGACAGAGAATGCAAGCAGCCCCTGTTTTTGCCCATTTTGATGAGGACGCTGCTACAGAAATTCATACAGATGCCAGCAACGTCGGACTTGGCGCTGTCATTGTACAACGACATGGCGGCGTTGAGCATGTGATAGCTTACGCCAGTCGTACTCTTTCTCGAGCCGAGACCAACTATTCTACGTCAGAAAAAGAATGCCTCGCAGTCGTGTGGGCGACGAACAAATTTCGGCCTTACCTCTACGGTCGTCCCTTCAAAGTGGTGACTGACCACCACTCGCTCTGCTGGCTGGCAAATCTCAGAGATCCATCCGGCCGTCTCGCACGGTGGAGTTTGCGTTTGCAGAAGTTCGATATTACGATTGTGTACAGGTCAGGGCGCAAACACGAAGACGCCGACGTGCTTTGTCGAGTGCCTGTGGGGAACGCTGTCAGGGGCTCCGAAGATGAAAATGCCTTTATTGGAGCAGTTAGCAACTCCGAATTTATGTGAAAGCAGCGGGCAGACGACGAAGTACGCCCAGTCATTGATTCCCTGGAAGGCCACAGCTCTCAGGTACCTCAACACATTGCTAGTGAGCTGTCCTCTTTTTGTTTAAGAAGAGGCATTCTTTACAAGAAAAATGCCCGTGGTAGCGACAAAGCCTTCCCACTCGTTGTTACTACCGACATGTGTGATGAGATCCTCCTTGCATGCCACGACGAGCCCACGTCAGGACATTTGGGCTATTCGCGAACTCTCGCCAGAGTACGCCAACAGTATTACTGGCCGCGGCTATCAACTTGTGTACATCGATATGTGAAAGGCTGCCGTGATTGCCAGCGCCGCAAGACTCCGCCTGTGAGACCCACGGGCCTGCTCCAACTGATCGCACCACCACGGACTCCGTTTGACCTCGTGGGAATGGACCTTCTCAGGACCTTCCCTTTGTCGTCCTCTGGGAACAACTGGATTATAGTTGCGACAGATTATCTTACTCGTTATGCTGAAACAAAAGCGTTACCCCGTGGCACGGCCTCTGAAGTCGCGCAGCTCTTCGTGCACCAAATCATCCTACGGCATGGTGCCCCGTCATGCGGGATACGGACAGAGGGACGTCGTTTACAGCATGAATGATGGAGGACATTTTTAAACTGAGCTGCACAAGTCATCGAAAAACAACGGCTTATCAACCGCAATCAAAAGGATTGACAAAGAGGCTTAACAAGACCATAGAGGACATGCTGTCAATTTACGTGGACGTACAACACAAAACCTGGGACGAGATTCTTCCATACACCACGTTTGCTTACAATACGGCAACGCAAGAAACAACGCGATTTCCGCCTTTCCGACTTGTTTACGGACGCAACGTGCGAACCATGCTCGATGCTATGCTTCCGTGCGATCAAAGCAATGAACTTGCTCAAGAAGCTGAAGAATACACTCAATACGCCGAAGAAGCTCGTCAGCTAGCTCGCATAAACACCAGTCACCAACAAGATGCAGACGCACGACGTTACAACCACCGCCATCGAAATGTCACCTACCACCCTGGGGACCGAGTGTGGGTGTGGATCCCTGTCCGGCGACCAGGCTTATCCGAAAAAAAAATGCCCGCAGCTTCTCTCGGGGGAACACTGAGGAGGATGCGGAGCATATAATTGGTTAACGGGTTGTTAAAGTGCGACTTACTTGGGTCGATGGCTAAATTGGTTAACGTGGTTGTGAAATGGGGTGTTAAATTGCGACTTACTTGGGTCGATGGCTAAATTGGTTAACGTGGTTGTAGGAGGGGGTGTTAAATGAGTGAACACGTACACACGTATGCGAAAGGGCGGCGCTGGTCGAATTGATTGATATGTTGGGTTTAACGTCCCAAAACCACTATATGATTATGAGAGACGCCGTAGTGGAGGGCTCCGGAAATTTAGACCACCTGGGGTTCTTTAACGTGCACCCAAATCTGAGCACACGGGCCTACAACATTTCCGCCTCCATCGGAAATGCAGCCGCCGCTGCCGGGATTCGAACCCACGCCCTGCGGGTCAGCAGCCGAGTACCTTAGCCACTAGACCACCGCGGCGGGGCAGGCGCTGGTCGAAGGGACGTCGATCATTGTGTTTGTAAATTCGTTGGAATTCATTTCACCGCGACCTTGGACGTCGACGCGCCGTACAAACCAACCGACGAGCGGCAACTGAGCGAGCGAGCGCCGACCTTGAGTATATATACAGCGCGACGGCGCATGCACTGTCAGCTGTTGAATGTTCTCGAAGCGCGACGGCGCATGCGCGTCCACTGGAGAATCAGGAGAATTGTAGAATGTTCTCGAAGGGGAGAAGCGCGCGCGGCACAGATGGTGGGTGACGGTGCATGCGCGCGTCAGCTGTCGAATGTTCGAGAAGGGGGAGAAGCGCAACGGCGCATGCGCGCGCGTCAGCTGCCGATGTTCTCGAAGCGCGACGGCGCATGCGCGCGCGTCAGCTGCCGATGTTCTCGAAGCGTGACGGCGCATGCGCGCTACATTATACAGCTAGCGAATGTTCGTGAAGAGGAGAAGCGCACGCGGTGTGTAGAGGAGGAAGGGTGCACAGATGGTGGAGGAGTGAAGCGCGCGCGGTTTGTAGAGGAGGAAGGGATGCACAGATGGTGGAAGAAGGAGGAGGAAGCTTGCGGACGGCGCCGCACTACAAGCCTCGAGTATTAGATGCTCCGCATCTAAAACTCCTAAGCCGTTATTTTGGACCGTACAAGGTTCTTAGACGAGTCACAGATGTTACCTACGAGGTATTACCGGACGGCGTAGCGTCTTCTCGTCGACAGCTTCGGCCCAAAACCGTGCATGTCGTTCGGCTGAAGCCCTACTTCACACAGTAGCCCTTGTGGTTTGACGTGCCACGACATGTCTTGACTTTGCGTTGCTGCTGCTGTTTGTGTTCTCCTGTGTTTTTATGCCTTTTATTTTTGCGCTTGGCGCAAGCGTTGAGGAAACTTCCTCATTTGCGCTGCGAGTACTGGCACTCTCCCTCTTTTGGTCCTCTATATCTGCGTGTGTATGCCCTCATTTTTTTTATTTACGAGCATCGAGTCGATGCATTCAAAGGGAGGGGGACTATTGCCACATGATTTGCTTGGATGAGATCGAAGATGAAAGAGGACAAAGACGATCTCTCTGAGCCGCTGCTTGGCTAGTCGACTGAACGAGCCCATTGTATCAAGTATGTCGTGAGCAACGTGACAATATATATATATATATATATATATATATATATATATATATATATATATATATATATATATATATATAAAGTCCTGTGAATTATTACACTAATTTCCCCCTCGACGGAAGTGTCCAGCCTGGCCGCGAAATCCGCTGTGCACGCAAACGATAGAACTTGAGGGGCGCGAAACATGCACAATCTTCGCCCCGTGGCAGTGCTGGTCAGTGGGGGCATGAACAGGTGTGACACGGTAGTTCACCGGTGAGGTCTGCTCGAAAACTTTGTAGGGGCCAAGATAGCGTGACTCGAGCTTCTGGCATAAGCCAAGCGTTCGTGCTGAAGTCCATAAAAATACATCGTCACCAGTCGGTACACAACAATGCGGTGAGTGGTATCGTAACAATGTTTGCGATCTTCTTGGCTAGCTTCGGTGTTTACACGGGCAAGACGACGACATTGAGTAACACGAGACAGAAACTGCTCGCAAACGAATGGTGATGAGTTCATGGGGCCACAAGAGAAAGAAACGTCGAGTGGTGATGTCGGTTGGCGTCCGTATACTAGGAAAAATGAAGAATAGCTGGTGGTTCGTTGAACTGACGTATTATATGTATACATTACAAAGGGAAAATGGCATCCCAGTTACGATGGTCAGGTTGGATATACATGGCATGTATATGTCACACAGCGTGCATGTCACACAGCGTGCGATGAAATCTCTCTGTTAAGCCATTGGTTCGTGGGTGATAGCTAGAAGTTGCTTTATGATTTGTTTTTGATGCTTGGAGAACTTCACTGAGCGTGCTTGAAAAAAGTGTCTTGCCTCAGTCACTCAAAAGAAGACAAGGGGACCCTTGACATAGGTAAATAACATTCAAGAAGACAGTTGCTACTTCGAAAGCAGTTACTGAAGTGATCGAAGCTGTCTCAGCGTATTGGGTAGAGTGACCAGTTGATCACTTGACCTGGTACGCGGTGACGATCCATCTCTTGCCGTCTGAGGTAGTTGGGAGGCGTCGGAAGAGGTGAATTCCAACGAGAGAGAACGGCTCTGCTGGGCAAGGAAGTAGTTGTAGGGTCCCGACTGGAGCAGTAGTTGGCCGCTTGAAGTGTTGGCACAGTGCGCATGAGGCTATATACTTAGTTACCGTCGTCGAAGAAGAAACGCATGCAATGAAAGGGAGAACTAAGTCGCAGTTAGAGTGATCAGGTGTCACGTACAGAGAAAGCGTATCACCGAGAGTACGATTAAAGCGCTCGGTAGCCCCGTTGGTTTGAGGGTGGTAAGTGGTACATGTGCGATGTATAATAGCACACTCAGCGAGTAATTGTTCAATCGTGCCAGAAGAATTGACTGTGGACGCGCTCGTAGGTTTTGTAGTGACCAATGTGGCCTGACGTTAAGTCGTCGTGTGAAGCGCGCTGAGCTTCAGTGCGAAGTGCGCGTGGTATGACGGGAAGCCATCGATGGCTTTTCGGGTTAAAATGTATCGATAGAACACATCGTCTATTAACTTGAATGGTCGGAATTGTTTCTGGAGCCTGGCATTTGGGGAAGGTGAAGCACCGGTAAGCCGACCGATGAGGTCATTGCAATAAAAATAGGCTCACTGGTGAATAAAAAGTACTGAAAGATGGGCGGATGAAGGCAAGGAAGAAATGGATGATATCGATGGGGCGTCCTCAGCATAGTCAATTTGACAAGGGGATGTGACGTGCGTCTATGGCGGCAAATGGCATCATGACAAAGCGTTGATATCCTGGTGCTGTCTGCCGGTTTTGTAGATGACGTGAATGTCATATGCTTGTAATTAGAGAATGCAGTGGCCAAGGCACCCCGACAAGTTTTCGATTGTCGGCAGCCAGCATAGAGCATGGTGGTGTGTCACGACAGTAAAATTTCGACCATGTAGATACGAACGAAATTTTTGGATCGGCCAGACAACAGTCGAACACTCTTGCTCGGTTACCGAGTACCTCTCTCTGCAGATATGAGAGTGCGGCTTGCATACGTGACAACTTTCTCACGAAATGCATCGTCGCGCTGGAAGAGTACGGTGCTGATTCGTTGTCCGCCAGCGTCAGTGTGTAATAACGTAGGTGCCTTGTCATCGAAATAACAAAGCACTGGTGGGAATGTCAGTGCATGCTTGAGTTTTTGAAATGAGGCTTCACACTTATCATTCCAATCGAAGGAACCGGTACTAGCAAGGTGTTTTTGGAGAGGAGTGGCAATGGTGGTGAAGTTGCGAATAAAGCATTGAAAGTACGATGCAAGTGCAAGAAATCTGTGTAGCTCTTTACAACGAAAGGGGCGCGGAAAATTGAGTACTGCGGAAATTCAGTCTGGATCGGGCTGGATGCCGTCTTTACTAACGAGATGTTCGAGAGCTTTTACAACTGTCGTAATGAAATGGCACTTCTTCGTGTTTAGTTTTACTCCAGCATTAGAGAGGCATGTGAGCACTTCATCTAGGCGTTGCAGAGGTCAGCGAAAGTCGAAGAGAACATGACAATATTGTCAAGACGTCAAAACAGAGGTCTTGCCGCAGAGATTGAGACACCAGAAGCAGGTCGGTTCTTTTAATAGAACGCGCAAGAGCGTTCTTCTTTTTCATTCATTTCCTTGTACTTCATGGCACATGCACTACTGCCATTGTCTTTCTTTTTGACAAGCACGTGACATTTGCCCCCCTCCAAAAGAGGCATCGTCCTGATGCACAACTTAGGCGCTCTACCAGGCGTATGAAGTGGTTGCGTCAACTGGATAAATACGGTTTCATACGCACGACATGTACGACTTCGGGTAAATGCTTTTGGCGCTTAGAACTACAGTCAGTGTCAGAAACAACTTCATAGTTCACGTCGTTCAAGCGTCGCGTGACGCAGTGTGGGCCAGAGTACCGTCTTAGCAGTTTTTCCGACAGTCCACGTCAACGTATCGGAATCCAGACCTAGACCTTGTCGCCTGGTGTGTAGCTTATAAACTTGTGTCGGGGGTTGTACAGTTGTGCACCTTGATGCTGTTGATGACAGATGCGCACACGCGTGAGCTGTCTGGCTTCCTCGGCTCGCTGAGTGAACTCTTCGGCGTCTACATGGATGTCGTCAAACTCATGCGGCAACATGGCGTCCAACGTTGTCCTGACTTCGCGACCATAGATCAGCCCGAACGGCGTCATTCCAGTGGTTTCTTGTCGAGCGGTATTATAGGCAAAGGTCACGTACGGCAATATCTTATCCCAGTTTTCATGTTCCGTGTCAACGTACATGCTGATCATGTCTGTGAGGGTCCTATTGAGGCGCTCCGTCAGTCCGTTTGTCTGCGGATGGTATGCAGTTGTTCTCCGGTGAGCTGTACCGCTGAGTCTGAGAACCGACTCCAAAAGCTCTGCGGTGAAGGCAGGTCCTCTGTCTGTGATCACTGCTGTCGGAGCGCCATGCCACAGGACGATGTTTTCAATGAAGAACTGAGCGGCTTCTGCTGCTGTGCCGCGCTGCACAGCTTTAGTCTCCGCATAACGGGAGAGGTAATCGGTGGCCACGATTATCTATCTGTTCCCTGTTGTAAAAGTTGGAAAGGGACCCAGGAAATCCATTCCAATCTGGGTGAACGGCTTCGCTGGTGCTTCGACTGGATGTAAAGGACCGGCTGGCTTGCTGGGAGGTGCTTTGCGTCTTTGGCAGTCGGTGCAAGTTCGCACGTGATGGTTAACAGCAGTAGATAACTTTGGCCAGTAGTACTTGCATTGTAGTCGGCACAATGTTCGGGTGTAGCCTAGATTACCAGAAGTTGCTTCATCATGGCACACTTCCATAATATCTTTTCGAAGAGAGGCAGGCACGACGAGCAAGTGCGGGTTGCCGGTCGGTAAGGAGTTTTTGCCAAACGGCCAGATGGATCTTTAAGGTTGGTGAGCCAGCACAAAGAGTGATGGTCGCTAACAACCTTGAAGGAGCAGCCGTACAAATATGGACGAAATTTGATGACCGCCTACACCACGGCGAGACACTCCTTCTCGGTGGTCGAGTAGTTCTCCTCCATGCGAGAGAGAGAGGTCTACTGGCGTAGGCTATTACTCTTTCACAGCCGTCTTGCCACTGCACCAGAACGGCACCCAGACCTACATTGCTGGCGTCAGTGTGAAGTGCTGCAGGGGCTTCCTGGTCGAAGTGTGCGAGAACTGGAGGTGTTTGCAGGCGTTGTCGTAGTTCATTGAACGCCAATTGCTGTTGTTCACCCCAAAAGAAGGGGACGTCCTCACGTGTGAGTCGTGTCAATGGCGCCGCAATAGACGAAAAGTCCTCGATAAATCACCGGTAATAGGCGCACAACCTTAAGAAGCGTCTTGCGGCCTTTTTGTCGCGTGGTGCAAGAAATTGCGCAACGGCGTCTATTTCGGCCGGGTCAGGTCGAACACCCTCGTGACTGACGACGTGGCCTAGGAAGCTGAGTTCGTTAAAACCAAAATGGCATTTTCCGGTTTTAAATTAAGGCCGGCCGAACGTATGGCTTGGAGGACGGTGAATAAATGGCTGAGATGTTCCTCGAATGTTGCTGAGAATACAACAACATCGTCCAGATTGACCAAGCATGTTTGCCACTTCAGGCCTGATAGTACGGTGTCCATGAGACGCTGAAAAGTGGCTGGTGCTGAGAACAACCCAAAAGGAAGCACCTTAAATTCGTATAGACCATCGGGCGTCACGAAGGCCGTTTTTTCACGATCTCTTTCGTCGACTTCTATCTGCCAGTAGCCGCTTCGGAGGTCCATTGAAGAGAAATAGCGCACATGACGCAGCCGATCGAGTGAATCGTCTATGCGGGGCAGTAGATAGACATCTTTCTTCGTGACTTGGTTCAACTTGCGATAATCAATACAGAAGCGCAAGCTGCCGTCTTTTTTCTTGACCAAAACCACGGGGGACGCCCAAGGACTTTTTGAAGGTTGTATGACGTCATCCGCGAGCATCTTGTGTACTTGCTTCTGTATCTCCTCGCGCTCTTTCGGAGACACACGGTAGGGGTTTTGCCGAATCGGTCGCGTGTTGTCTTCAGTAATGATGCGGTGCTTGGTCAATGGTGTTTGTTGGATCTTTGACGTACGCGAAAAGCAGTCTTCGAATTGGTGTATAAGTTCAAGAAGGCGCTTCCTATCAGAGGGCGGTAGCGTAGAGCAGATGTCCACCGACAAAGTTGTCGAGGCGGAGACAGCCTCGTTATCTGGTTGCAAGGCAAAACAATCTCCGGCTTGGTGTACATCGTCGTCGTAGGCAATTGCGGTACCCTTCTGAATGTGACGGCGCTCTTTGCTGAAGTTCGTGAGGAGCACTTGTGCCTGTCCACCAGTAAGCGCCAGGACGCCCCTTGCGATGGAAATGCCTTGCGTGAACAAAAGAGTGACTATGTGCTCCGCTATCACATCTTTATAGCAAGGACACCCACTGGACACCGACACAAGGCAGCAGGATCTCGGTGGGAATGTCACATCGTCGGCTATTCGCAAACGGCTGCTTGGCTCTTCGCTGCTGTTGTCGGCATACGGATGTGCGCAAAACGTCACCATACGTTGAGATATGTTGATAACAGCGCCATGATCTTGAAGAAAATCCATGCCCAAAATTAACTCTTTACAGCAGTCTGGCACAGGATGAAAGTGACCACGAAGCTAGAATCCCCGATGCGAAGTCTAGTGGTGCATTTACCCGTGGGAGTCATCAGCTGATCACCAGCACTTTTTATGTGCGGCCCTGTCCACGGTGTCTAAGGTGGTCGGCGAGCTCTTGTCGCATGCTTGAGAAGTCGGCGCCTGTGACGACCAGTGCTGTAACGTGATGTCCGTCACTGAGAACGCTCAGATCGGCACGTACAACTTCATCGGTATTAGTATTCGTCGTCGCAGTCGTCATACCTTGTTGCGATGATTGGGGGAACTTTTCTGTGTCTCGACGATTGGCAACCTTGCCCCCCGAGGTCGCATCAGTTAGTTTCCCTGGTGCGGGCTAGGCGAACGGCCGCTGGTGACGTCCGCGTAGGTCTGAGGGAAGTCACGGTGACGCGCAGGTGATCGCCAGCGACACGGTGGGGTTGCTTGGGCAGGCGATAGTTGATCGGCATCGTGGGCACGACAGTCTTCTGAGCGGAAAAAAGTTGGACGAGAAAAGTTCCCAAACCCGGAATCGCAATGACGGCAATAGCGGGCAATGTGACCGGGTTCTCCGCAGCGGAAGCAAATGGGTCGACGGTCGGCCATGCGCCATAAGTCAGTTTGGCGAACTGGTGGTTGTCTCGTAGAATCCCGTAGCCACCAAGGTACGGCAGCGGGTCATGGCTGGAAGGGCGGCGCCACAAATGTCGGTGGAGGGCGACGGACCACATCAGCGTAGCTCACTGGATGTAGCTCAGGACTTGGCGCGGGTGGTGTAATAGCTTACTTCAACTGCTGCCGGGCGATTTCGGCAACATATGCGACTGGCGGTGGAGCAAGGGGAATGGAGAGGGCCCGAAGTTCCTCACGCGGTATTTCCCAAATCATTTGTCGCAGGGAACTTTCGCATACGGCAGTGTTCTGAGCTGCAGCACTTACTGCCGTGTGGGTCTGCAGGCGGTCAAAGTGTTGGCGTCGTTGTTGCAGTGCGCGCTCGATGACAGTCGCCTCTCTTATGAATTCATCTACCATGGTAGGTGGATTTCGTACGAGGCCCGCAAACACTTTTTCTTTAACACCCTGCATTAGATGACGCACCTTCTTCGCCTCGGGCATGTCAGGGTCAGCTCGTCGGAGCAGACGGATCACACCCTCTGCGTACATGGTGGCTGCTTCATTGGGTTTTTGCACACGGGCCTCAATCACTTGCTGCGCGCTATACCGTTGGTCCGAGTTCAAAAATGTAGCGAGGAGCTTTCGACGGAAGTCTTCCCAAGATTGGAATGTAGCCTCGCGGTTCTCATACCACGTGCGAGCGCTATCTTCTAGTGCGAAATATGCACGGCCACGTTTGTGCTGTTTGCGCCCATGGTTGGATACAGCGACCCGTTCGAACTGTTCGAGCCAGTCCTCGACATCCTCGTACTCTTCTCCACGGAAAACTTCAGGAACGCGAAGATGTTCAAGAGTTACCTGCGAGGGAAGAGTGGTCTGCGATGGCGGGATAACCGTGGATGTCGTAGGAGCTGCCATGCTGGAAAGAGGCGGAACAGGTGTGTACTCGGGACTTAGGCCTTGTAGGCGCCGACTGAATCGGTGCACTGGAGTCGTGACGAGGGGCTGAGTCTCTGGACTAGGTGAACGGGTCCGAGCAAGACTGTCCTGCATCAGGTTGTAGGCTCCAGCACCTCCACCAGTGTCAAGACGTTAAAACAGAGGTCTTGCCGCAGAGATTGAGACACCAGAAGCAGGTCGGTTCTTTTAATAGAACGCGCAAGAGAGTTCTTCTTTTTCATCCATTTCCTTGTACTTCATGGCATATGTACTACTGCCATTGTCTTTCTTTTTGACAAGCACGTGACAATATAATCATGGTAGCATAGACAAGTTTTGCACTTGAGGCGACGAAGAACAGTGTCGAACATCCTTTCAAATGTTGCGGGGGCATTACATACGCCGAATCACATTACATGATACTCGTAAAGACTATCTGAAAAAGGTGGTCTTTTCTTTGTCTGCTTCGTCCATTGGAATTTCCCAATATCCGGACCGAAGGTCGTGGAAGGAGAAGTATTGGGCACTTTGTAATGAGGTAAGCGCATCGTCTGTACGGGGCATCGGATATACGTAATTTCAAGTAATCTTGTTGATTGCGCCGTAATCAAAACAAAATCGTACCAATCCATCCTTCTTTTGTACCAAGACAACGGGTGATGACCAAGAGCTGGCAGAGGGTTGTATAACGTTGAGTGGGCAGTGGAACGGAGTGGCCGCCACCATGGTCTCATCCAACCACTTTTTGCTTTTCGTACAGTTGTTCGCAGTCATCAGCACGAGCTCGCTGGACGGCGTGGAACCACATGCGCCTGGCACGCCATACGGCACGTGCCCTCCCCAGCCCGAACCGAGCCGTTGTTGCCCGGTGCCACTTCAACCTCACGTTCCGATAACCCCTTACGCTGCCACCAAGCCAACCGCATCGACATCGTCAAGCCACCCAGAAAACTACAAATACAGCCAGCCTTGCACCGCGCGCCTCAGTCTCAGTGGGCAGTGAAACGGAGCGGCCGCCACCATGGTCTCATCCAACCACTTTTTGCTTTTCGTACAGTTGTTCGCAGTCATCAGCACGAGCTCGCCGGACTGCGTGGAACCACATGCACCTGGCGCGCCATACGGCACGTGCCCTCCCCAGCCCAAACCGAGCCGTTGTTGCCCAGTGCCACTTCAACCTCACGTTCCGGTAACCCCTTACGCTGCCACCAAGCCAACCGCATCGACATCGTCAAGCCACCCAGAAAACTACAAATACAGCCAGCCTTGCACCGCGCGCCTCAGTGGGCAGTGGAACGGAGCGGCCGCCACCATGGTCTCATCCAACCACTATTTGCTTTTCGTACAGGTTGGTCCCTCGAAAGATTATAGCGCTAAGCGATCTAGCAACTATTGTCTGCTGCTCATTCCGTGCCCACATGTGTTGCTTGATATAGTCGCCGAGTGTTTTGTCATTATAAAGGAACTTATTCTTTGCGGGGATATTGAACAGAATCCTGGTCCGAATATCGAAGTATTAGCCGCCATCAGCAAACTAACTGCACACTTGGATGAGCGTCATGACAACTTGCAGAAGACTATTAAAGAAGTTAAAGAAAACCAGTTGCTACTTGATTCCAAAGTAACAGACTTAACCACCCGACTAACTGTACTTGAACAGAAGATTATTTCCCTCGAGAGCGTTCCCGACAATGCACGGATGCAAGGTCTTGTAACGGCTGCTGTGCGACACGAAAGTGTTGCTCTCAGTTCACGGCTTGATGACTTCGAGGATTGCTCTCGTAGGGAGAACCTAATTTTTTATGGAATATTGGATTCTGCTTCAGAAACCTGGGCTGAGTCGGAGCTAAAAATTCGCGAAATCCTGTCTGCGTCCCTTAAACTGGAACCTTCTAATGAACCCATCTCCCGTGCACACAGGCTTGGAACATATGTACAGAACAAATGTCGACCTGTTATTGTTCGCTTCAGTTCGTTCAAAACAAGAGAAAGTGTCTTTACTAAGAAATCGATGTTTCGCTGCACCCCGTGTCAGTTAGCGAAGATATCTGCAAGGCCACGCGCCACATCCAGAAAAAGCTTTTCAATTTCACGAAAAGCACTGGCCAGTCATATTGCTTGAAGTATAACAAGATACTAATCAACAAGAAAGCCTACGTTTATTGTCTGGTCACCGATCGTGTAACTGAGGCAGGACCTATTTGTGATAACCCCGTCCACGTTGCTCCCGAAGTCAGCAATGCAGAATGCGCAGGGGCCAGCGCTCCTCCTTCACATCGATAGCTAGATAAGCATTTCCGAGCTCACGAATTTTCTTTCTTGCTATGTTATTCTCGAAGTGTTACTAACAAGCGTGATGCCCTATCTGCGCTAATAGATACATGTCTAGCTGATCTCGTCGTAGTAACTGAAACTTGGCTGTCCGCGGAAATTGAAAATAACGAAATATTTAACTGTTCAAAAAAGTTCTACCGCTGTGACCGGGGTACGAGGTGCGGGGGCGGCGTATTGATTGCCATTAGCGACGAGAGTAGCTCATTCAGCGTGCCTGTTGTTTCACCGCTTGAAATTGTTGTCGCGTGTGTTCGCATTAACCACAAAGATCTCGTTGTTTGTGGCTGCTACCGGCCTCCTAACCTTACTACCGGCTTCGCAAATGAATTTCACGATGTACTAAATAAGTTGCGAGTAAGGTTTCCGGCTGCGTATATGTTTCTCCTAGGTGACTTTAACTTCTCTAATGTTTCGTCGTCTCCCCCTTTCCCAATAATTTCATCAGCTTCTGCTGACAGAGCTGCCTTTCTTGATGTGTTTTCAGACTTTAACATTACCCAGCTGGTCAACGCTCCAACCCGCATTACCTTGTCCACCTCCTCAGTTCTAGACTTGGTGCTGACCACGCATCCCGACCTAATTAAACCCCTATCAGTTATTCCGGGCGTAAGCGACCATCTAGGTATTAATTTTAACATGACTAAAACAACTAAAAGAAATGATAGCTCAAAAGTTTTTAGGGACTACAAAACAGCCGACTATGTTTCAATTAATAATGAGCTTCAGCTTTTCCTAAACAATTACCTTTCGCAATTTCTGGAAAAGTCCGTGCAACAAAACTGGAATTTGTTTAAGCAGAAAGTAGCAGAACTTACCAATCGTTTTATTCCACTCCAAATAATTAGGCAAAACGCAGAGTCCTCTTGGTTCACGCTCACACTAAAATGACTACTGAATAAAAAGAAACGAATTTTTCGAAGGGCAAAGCTAACTAACAACGCGGAAATGTGGTCCCCTTATCATCACGCAGCTGACGAGTACACTCGCGTATTATTCGTTGCAAAAGAAAATTATTATCAACAAACGCTTCCCTCCCTGCTTGCAACTAACCCACAGAAATTTTGGCAGATGATTAGGGGAAATGAAAAAAGGCGATAGAATTAATCCATGATGATAACAGCCGTTTACCAAAAGAAGAGTGTTGTGTCTTTTTAAGCTCTGTGTTTTCATCATGCTTTGTTAAACCTACAGCACTTTCCTTTCCTGATACCCCCACCCACAACTTTGTTCCCATGGAACTCCTTTTATTTGACTGTGTCGGCATACAAAAATTGATAGAAAACATGAAATTAGCCAGTGCTCCACGTGAAGACGGTATCTGTGCAAAGTTTTTGCATAATACCTCTGTTTAACGTCTGTCATTTTACGTAAGCTTTTCACACAGTCTGTGGAATGTCATTGCCTCCCAGGCGACTGGAAAGCGAGAAAGGTGGTTCCTCTTCACAAATCAGGTGACGTTCGTAACCCCCACAATTACAGGCCCATATCGTTAACAAGTATACCGTGTAAGCTCATGGAACACGTCATCTACTCCCACATAATCACTTTTTTAGAAAACAACTCGTTCCTTAGTGATCACCAGCATGAATTCCGGAAACAGTACTCGTGTGAGACCCAACTTCTCCGCTTTATTATTGACCTTTTTCTTGCCATTGACGCTTCTTCCCTTGTTGACTGTATTTTTCTCGACTTTGCTAAATCTTTTGACTCTGTATGCCATAAACTGCTACTGCTAAAACTAAGCAAACTTAATCTTGATGCTAACTTAATAAAATTGATTGAATGCTTTCTAAGAGACCGCTCCCAATTTGTAACTGCGAATGAATCCAACTCCCCCCTCTCATCCGTAACCTCTGGTGTCCCCCAAGGATCCGATCTTGGCCCACTACTCTTGCTGATTTACATTAACGATTTGCCACATAACGCCTCTTCTTCTATTAAACTTTTCGCCGATGGTTGTGTTATTTATCGCGAAATTAAAACCCCTTTTACCACCTTGCCCTTCAGTGTGACTTAAAGAACGTTTCATCTTGGTGCGATACTTGGCTAATGAACCTTAATGTTACTAAATGCAAGGTAATGAGAGTCTTACGTCGAACTTGTAATATGTCTACTAACTACGTACTTAATAATTCTCCCCTTACTAAAGTTAGCTCTAACAAGTACCTTGGCGTTACAATTTCTGACAACCTTTCCTGGCAATCTCACATTGACCTTATTAAAAACAATGCTAACCGCAGACTTGGTTATTTACGCCATAACTTCTTCCTTGCCCCGATGCAACTGAAACTTCTGCTCTATAAAACATTAGTCCGACCAAAGCTAGAATATTCATCATCTGTATGGAATCCCCACGTAAACATCCATATCAGTAGCATCGAAGCAATTCGAAATCGCGCCGCTCGTTTCATTTTGTCGAACTATTCCCGTACAGCAAGCGTAACCCATATGAAGTCAACTTTATATCTACCTAGCCTATCGATTCGCCACAAAATCTCGCGCTTGTGCCTCTTCCACTAGTTTTACCATACCATGCACTCACTGAGTAACTCGCTTTTTTTGCTGCCATCTTACATTTCATCCCGCAGCGATCACCACTTCAAAGTTGGAATTATAAGCAGCCGTACAAACCTCCATTTTAATTCATTCGTGCCCCAAACAAGCACAGACTGGAATCACCTTCCCGCTTCCATCGCATCCATCACTGACCCGGCCAACTTCAAGAGTACCATAAACGCATACCCCTTTTAACATGCTCCATTTGTTTGTGCAGATTGTTACTTGCTTTTCCACCACTCCTCTCTGTAACGCCTTGGGCATTGAGAGAAAATAAATGAAATGAAATGTTTCTTTTTAGTATATCAGTCACGTTCTCGTCGGGGATTTCGCGCTCGGGCAAGAAGACTCAGTCGGGACGATGGTGTACGACAGTCTCACCTTCAGTGTCGTTGCGATAATGCGCAGCTGTTGTCGTTCCTACTGCCGAAGCATTGACGTCGAAGGAGGCCTGGTGTTTCGTTAGCAAATTTAGCAATGCCTCACGTTGAGAAGCAGGAAGGTGAGGATTTATCTCAGGAGCAAAGGAGGAGGAAGTAACAAGCTGGCCCCGTTGCGTATGATCTTCCAAGGCGTCAAGAGATCAAAGGTTCCGGTTGGGTATCCACATAACACGACACTGCAGAAACTTAGGGTAGGAGCACAGGGTTCGTGGTAGGGTTCAGGCCAAAGATTATCGCAGCACTGCCTTTGAACTGCACGCGGCTGGAGGGGAGTACAACGCCGCGAGCTAGACAGTGGCTAGAAGGAGTTATAAGAACGTCACCATTGGAAAATATTCAGAGAAGAGATGGTGATGAGTTGCTCTTGACCAGGGAGCAGTATGGAATCGGAAGCTTTGAAAAAAAAACCCAGTGGTTTCTCGTCGATGCGTTCACTGCAAGTAATTAATGCAGGTGCTGATGAGAGAAAGTCGCAACCTAAAATTAGTTCATGAGCACACGAAGTTAAGACAGCAGAAGTGATGTGATGACGAATACTGTCAATGAAGACACGTGCTGTTCATTGGGCCAATGGTCTAACTATTGCTTCATTGGCCCCAATAAAAGGTGCTTCCAGGTAGGGCGTCTTCACTTTCCGTGATCGTGAACTTAAGTTGGCACGCATAACTGAAATAGTTGCTCCCATGTTCAACAAAGCCAACACCCACACACCTTGCATGTTCGACGGTCGTTGAAGAGGACTTGGGTCATTTCGCGGCGATGATGTCACCCTCCCCCCAAACTGCACTGCTTGGTTTTCAGGTCACTGTGCAGAGAGTTGAGAGACGGGCCAAAGTGGTGAAACAAAGCGTCGGAATGGCGAAGGGGAGCGTCATAGGGAGCCACGTGTATTGTTCGTCGGGTTGGAAATGTCCACAGGAGACGGAGATCGATGGTTGGAAGCACTGCCGGCATAACGATAGTAACCTCTGGGATATGTGTCATCATATTCGAAAGCGGCACAGGCACGACGTTCTTCTTGCTGCCGACGCTGGCAGAACCGAGAAATGTGTCCTCAAAGTCCACAGTAGTAGCAAGTAGGCCGTGGGGCCCACCAAAAAAAATAGTAGGTAGTGTTCGGTGATGTCTGGCAAAATTACACAAAAACGGAGAAACGGAGCCCAATAGGCGCGCGCGATGAATGAATAGACCGTTCAGGAGCAACCACAGAGGGAAGTGTGCCGCGCGAAACCACTTAGTCTCCAAACATGCTCCAAAGGGATGAACTGCCCGGGGATTGCAGACAGCGCGAAAAGCGTTGCCAAGGTGACCAGCCCTCCTTCTTTTCTTCTGCTGGCTCAGTGTTTCCCCGTATTTCGCCGGCGACGGTTCGTGTTGCGTCGCGCTCGGAGTGCTCGACCACGGCCGCCTGGATTTGACGTTCTAAGAATTACGACGTGGTGCTTGTGGGTACGCTTGGATGAGCGTGGGCTGCTGCGTTTACATTTCGCTGCACCCATGAAGTCTGGAGCAAGTCTCTACACGTCACCACGCCGCGCTATATATCTCTGGCTTCAAGATAGTCACGACCAACACACGAGAGCAACAGTTGGGAAAGACAATATGGCGGCCGAGAAGACAACATGCCTATCTGCTATATACTTCTGTCCGACTCAGGGCAGAAAACTGCCCTGGATTCTAAGGCAAGTAGGTTAACATTTCTTATTCTACTCTACTTGTCGCGTGTGTGATATGGCTCGCGCTTGCCGGCAACGGGTTGGGTCGTGTTGTATATTGCACGCTCGTAATACATCGCGAAGGTCAGCGTCGGAAGTTCGCCCGTGCTTTGCGACCGCCGGAAAATTGGCCGCCATTGCCGTCGGCCTCCCGTACGCTCGCTCATCGAGTGCTCGCCTGTCTTCGCCGCCACGATGAGCGCAGTGCTGACAATATTGGGCTGAGACCTCGTCGCTGTGTTGGGAGTCGTCGAAAACACGTTGCAGGTTCTCGTAAAGAGCGTGGATGTAGTATGTCGCGCGCTGTAAGTGCACAAGCACGGGCTGGTGGGGCTTTCGCTAGCGTCGGAACTCACTGAAAATTAGTCCCCATTACAAATGGCTTTCGCGTCAGTCGATCGCATTCAGCTCGGTGCCATGCATTGGCAGAGGCGACAGACTCGCGTTTGCGCGCTGCACTCGCTCGAGTTGGTGGAAAAGGGCCGCATTAGTGTCGATTTCTTCAGCGCTAGCTCCAAACCAGTTCGGTGCTGTTCGTGGCGGTGGCCAAGCGTACGCTCGCTCTCCTGTTCGAAGTTCGCTGACGGCAGACACTCCACGTGCAGCGCCGTGTTTGGTCTCGCGTTCGCTTGCTCGAGCTGAACGACGTCGCTCGCTTAGGACTCGTCGACTTGATAGCGGCACGGTGGTTCGCGGCGTTGAGGCTGCGGCCGCCGCTCCTAAGCTTTTGTGCTCCGGGGATCGAAATGAGTCTTTGACGATGTGTGATATCACGGTGAAATTATTAGCATGTTGTATCTCACGTATGTTTTCATTTCACCTTGCACGTATTTCTTATGCATGCTCTGTCACGTGTTACTCACTATTTTACATACATATGGTGCAGCCGTGGGCACACACCGTGCTGAAGACTGTGTGCGCTGGCGTCTGCGATGCCAGTCAACCATCTCTTTCGTCATAGCAGCTTTAGAAAAACTGTACGAGATGAGAAGGTAAAGTTATTTGTGTGTCATATTTTAATGCTTGTAATTTATGTTAACGTGCACGCATTTGTCATATGCGTGCTTCTTAATCTTAAGTCAAGTGTGTCTAACTATTTTCAGTATATTATTGTACGTGCAGTTGTGGGAACACAGCAGGCAGAAGGCTGCGTGCGCTGGCGTCTGCAATGCCTGTCGTCTATCGCTTCCGTCGGAGGAGCATCCCAAAGAGTGAACAAGATTTGACAACGAGACTGGACTTGTACACTTCTTCATGAATTCACTTAAAAGAATGGAGAAA
Source organism: Rhipicephalus annulatus (assembly GCA_013436015.1). Lineage (NCBI taxonomy): Eukaryota > Metazoa > Arthropoda > Arachnida > Ixodida > Ixodidae > Rhipicephalus > Rhipicephalus annulatus. The sequence continues at coordinate 202,058 of WOVY01000977.1, forward strand.
CTTCATGTGTATGTAGAAAAATAAAAGATTTCGATGTCTCAATTTGTGTTTCGTTGTTGCCTTGAGTGCGAAAGCAGTTACACTAAGATGGCTAACTACTTTTTCGCGCGTTTTTTTCTGCGCAATTGGTTGCTCACTGCGCGAAAAAACCAGCGAAAAAAGTATTAGGCCTTGCAGAAAATAAACAAAAAACAATGTTTGAACTCGTGACAAAACTTCATCCGATTGGAGTATTTGAGTGAATCAACCGGTTACCCGGTAAGGTGTAAATGTGGGAATTAACAGTTGCTCTACAAAGTGCAAATGTGAGGAATAAATGTTAGTCCTTTGAGGTGAATTGTGGGACTAACGGTTACTCACTAAGGTGTTAATGTGAGGACTAAATGTTAGTCCGTTGAGCTCGTCTGTGGAGACTAACTGTTAGAGCCGATGCCGTTAGTCCTTAAAGGGATTAATGGCTGTGACAGCCCCATTAGTTCCCAAAAAGGGCGAACCATACACCCTTTTAACACCCTTTTGCCTTAGAGTGTGGACGGTTACGGAAGGTGCAAGATGGTCGTAATCAGGCCCAGGTGGTGGGAATGGAGTCGGCGAGGGTTGCATTGAAGCGATGTGTGCGTATGAAGCAGGATGGGGGCAAGATGGAGCATGGAGGGTGCTCTGAAAGGCTCACATTTCTTCCCTAATAATTCCACGCAGAACGGTAGAGACGGGTTGAGTAGGAACGTTGTTAGAAGGGGGTACACTGTTGGCTTGCAATTAGTCACGAATTAGGACTCGAATGATGTATCGGAGCTCCATACTGCTTGCCAGGGGTTTTTCAGAGAAGTCGGGTCGCAGGTGGATTGACTGAAGGGTATCAAGCCGCTGGAATACAGAGACGACGTGGGCAACCGTCGAAGAGTTGTGTGCGGCGAAGGCGTTGAAAGCGGTAGGTCCCATACCCTTCAGACGGTGTGGGTGACGATCAGCTTCTGGCATGGTGTCGTCGATACGGTGGCAAATTGCAAGCACATCATCAATATAACAAGTGTAGAACTCACCGCAATGTTGAATGCGTCCTGCCAGTCTCTTCCGAGCAAGTTAAGAACGAACGGTCAGTGTGCCAAAATTACGTCAGAGCTGGTCTTTGAAGGAAGAATAATTGCTGAAGTCGCTCTCATAATTTAGGAACCACGTCTTGGCAACCTGAGAAACGTAAAACTGGACGCTGTTACGAAACGCGCCTTTGACGACGTTACGAAGGGCGCCACGAATCTCACCGCTGCAACCACTGTTTCGAAGGACGGCGACGCCAACGCGGTCCCGAAGGCGCCACCGCTTCGAATTCTGCCGGGAAGGTCACCAGCCGTTCGGTAGCGTAGGTTTCTCAGCTCGCGACTGCTTCTGCGCTGAGCTGCTAGACGAGCGGACGAGACGACGGTGAGTTAAACAAGGTTTATGTACAGCATATATACAGAGGCATTACAAATGCGGCACTGGGGCCGACAGCTTAGAGACCCGAAGAGCCGAGCTCTCCTCTCTAACACATAGGTCTACTGCTCGCGACACGCTGCAGGGCTTCTTTTTTATGCACCGGGTGATTCTTTAAGTAACCAAATGTCCAACCAGAAGTGCCGCTGGTCGTGAGGTCAGAATCCTCCAATGGGGTCACCGCTGGGCCGCGTCATTCTCATCGAATGCGGAGCCGCTGCGCTGCACGTGGCTGCACCCAAGGACGAGTGACGTCACCAGGCATTGCGTCAGACTCGCCATACAGGAAGGCGCCGATCGCTTCGACGCGCTCGTGGGTTGAGGAGCTCGCTGTCCGTTGCCCGACAGAAAGGCGCCGCCACGTGATGACACCGTTGAGTTGTTCGCGTTAGGCGGGCTGGCGTGCTGGCCTTGACAGATTGCCTTTTTCAGATGCATGGACGTTTGCTGTGGACTCGCAGGCATAACAGCACCCCCGACGCCAGACAATGCGCCGGAAAGATGAGCTGCTTCCACGTGGCTCAGATGCCAGGTGCGCTCGTTTGCCAGGTCCTTCCAGGTTCGCCTCCAGGGCCATGGGGAAAATGCAGCTCCAGACTCTGTTCTGGGAACACATCCCATTCTTGAGGACGAATCCCAGCTCCACTGGCTTGTCACCACAGCTTGTCGGCCAGCTTCGCTCGTCTCTTCTGACCATCTTTGGTCTAAGCACTTGTCGATGGTTCTGCAACTTGTCGAGAACGGTTCGACGACAGACAACACACGACACAAGCAAGTTCTCTTGGTCACCCGACAGAACACCAGACAAAGTATAGTACAACATATACCTAGCTACGTGTCTATCGGAATTTCGTTTCCTCTACATCAAAAGGCACATGTGGGACACAAGACTCTTAAAATGACAACTCAAATTTTTACACGTACAATAACTTAACGAAATAGAATAGAACATAAAGTTGGCTCCTTGAGCTCACTCTGGACGAGAGCGCTCAGCTAAGGCGGTGATGAGGACAAACTTTTGACCCGAATCGCCAGCGAGAAACCGAAAGGTGGAGGACTAAACACACGGCTCAATGCGTCTGCACTAGCGTTTAGCTTTCCTTTTTTGTAGCGAACGTCAAAGTTGTGCTGTTGGAGTGTCATGCTTCACCTTAGTAAACGGCCACTTTTAGGCGACATGTTATTTAACCATGTTAGAGGACAGTGGTCCGTTTCAACCACAAACCTCGAACCGGAGACATAACAAGCTAGCTTTTGCACGGCCCACACGAGGCAAGCACATTTCTTTTCAGAGGTACTGTATGCTTCTGCCCTGCCGGTGAGTTTTCGACTTAAATACAAAACTGGCCTTTCGTTACCAGCACTGTCTTCCTGGCACAATACAGCTCCCATGCCGCGATCACTCGCGTCGCATTGAATCACAAATCTCTTAGAGAAATCGGGTGCCATGAGAACGGGCTTTTCGCTTAGGGCCTGTTTTAGGTGGCAAAACGCATTCTCCTTTTTTGAGTCCCATACTACTTTAACCGCCTCGGATTTTCGAAGTACGGCAGTTAGAGGGCTGGCAATGCTAGAGTAATTTTGCACGTAATGCTGATAGTATCCAGGCAGGCCCAAGAATGCCCTTACCTCAGATTTTGTGGTTGGTCAGGGATAGTTCACGACGGCGGCTACCTTAATTTCTGAAGGTCTACGCCAGCCACGCCCCACAACGTGCCCCAGGTAAGACACCTCGCCTCACCCTAGGTGACATTTAGTAGGTTTTACGGTAAGGCCAGCCTCTTTCAACCTGTTCAGCACGACGCGTAAATGCCCGACATGTTCTTCCCAGTTGTTGGAGAAGATGCGACATCGTCAAGATACGGCAGAGCGAACTCAGAGGCCTTTAAGAACGCGGTCCATTAAGCCTGAAAAACAAAAGGGCACATTTTTCAATCCAAAGCTCAGCTTAAGTGGACGATACGTTCCAATGGAGAAACAAATGCGGCATAACGGCTAGCACGCTCTGTAAGGGGGACTTGCCCATACCCTCGAACGAGGTCTAACGTGGAAATATAGCTGGACTGGGACACAGTTTCCACCCTCTCCTCTAGGTTTGGTATCGGGTAAGTTTGGTCTAGAGTTATGGCGTTAAGACGCCGATAATCGATGCATGGCCTAGGATCTTTTCCTGGCACCTGAACCAATATTAGAAGGGATGTATACTCACTCTAGCCCAGTACTATGACTCCCAACTCCAGCATTTTATTGATCTCCTCTTTCATGATCTGCTTTTGCACAGGGGAACAACGATACGGTTTGCTACGGATTGGCTCCTCGCTAGTTAGCTCGATATCGTGTTCGATCACCGTCGTGTTTCCGGGACGGTCCGAAAACACGTCTTTAAACTCGAAAACAATCCTTCTCAGGTCCTCCTTTTGGACTTCACTTAACCTAGGCTCTAGGTTCAACTGCTCCAAGGTTATCTCCGACCCCCTTTCGATTACATCACTAGAACTCAAAATTTCTGCTCCCTCTTCCTCTGAAGCATTCAATAGCAGATTTACAACCACTTGACGGTGAACGTATGGTTTCATCAAGTTACTGTGGTAAATTTTGTTCAGCCGCCTTCCTAATTCACTTCATAATTTGTATCAGAAAGCTTCGATATTACTTTGGCGGCCCCTTCCCAATGAACCTCAAGCTTGTTCTTTTCGGATGGCCGCAGCAGCATTAGCTGACTACCAAGTTCAAAAGCACGCTTCTTCGCCGATTTGTCGTAGTACTCCTTCGACAACACTTGTGCAGCCTTCATGTGGCTTTCAACTAGATCTTTCGTTTTTCCAAGCCTCTGAAGGAGGTCTAGAACATACGCAACTACATTAGGGTCCTCATCGAAACCCTCCCAGAACTCGCGCAGCATCCGCAACGGTGTTCTCAAACTCCTGCCATAGACAAGCTCAGTAGGGCTAAAACCAGTGCTCTCATGAGGAGCTGATCTGAAAGCGAACATAGCGGGAGGAATGAACGCTTCCCAGTCGCATTTGTGCTCGTAGCAAAGAGCTCTCAGTATCCGTTTTAGAACGGAATGCATACGCTCTATAGGAATACATTGGGGGTGATGGATCGAGCTGTGCACTACTTTAATTCCACATTTATCCATAAAGGCAGAGGTAAGGCAGCTGGTGAAGACACTACCATTGTCGCATTGGATTTCAGAAGGAAATCCGACGCGTACAAATATAGATAGCAGTGCATCCACGACATGAGGGGAATTGAGCTCCTTAAGTGGTATCGCTTCCGGAAATTTTGTGGCTACACAGAGAGCCGTCAGGATGTACCGACAACCTTGACTTGACTCTGGCAGTGGCCCGAAGATATCAATTACTAGGCGTCGAAAAGGTTCTGTGATAATTGGCACAAGCTTTATGGGTGCCTTCCACTTGTCTATGGATTTCCCCGCTCTCTGACAAGTGTCGCATGAGCGTACAAAGTCTTCAATATCCTTCCAGCATTTCGGCCAATAAAACTCAAGGTAAACTCTAGCCTTGGTCTTTTTTATGCCGAGATGCTCTGTCAACGCGTTTTCATGCGCCAGTTCCAATAGTTGGCGACGATACTTTTGTGGCACCAAGAGCTGCTCATACTTGCGACCTTGCGCATTTGTGTAGCTCCGATACAGGAGCCCTGCTTTCTCAAAAAAAGAAACATTCTTTTTCTTTTTTTTCAAGTTTACGCTTTCCATTGGCGCTTTAATCGAGAGGTCCTCACGCTGCTCTCGAATGAGCGTTTCTCGATCAACCCTCGACAGCTCACTCCAACTTTCCGCTACAGGCGAGAGCGTTGCACCCTTATCGCTCTGACTCAATGGCGCCATGTCGTCTCCCCCTGCTACGGAAACCGCGCCAGTCGCTTCGGCGACGGGCCGCTCGAGTAACTGTTCAAATGATCCACACGGAGAATTTCGTGTCTGAGGTTCCATCGACTCACCGCCAAGGTCACACAGATCTGCTGCTTTTGAACTTGTTTCCCCACATTGAACAAAATGAAGCTCCCGCGAAAGCTTCCGTGCTTGCGATCGCGTGAGGACCATGTACGCTAAGATGGGGAAGAACGATTTACTATACTCTTCGAGAAGCTCTGAATTGTTAGAGAAAAGATAAGGAAAACGATCGGGAAGCGCGGCAGACACAGCCGCTTCGGTGCGAAGCTTACCGAACGGGCCTTCAATGAAAACCGTAGCGATTGGTAAGCAAGCACTCTGCTCCTCGGCGACTTGCCTGATCCACGCGCATTCTCATGTAAAGTCATCCGGAGACACCAATGAAGGATGGACTACGTTCATGGTTACCGCTGAGTCTCTAAGTGCTCGACAAGTTTTCTCATTCACACTAATTTCTTTGAGATACGGCTCTAACAACCGCATGTTCTTTTCATATTGTCGGATTGTTGCAAAAGCAAACTTTTGCTTACAGCTTATCACGATGGGCCCTTCCTATTTGCAGTTGTAGCAGATTAGTGGCTTTCGTGATACAAACGCCCGTGTGGTATCAGTGCGTTGTTTAGGAACCTCACTCGATTTCTCCGCTTCCGTTTGTCCTTCCCCTACAGTGTCCGTCGTAAGAGACGGGTGCTTGAAATTACGGTGCGGAGCGGGTTTCCGTTGATCAAGTTTCTTTGAAAAGCTGTCTTTCCTTTCATCCTTTTCAGCGCGCATTGCCCTGCTATGCAACTTTCGGCGAGTATAATACTCCTCAGCTAACTCTGCTGCCTTGTTTAGCTGTACTTCACCAAGTTTGTCCTGCAGCCCAAGTTTGACATCCTCCTCGATGCAGCGGTAGAATTGCTCCAATGTAATGCATTCTACCACTTTTTCGCGGTCGTCATAAACACCTTCGCCGTTGAGCCATTCAATTAAATCGGCTTTAAGAAGAAACGCGAAGTCAACATGTGACTCATTCCCCTTTTTAGCATACCGCAACCTTTGTCTGAAAGCCTCGGGTGACAACTTATAACGTCTCAAGAGCACTTCCTTAACCTCGTCATAGCTCTGAAACGCTTCCCTCGACAAGCAAGTTATCGCGTCGGACACGTCGCCGGGAAGAAGAGCTAAGAGGTTCTGCGCCCAAAGAGACCATTCTAAAGCATTTCGCTCACATTTCAAACTTGACGAGATACTTCGTCATGTCCTCGCCTGCTACGAACGGTGGCAGTTGGTCGCGGATTCTATAACCGCTGACCTGAACTGTCGGAGAAGCTACGTTAGGCGCCTTCGAACCCTGTGGGATTGCCGATTCTATTCGTTTCAACTCGAGGCGCTCCTGTCTCTCGGCCTCCTCGTGCTCACGACGTTCGCGCCTTTCAGCTTCTTCACGTTCGCGAACTTCTCGCCTTTCGGCCTCCTCGCGGCGTGCTTTGATATCCGTCCAGGCCTCATCGACTTCCTCAGCCGACACTCCCTCATCGTTCATGATCTCAAGGATCGCTTGCTTTCGTTTCGCACGGCTCAAAGTAATGCCCAGTTCCTCACAAATTTCGATGAGTTCCTTCACTTTAAGGTTCTCCATCGTTCTCACTAGCCTCTTGTTGTTTGTTCCTGATAAGTATTTACTTGCCGTACCCACTATAAGTTAACCAGCAAGACGCGCAAGCAATTTTTAATACTCCCGTGTTTACCCCCTCCGCATTACCTTTGGTTTCAAAGCACTCTGACTTTGCTTGAAACGATCAATGCTCACGCTAATGCTTCACACAGACCTTCTCTAAACTACTATAACCTGAGCTAGAGTAGTCTGGTGAACTGAGGGGAAAACATCAGGCACTCACCGCATCGATGTCGCTGACGCCGGCCGATCCCGCAGCTGGCAATCACTGTTACGAAGCGCGCCTCCGACGACGTTACGAAGGGTGCCACGAATCTCACCGCTGCAACCACTGTTTCGAAAGACGGCGACGCCAACGCGGTTTCGAAGGCGCCACTACTTCGAATTCCGCTGGGAAGGTCACCAGCCGTTTGGTAGCGTAGGTTTCTCAGCTCGCGACTGCTTCTGTGCAGAGCTGATAGACGGGCGGACGAGACGACGGTGAGTTATACAAGGTTTATGTACTGCATATATACAGAGGCATTACAAATTCGGCACAGGGGCCGACAGCTTAGAGACGCGAAGAGCTGAGCTCTCCTCTCTAACACATAGGGCTACTGCTCGCGACACGCCGCAGGGCTTCTTTTATATGCACTGGGTGGATTCTTTGAGTAACCAAATGTCCCACCAAAAGCGCCGCTGGTCGTGAGGTCAGAATCCTCCAATGGGGTCGCTGCTGAGCCGCGTCATTCTCATCGAATGCGGAGCCGCTGCGCTGCACGTGGCTGCACGTGGCTGCACCCAAGGACGTGTGACGTCGCCAGGCATTGCGTCAGACTCGCCAGACAGGAAGGCGCCGATTGCTTCGACGCGCTCGTGGGTTGAGGAGATCGCTGTCCGTTGCCCGACAGAAAGGCGCCGCCACGTGATGACGCCGTTGAGCTGTTCGCGTCAGGCGGGCTTGCGTGCTGGCCTTGACACAGATTGCCTTTTTCAGAGGCATTGACGTTCGATGTGGACTCGTAGGCTAACAACGCATGCTAATTTCGATGTCTCGTTGCAGTTGTTGTAGACTTCCACGTGGTCATAGCTGTCGAGGCAGTCTTTGACACCTTTGCTAGGCAGACAGGAGAAGATTGGAGGCTCCCGAGGGGGGTTGCTAACCGGGCTGGGGTTGGCGGTGGGTGGTTGGGCCGGTGGGTGGTTCGGTTGTGGTTGTGCTTGCTCTTGCGACATGGTGCTCTGCTGGCGTAAGCAGCGTCCCGAAAGGAGCTCCAGGAGCTGTGTTTGGATGGAGAGAGGTCGAAGAGATCGGGAAGCACCTTCCACCACTTGAAAAGCCCGGTTCAGCTGACTTTTTATTCAAGATACAGTAAGATTGCGCCGATGACGACGAGGAAGGACACGAAGGCTGATGATGGTTCTGTACAGATGAGGAAGATGAAGTGTGACAATATATATATATATATATATATATATATATATATATATATATATATATATATATATATATATATATATATATATATATTCGCTATAAATTAGCCAAGCTGTGGTGTGTGGCGGGGAAGTCAAGAGGAAGCCGACGGCGTTTTCTGGTGTAGTCTGAGTACTCCATCTTTACTTCCGATTGCCCCATCTCATCCTCAGCCTGTAAATATTTCCAGTCATTCTTTATTCAACTGCAACAATATATTTGTTGCCTCTTTTGCGAATGATGGTGCAGCAAATTTTCTCAAAGTGGATTCGCCCACCTGGCAAAGCCATGTAAAAATTAAATTACTAATATTGTTATTGTTTAGTCAATAATATGTAATCGAATTGTCGCACAAGTACTCTCTGCCAATTAAAGCAATCGAGCTTAAGACCGCAGGTACGTAGTCACTCACTGTATTCCAGGTAATGTTTTGAATGTTAAAAAACAGACTGGTATTTATTTTGTTAAGTGGAAATAACACCAATTCAGTCGTAAACCACAGTACGGCTCATGCCCGAACGCCAACTTCTTCAACTCTCTTCTCGAGGCCTTTTTACATCTGCCCCAGTGGGAGAATGTTAGTTAAAATTACTCAACAATACATTTTATGCCACCCTAAATAAAGATACAATTTTCTACTATGCTCTTTGGCAACCAAGGCCGGCCCGATGTGTTGCCGACTGGCCACCCCGACGAGTGTCAGGCACGATCGGCGTTCTTTATTTATTCTTTATGCGGTGAGTGCCCAGCTTTGCTCAAAAAGGCGTTACAGCAGGAGGGTTACAGACTGGAATAAAACAATTCTTCGTTTATACAGCACACTTGCTTGTCTTGCAGCCGGTTCCAATCTCTAATGGTCATCACGCAAAAGGAATTATAAAACATGGTCGTTCTTGCTCGATACTGTTTCACTTTGCGTCGGTGGCCATGTCGACTAGATATGTAGCTGGGTTTACTGAAATAGTTATGACGGTCAATCCCAGTCCGCCCATGAAAAACAGAAAAGAAAAAAATGGCAGCATATCCACGGAGTGAATGATGGAGAGTGGGGCGAAGCATTCGTCCGTCCATGCGTCCGTCTGTGTGACCGTCCATGCGTCTGTTTGTGCGCCCGTCCCTGCGTTCTTTCGTGCATCCGCCCCTGCGTTCGTTCATGCGTCCATCCATGCATCTGCTTGTGTGTCCGTTCGTTCATCTATTCAACACTCCAAGTCCCACTATCTCGCATCTATTTATCATATATTCCCCATATAGAAGCACCGCCATCCAGCGGACATTCCAAGGACTAAACGAGAGGTGGCACACGCACACTTTCTTACGGCCTGCGCTTTGGGTCCACTTCCCACCTTTATTTTTTATTTTTATTTATTTACAAATACTGCTGTCTCACAGTTCGAGACATTGCAAGAGTGGGTCCATAACAGTGAATACACACTAAACTAACAAAACACATGGTTTGGTAGTTCATTCAAAAAACTATTGGTAGGCAACTTTCGGAGAGAAACATCCAGATTATTCCACAATTCCACTGTGAAAGGCAAAAATGAAAACTTAAAACAATCTAGAAATGGCATGAAGGGTGTGATGTTAATGGGGTTTGACCTGCGAGTGCTTGCAACGGAGTTGGCAAAGAAAATGGGCATGTCAATGGTGATTATCTTGTTCACGATTTTATGTAAAGTGCCGATACGCTCACAAGTACGTCTGTGTTCAAGTGATTTGAGTGATAGACGTACAGCGTGTGACGAAGGCGAAAAATTCTGATCATAACGGTGATATATGAATCTTATTGCTTTTTTTTAACACCTTCCAAGTGTGCTATGTCGCATGCGCAGTGAGGTGACCAGACAACGGAGGCGTATTCAAGAACAGGCCGTATCAGGGATTTGTATGCTGTTAGTTTGCATTCGTGAGTTGCATCTTTTAACGTTCGCTTCAAGAAGCCCAATTTTCGGAGCGCTTTCGAGCAGATTAGGTTTATATGTTTATGCCATTTTAGGTTCGGTGAGAATGTTACGCCAAGATACTTGTATTCGTTGACATGCTTCATGTTCTGGCCATAGGAAAAACGTAGGGGTTCCTTCTTGTTTGTGAAAGTCATGCTTACCGCTTTGTTAAGGTTTAGTGCCATTTGCCGCGTTGAGCTCCAGGTACGGAAAGAAGAAAAAACAATATTTAACTGTATTTGGTCACGGGAGGTACTAATACAAGAATAGAGGACACAGTCGTCGGCGTATAGAAGGAGTTTGACCTTTGTATTTTCTGTTATTTCGACAACATCATTGAGATAAATTAAGAAAAGAAGAGGCCCAAGGACCGAGCCCTGCGGCACACCTGATGTGACAGGGAGGGATGACGAATGCGAATTGTTAAACGCGACAAACTGCTGCCTTAAATTAGGTAATCTTAAAGCCAAGATAACAAGCGAATGCCGTGAGTGCCGCGCAGAAAGGCTTTTAATTTGAGGAGAAGTTTATTGTGGCAAACAGTATCAAACGCTTTCGAGTAGTCAATAAAAATGGCGTCCACTTGACCGCGATCGTTTAAAGTCGAAGCGATGTCATGCGTAAACCCCAGCAACTGCGTGACTGTTGAAAATCCTGCACGAAAGCCATGTTGATTTTGGGAGAGGAGGTTGTTTTCAGTTAAATATGTGACTATATGTTTGTGAATAATGTGCTCTAGAACTTTACAGCAGGTGCAGATTAATGAAATAGGTCGATAGTTTGGAATTACTTGTTTGTCGCCAGATTTGAACACCGGAACAACTTTCGCATTTTTCCAAATCTGCGGTACAATTCCTGTTTCAAGGGATCTCTGAAAAATGACTGTTAAATACCTCGCATTCCATTCAGCGTAACGTTTTAAAAATGTGTTAGGGATGTTATCAGCGCCGGCACTCTTATTTGTGTCGATGTTCAGTAGTAGATTAACAACTCCAGCGTAACTAATCTGTAGTTCTGGGAAGGCAGGCAATGTACTGTCAAGACCGAAAGCGGGACTGGTACCATCATCTGTACTAAACACTGATTTGAAATAACCATTGAACGCTTCCGAGATAGTTATAAAATCCGAAGAGGGCTGCTCGTTCACAATAAGTAAGGAAGATGTCGGGCCTGCAGGATTAAGAGTTTTCCAGAATTTAGATGGGTCGTTTTTCATAAAGGTTGTTAACGAACTTTCATAGTAGAATTTGCGGGCAGCATGCATTTTTTTCTCTTAGCTCTGTTTTCAGAGAGTTCAATAAATGCTGGTTATTTAGGAGAGTGTTACGATGCCTTCGAAGTCGCTTTATTCGCCGAGTAAGCTGAATAATTTCTCTGTTTAGCCAAGGATGCCGAGGGTTTCGTTTTAGGCACTTCTGTGGGACATATGTGTGTATGCAGTGTTCAAGAATCTTATAAAACTGCTCAACTAACAAGTCCACATGACATTGGTTGCTATTGAACAAGAAATCATCAAAAGACGCTGCTAGAACTGCAAGAATTGAATTGTCGTCCGCGTGGGTAAAATCCAGAACCGTTTTGTACGTCGGAAGTTTGGGTTCACAGGCAACATTCAAGCTAAGAAGGACTGCCTTGTGGTCAGATACCCCATTCACTGCTTCACATTCAAATCCATTCTGCTGCACAGCCTCATTTAAGAATACAAGGTCTAAAATGGCATTTTCCCGCGTAGGAACATCGACTACTTGGGTAAGATCAAACGACACAACAAGGTCAACTAAAGCTTCACTGAGTGCCCTATCGCGACCAGTGGGTAAGAGTAAATTCCAGTCAACATGCGGTACAATAAAATCACCACATAAAATCAGTTTAAATTTGTGAAGCCTGTTTTTCAATATATAATCACTAATAGCAGAAAAAACAACGTGGTCAGTACCAGGAGGCCGGTATATTACGCCTAATACGGTTATTTTCCCCCCAACGCTGATTTTGCACCATAAAGATTCTGACTCGGGAAGGTCGGGTAATGGATAGAACTTCAAACTATTCTTTAAGAAGATGGCGACACCGCCACCGCGGCTGTCCGCTCTGTCTTTACGTAGCACCGAGAAACCCGGGGGTAGGAATTCAGCCTCAGAAATAGTATTATTTAACCATGTCTCAGTGACACAAATTAGTGATGGGGCTTAAGTTTGGATGAGCCAATTAAAATCTACAGTCTTATTCACCAAACTGCGAGCATTTACGTTCAGAAGCACTAATTTACGCTGGCTTCCGGAAAGTCATTCATTGCTACGGGGAACACGATTGCTAGACGCTTTAATAACTGACTTTGTGACGTCGTCCCAGACGTAGCGAACACTGTCAATTACTAACTGATCGTACTGTAGTCGTACTTTTTCGGCTACTTTTCTTAGGTCACCAGAGTGTTGCCATAGTTCCTTGCGGATTTGTCGAACCCTGACTGAAAAATCTTCGTTGATGAAGATAACCGTTCCTTTTAATTTGCTAGCCTTGCTTAAGATCTCGGATTTGGTTCGAAAATCGAGTAGCTTGATAATTACTGGCCTTGGACTGCCGCTTCTGCGTGTTCCGAGGCGATGACAGCGTTCGATGTTGTCACATTCAATATCAAGCTTCGTTGATATAAGGATCACGACCGACGGTAGTAGCTGCTCGGGTTTCTCATCACGTGGTTCCAGCAATCCATGTATTACAAGGTTATTTCGTCGTGATCGATTTTCCAAGTCGTCGTTTTTGCGATCAAGTGTGTGCGCTGCTTTAGTTAGATCGTTCAATTTAATCTCCATTTCCGGTACACCTTTCACAAGATCGTTATTATCAGTGACACTAGACTCCAACTTTGTTAGACGGGCTTCGAACGCTGCAACCCTTGTGGTGAGTGCTAATATATCTTCGCTAATACGTGTTTGCCCAGCTAGCAATTCTAATAACATTTGTTCAGTTTTGGATGCGGGGCCGGGATTGGTCTCGACGTCACCAGACAAAAGTAACAAAAATCTCAAGACAAGTTTTACACTAGTGACAACACTCAAAAGCCATGCGCAGGTAGGGTCCGGCAGAAGCAGCAAAAAACGGTTGTCACTTCTGTGGCATTTATACCGGTACGGATTCCCTACCTGCAAAATGAAGCAGAAGACACTGTAGCGACTGCACATCATGCCGCTGCCGGACCCACTGAAGGCGAGCGTCGGCGACGATGCTTTTATGTCCGTTTGCCTCCAGGTAGGTGTCGCTGCCGTCCCACGCGGTGTGCAATTTGGCCAGCTGATCAAGGACCAGCCGACGGGCGAGCACCACGTGGCAGCGGGCACGTCCCAGAGAGTCAATGATTTGGCGCACGTGCTGTTATTGAAGGCTTCGTCATGCCGTTTGAAGGGCGCGTTGCAAAGGTGGCTTTTGGAAGGGGCATGCAAGTGGAGATAGTGGTTTCCCAGACTGGCGGCAATCTGCAAAATGAAGCAGAAGACACTGTAGCGACTGCACATCATGCCGCTGCCGGACCCACTCCTAACCACCTCGAGTTCATGGTATATTCTAGTTCACTGTATTCATGGCACTGCGACCAAACGCTCGCTAAACCTTTCGAAAACCAAGGAGGTTATGCCCAGCGAGCATAACGTAGCAACCTTTCCCTGTCAGATAGGGCTCAATTTACATGCCAATGGCTGCTAATGAGAAATGAGAGACAGGAGAATACGGCTTTTACTTTCTTACGGCTTGCACTTCGTATCTACTTCTCATTTTTAACCACCTTGAGTTCATTCATGGTATATACAAGTTCATTGTATTCATGGCACTGCGGCTCAACGCTCGCTAAACCTTTCTAAAGCTAAGGAGGTTACACCCAGCGAGTATAATGTAGCATCCCTTTCTTGTCCGATAGTGCTCAATATACATGCCAATGGCTGCTAATGGGGATCGCAGCGTGCGCGTTGACTAAAAGCCGAATGCTCATGTCTCTCATTCCCCATTAGCAGCTATTGGCATGTACATTGAGCACTATTTTTTATTGTTAAACAACGCACAGAAGAAATCTCTCACTGGCACCATCTTGGAGGTCAAGTGTTATACCTATTTCGGGTATGTGCCACTGGTGGTTACATACGAGGGACGCCCAAGTCACGCCATAAGGAGCTTCGCCCCTAAAACTTAGGGGCGAAGCTCCTTATTGCTTTCTTCCTGCGTAAATTGGGTTGGAAATTGCTTTCTTTCCTGCGTTCCCAACCCAATTCAGCTTTCATAGCACTGCAGCTGTCTCTCCGCTTGTACCGCCCTAAAACAAACCACGCAGCTCTGTTTTGTGTTTTTTCAAGCTTATCAATCAAGTTCGCCTGCATCGGGTCCCACACAGGACATGCGTATTTCAAAATCGGTCTAATACATGTGAGATAGGCTGTATTTTTTAATGTTCGGGGTGCCAATGTTAGGCTCCTCTGAATGAAGTTTAGAGCCCTTGCCGCTTTGCCAGCAACGTGATCAACATTGGCATTCCATGAGCAGTCATGCGACAAAACAACGCCAAGATATTTGCATGTTGGTTCGGTAATAACAGTATGCGTATCTATGGTGTACGTCGTTACTATTGGTTTCTTTTTTTTGGAAACACGCATATGAACGCACTTTTTGGGGTTTAGCGTCATTTGCCACTTCTGGCACCACTGTACAATACAAACCAAATCGTTCTGCAAATAAGCACAGTCACCTTCGTTCTGAACCTGTAGATATAACACACAATCGTCGGCAAATAAACGCATGCTCGACTAAATACCTACAGAAATATCATTTACAAAAATAACAAATAAGAGAGGCCCAAGGACAGAGCCTTGGGGCACGCCTGATGTAACGTTAACATAGGATGAACACTCCCCATTTAAAAGAACGCATTGACGCCTGTTCAGCAAGTAATTGGTTATCCAGATGAACACATTTGGGTCGAAATTTAGAGTCTGTAAGTTAGCCAGGAGAAGGGAGTGAGACACAGTGTCAAAGGCCTTTCGAAAATCTAAAAACACACAATCTGTTTGTCCACCTTCATCAACGTTGGAAGCCAGCTCGTGAAAGAACTCTACAAGTTGCGTCGTACAAGAAAAACCTTCACGAAAACCGTGCTGCTCATTTATTAATACATTATTAGCAGTAAGATGGGTCAATATGTGCTTGGATAAAATGTGCTCGAAAATTTTGTATGCCACTGACGTCAATGAAATGGGTCGGTAATTTGTTACATCTTTTTTTGAGCCACCCTTATGAACCTGAACAACATGAGAAATTTTCCCATCTTCGGGTAGAGTTCCCGTTGAAAGGGATTTTGAATAAATTATATAGAGGTAAAGGGAAATTGGCAGTGCACATCGCTTTAGAATACGAGGAGAGATGCCATCAGGACCAACTGCTTTGGATTCATCTTGGTTTTCTAGAAGAGAGCATATGCCACGGACACTCAGTTCTACCGGTGGCATCAGCGGAATCGTGGTTCGGTGTGGTTTTGAAGGAACGTCAAGCTTGGGCAAGAACACAGACTGGAAATATTTGTTTCAACAGGTAGCTTTTGCTTCCTCATCAACTACAACCATATTATTAAAGTTTAGTTCAGCCACTCCAACATGATCAGACCCACACTCTTTGATATAATGCCAGAAACACTTTGAACTAGTTTTAATTTTATTGCTGAGCCCTTCGAAATATTTCGTTTTTGCGCTTTACACACATGATTTATACTTCTACGTTAATGCTTGTAATTCTTTCGCGTGGTCACTGCTTCCAGATTTCTCTAATTTACGAAAAACCCGTCGCCTTTTCCGGATTAATCTCAAAATACCGGACGTCATCCATGGCTTTTTGCGTTTACAAAGCTTTCCGGCTTGTGTCGAAGGTATATACTTATCTACGAGTGCTAACAACTTGTCCTTAAAGCTAAGCCATAAATCATTATTACTGTAGTATTCAGCTAGGCATTCAAACACGGGAAATAATCTTCTAGCTTTTCGACTATTCTTGTGTAGTCACCCCTACTGAACAGAAAAACCTTTCTTGCCGCACTATTTGAGGTGTTTTTACATTCTTTTTTGATTTCTGCAACAACAGCCATGTGGTCGCTGATTCCTGGAATAACATTGACATTATTCACCAAACTGGGTGAATTTGAGAACACAAGGTCAAGAAGGTTATTATTTCTAGTTGGGCAAGTAACAAACTGGCTAAGGCCGTAGTTGTCTATTATAATTTTCATTTCTATGTTTGCGCGGCACCCAGTGCCTCGTACGCATATTTCATCATGCCATTCTAAGTCTGGCAAATTAAAATCCCCAGCAAGAAGGAATGTTCGGTTTGAAACTTCCAAGATAATCTCATTTAACGACTGAAGTGTTTTGTAGTCTGAGTTTGGGGTCGATAAAATGCACCTACAGCGAATGAAGAATTATCATCTAGGGTAATCGTGCACGAAACAGATTCAATATCACACTGAATGTCGAGGGCAGCAGATTTCAAAGAACTTCGCACAAGTAAGAATACACCACCGCCATGGCTTGGTCTATCTTTGCGGTACGCGACAAAGTCACTTGGAAATACTTCACAGTCGCCGATATCACGGTGCAGCCATGATTCCGTTCCGATAACTACGTCAGCTTTAACAGACTCGATAAGCCCCGCCAATTCGTCCGTCTTTTTCGTTATGCTTCTACAATTTATTAAAACAGCGACGAAGCCCCGCCGCGGTGGTCTAGTGGCTAAGGCACTCGGCTGCTGACCCGCAGGGCGCGGGTTCGAATCTCGGCTGCGGCGGCTGCATTTCCGATGGAGGCGGAAATGTTGTAGGCCCGTGTGCTCAGATTTGGGTGCACGCTAAAGAACCCCAGGTGGTCAAAATTTCCGGAGCCCTCCACTACGGCGTCTCTCATAATCATATAGTGGTTTCGGGACGTTAAACCCCACATATCAATCAAAACAGCGACGAAGCTGTGTCGGGCGTGTTTTTTTTTTCAGGTGCGCGTCATTTTTTTTCGCAATGGAACGACTTCCTTCTTCTCGTCATCCCATACGTACGTTTTTTCATCAAGGGAAAGCCTCTCAAAGTTCAGTCTTACTTTTGTGCTCTCACTTTTGTGGGCTTTACCGTATTCCCATAACCGCTTTCGCACTTCCAGAGTAGCTGGCGCAAAATCCTGATCAATGCTGAAACCTGACCCCTTCAATTTTTTTGCGTTAGACAAAATTTTTTGCCTTTCTTTGTACGAAGCGAAATTTGCGATGATTGGTCGCTTTTTTTGTTCTCGGTATACACCAACGCGATGTGCCCTTTCTAACGATGCCACTTCGATTCCAAGCTTGCCGCCAACGATTTTCTTTATCAATTCCTGGGATTCGTCCCATGTTTCTTTTTTATTGTCATCTACTCCATAAAACAAAAGGTTTTGTCTACGACTTCTGTTTTTCAGGTCAACGTTCTTAGCCTGCAAATTCCTCAACTCTTTCCGCAGAATCGAAATGTCATCCTTATGCTCTGTAACTATTTTGCCCAAGTCTTCGACTTGCTTCTTAGTTGCTTCAAGGCTGCCCTTTACGTCCGCTATCATTCCTTCATGCTTCGCGATCCGGAATTCAATAGAATCTAGCTTATTTAGGATTTCAGTCTGCCATTTTTGCAGGCTTTGCAAGATATTCATTTCAACAGGGCCCGGGTTAAGTTCCACATCGCCGGAAAGCAACAACAGTAGGAACAAATAAAACACCCTTTTAGCAAACAGAAAAGAAGTTCTTCGAGGCGCTCGCGCTCTTTTACGACAATGAGCATCAGCAAATGCCAAAGTGGGAGGAGCTGGCAACGCACACAATAGCCGAGGAGCCCGAATGGGATAATGCAAACCAACCTGCGTGAACAACAGGGAAATCAGCTGCATGTCCGCCAGCGTGCCGGCTCCAAATGCCACGAGGCAGAAGCGTTGCTCGTCTATATAGGGTTCATTTTGGTCACATGGGCGCCAATGTCCGTAGGTGATTGGTCGATGGCAATCACTGAAGTTCCGCCACGCGCCGAGCTCGTCATTGAAGATAGCGGGCTCGGAATTCGTGGCGTGGTCCGACAAGGCGTGGGATGCGATACTCGCCGAAGATGACAGCACCGCTGAAGCTTGGTTTTGGCCAGGGTGTAGATCTGCGCTGCCGACAATCGTAGCGAGCCAGAAGGCAAATCCAAAACTTGTGAAAACCTGCGTGAACAACAGGAAAATTAGCTGCATGTCCGCCAGCGTGCCGGCTCCAAATCCCCAATTCACTCGGCCACCGGCGGTGGCCCGAACCACGCCGCCGACCAAGTGTTGACGTAATCAGCAGCGCACCTCTGGCCGAACCTTTTCGAATTTCTGGGGGCCATTTAAGTCGGCTGCCGACGACATCCTAGCACTCCGCAAATTGTTGGTAGTTGGCGGAGGTTGCTTGGGAAGTTGTTCGCACCGTTGGCACTGATGTGCTATGTCGCCATAACTATAGAAAAAAAGCTTTATACAGGAGTTGAAGAAATAAAAAAATAAAAGATAAAGCAGATATACGCCACAGAGTGCAAGCAGTGATACACTCTCTTAAACCTCATTATCTCGAAGATGGCCTTTGGCCTACAGAGGCCAGCGTGGGATCTGGCCAAACGCATAACTCCCTCGAAAAGGAAGGCACGGTGACATTAGTTTTTCAGCGGTTTATGCACAACTCAGCCACCTGTTGATACTTAGCAGACGCCACTTCTATCTGAGACATGGACAGAACTTCTGTCAATGCACATACAAGTGATGTATACAGCAGCGCCACGTTGGGTTCAAGCACGTATCAAAATAACTTGTCCTGCAGCTGTTGTGGCGGAGTCCATCGCCTAAAGCAGCTATAGGGTCGGAGAACCTTAGAGGTGAAGGTCCGACTTCAAGAAGATGACACGAAAGGCGCCTCACGGCATCGAAAAAAAGGCGAGGGGCTTCAAAGAAGTATTAAAAGAGATTCATCTATAATAATCATATTCATTGTCAGCATTCATTAAAAAGGTTGCAGTTCGCAGACATACGGTACAAGGAAAAACGTCAGTTTAAGGTCCAAACTTGCATTCAGGCCTCAAGGAAAGAAGTCGTAGGGCGAGAGTTCTGGGGTCGTTCCTGGGTTACATAATACTGCCCCGCGGACAGCATGCAGGTTGCCGGCCCTTAGTCCGTATAATGAAGATTTGATGGGTCTTTAGGGAAGCTTTCAGATTAAAGTGGCACTGCTTGTAAAAAAACTGTCTTGATATTCCAAAATAACATTATCCAAATTGGTCTTCCCATAGTCTGTCTAACTTATACAGTATGTATGACCTTTGCGGTCTTGTTGTGTATGCGGCATCGGCCCTCCGTGATTTTACTCGTACAGTTCAACAACGCTCGTGAAACACGTATCCTGTACGGCCGCACTGCACCGGCTGTAACCCGATAACCTGAACAGCGCCAGCAGATGCACAGTGGCGGTCTGGTGAGCTTCCGGTCCAACACGCCGATGTAATGACGTAAACCTGCGTATAACATGCAATACCATAAGAGGAAGGACGCAAAAATGCATTCTTCACACACATGCTTCCGCCCTATACGAATGGTATGCGAATAAGAACAGAAAGTAAGTTGCAACAAAACACGTCTTGGCAAAGTGAATCACTGGCTGCGTTTTTTGTGGGAGCACAAATGTTTTATGCCTTAGCTGCTCACGGCTGCGCAAAATGGCAGGAAAACCGGCACCTGCATACGTGCATGTAGGGGTGGGAGCACAGTTGCCAGATGCTGCAGAGCTAACAATCAAATTATCATCACAAAAGAAGCTCGAGAAAAGCGGCGTGACCTTGGTGAAGAAGCACAAATCAAGTGAACAATTCATAATTTTACCATCCTTCGAAACAGTCTTATTATGATAAAAAGGCCATAAAAACATGAAGGAGTGTTCAAAAAAATTTCTTTATATATTTTGTAGAGCAAAAGTATGCGAAAGTAAGAAGCAAAGCATAAGTTAAATTGTGAACATTATCCCTATTCGGATGATTGCAGGTTTGTCAAGGCACCGATATTGTTTTTTAGTTGAAAAAATAGTTGAATTTGCTTATCATAAGCTGATAGGGCAACTGTGGCTGAGAATGTGGGTTTGCTGACAGCAAGATGCATTCTTCACACACATGCTCCCGCCCTATACGAACGGTATGCGAATAAGAACAGAAAGTAAGTTGCAACAAAACACGTCTTGGCAAAGTGAATCACTGGCCGCGTTCTTTGTGGGAGCACAAATGTTTTATGCCTCACGGCGGCGCGAAATGGCAGGAAAACCGGCACCTGTATACGTGCATGTAGGGGTAGGAGCACAGTTTCCAGACGCTGCAGAGCTAACAATCAAACTATCATCACAAAAGAAGCCCGAGAAAAGTGGCGTTGCGTTGGTGAAGAAGCACAAATCAAGCGAACAATTATTAACTTCACCATCCTTCGAAACAGTCTTATAATAAAAATGTCTTAAAACATGAAGGAGTGTTCGAAAAATCCCTTTAAATATTTTTGTAGAGCAAGAGTATGCGAAAGTCTCTATTCGGATGATTGCAGGTTTTCCAAGGCACCATTATAGCTTTTCAGTTGAAAAAAATAGTTGAATTCGCTTATCATAAGCTGATAGGGCAACTCTGGCTGAGAATGTGGGTTTGCCGACAGCTAGCGGCTGCACTTTTGAGCTGCATAAAAAGAAAAATGCACACCAAACATGAAGCGCATGAAACGAACAAACGTTGTTACCAACTTCATGGACCTTCCAGCAACATATACGACCTCAAAGCTTGGGCCAGACGTGTTGAACCAGGCAAGACGACTGCTCCGTGTTGTTTTTGAAGCTTATAAGATGATTGGAGAGTTTTAGAACACCGTACAGAACGTTTTCGGGTGTTTTTGCACATGCTTCATACGCTGACCTTTTGCGGGCTCCCGTCGAGTGACCCCGCAGCACTACGCCCGCAACGCCCGCAACACTCGCAAGCTTCGCAAGCTTCGCATATATGCGGTATTGTAAAGCTATTGTATGAAAAGAAATAGTGGTGCACTTGTTAAATAATGGTGTTCTCAACAATTCGAGAAGCAAGACAGAAACGAAGGCGTGTTACTCCGTGGACGTGTTAAGTTTGTCCAACACTGGAGCGGCGTTTTTACTTACCTCCACAGGTAAGTTTATCCGTTTTGCTCCGGACGTCGACCTACACTGTCCTGAGTGCCAGAAACGTTACCGCACATGCTCTGGCAATGTTCGGCATTACAAAATACCTCTTTCAATTAGCCAGATGACTGTGAGAAAGCCCTTGAAAGCGGCAATCTCAATGATATCGACATCTCGTCCTGAGTGGTGAGGGGGAACTAAATCCGGGGCCTCCGAATAAATCGGCGAATACCAGTAAAACCAATTCTTCGAGTTATAGGTCAACAACCCGGAATGTAGCCCTCAGCGAGAGTACTCATGCATACTCCAATTTCGTGCTTGCTGACGATGATCTTCCGTCTGTCTCTGAAATGTTTTTTAAACTTTTGGAGGGGCAAACTAAGCTAGCTCATGATATTGCTCACATAAAGTTATTTCAACAAAGAGTCGCCTGTCGTTTTCATGCTTTCGAATCACGTATTGGAGCTCTGGAACTTTCTGGTGTCGCTAATGAACACAGTGATGCTAGTGGTTTATGCGGCGAAATTAATTACTTAACTTATAATATCAACCAACTCGTCCTAAAAATGATGAACTCAAAGATCAGTCAAGGAGGAATAATCTGATCAAAAAAGTTATTTTAGAAGACCCCAATAAACACCCCAGTACACTGTTACACAGCGTAACTTCTGTGTTTAACATTATAATGAAAATTACCTGTCTGCAAATCGAACGCGTTCACAGAATTGGAAAAGTGCTTACTGGCTATAGACCGGTCGTTCTGAAGCTTTCTTCTTCGGGGGACAAAGCCGTTGTTCTAAAAAAATGCACTTAAACTAAAAGACTCAAACGTGTTTAGTTTCAAAAGACTATTCTGCACGTATTTTACATATACGGAAAAAATTTGGGTGACTTCCTTTCCGCAACGGCGCCTCTGTGGTGAAGTTAAGACACGATCATGCGTTCATTGACAATGTACGTTATAATTGAGAAGAGAGCTCGAACTCATTATTGAACGTGTCAGGCCGAGCACCTGGCTCTCGTTTTTCTATCCCTGCAGCTTCCAATCTCGCCTTATCTACTACATGACCTCATTACAGATGGCATGAGGACCTGGTAGTCCTGAACATCAATGCTCGTAGTATTGCTAAAAAGCTTCCAGATCTATTGTAGCTTGTCGCAACATATTCCCCGAGTATCATTGGCATCAAAGAGTTATGGCTTCATTGTAACATCTACGATTTTGAGTATACTCCATCCGGTTTTATTACCGTACGTAAAGACAGGGTACAAGGCATTGGTGGCGGTGTTGTACCACTTACCTGCTCTGATATCTGGTTCTTAGTGCTACCCTCGCCTGAATCTTTCTGGTGTAAGGTCTACCTAAGTAATCAGTGTACTGTAGCTAGCGTTGTATATTGCCCACCGTGATCATCCATGAAGTTCTTCATGTGCTTGCCAATTTCATGTGCGATATAAATATTGCTTCATCAAGATTGATCTGTACGGGTGATTTTAACGCTCCTAATATTCATTGACCTTCTGTGACTGTAACGGGTCATGATGCTGCGATATGTGATGTATTCTTATATATTTCTCTATCTTTTGCTCTTACTAAAGTTTATCATATCCAACTAAACTCAATTATATCTTAGACTTAATATTCTTAAGTACAGATCAAGCTAACAGCAACTTCTCTTGCAGATCTTGAGATATTTCAAGGAATATCGAACCATAAAAGTGTGTTCTTGCCCCGCCGCGGTGGTCTAGTGGCTAAGGTGCTCGGCTGCTGACCCGTAGGTCGCTTGATCGAATCCCGGCTGCGGCAGCTGCATTTCCGATAGAGGTGGAAAGGTTATAGGCCCGCGTGCTCAGATTTGGGTGCACACTTAAGAAGCCCAGGTGGTCGAAATTTCCGGAGTCCTCCACTACGGCGTCTTTCATAATCATATAGTGCTTTTAGGACGTTAATCCCCACATATCAATCATCAATCAAAGTCTGTTGTTAATACTTTGCTATCCCAAGTTCAAATAGCCTCAATTTACCAGCTTCCCTGATTTAACTCGTGCTGACGACACTTCCAGAACTGATATTTCGCCTGCTCGGTTTGATACGTTTTTCGCGCATTCTGACAATCAAGATAAGTTGTCCTGTTAATTACTTTGAAGGTCTTAGAAATTTGTGTATCAGTAGTCCGTGAGAGCGTGGTCCCGCCAGAGTTGGTGCAACCGCATGGGATGGTCAACCTGACTTCGGCATTCGGGGAGAAAGTACAGGCCAAGCTTGCAGTTATTCCACTGACGATGTAGCGTGAGCGTGGAGTTTTTTCCGACGTTAGGGAACCAGTCCCAGTGTTGTGCGCGTTAACGGACCGTCTAACGGCACGAACGGATTGCCTACTTTCCGAAGAAGCATGGAAACTACTACACGAGGAGAGCACTTTCGAAGGGGTAGTGGAGGGTACATCAGAAGTGGGCAGCGCTCGGCCAGAGTTCGAAAGCGAGCCTCAGCACGCCGAGGCCGTATGGCGGCAAGACGAGGTGGACACTCGTGTAAAATTGGTAGAGCGACACACGACCGAGGAGGTGTTGATCAGCGAGGTAGCTGTAGCGAGCCGCGATGAAGGGGATCAGCATGATGACAGCGGGTTGCATAACGAAGCCCCGAGCGTCGGCATGAAGGAGAGGTCCACGTCAGACGAATTTCGCGAGAAACAACGGGGAGACCCGACTTTACAGGAAGCGTGGAGAGAAGCGGCGACAGGAAAAGGCGGTATGCTAGTAATCGACGGGTTACTTTATCATAAGGATAAGGTGTTGGGGCAATCGGTAACGCAGCGGGTACTGCCGGAATGCCGCAGAGGGGAAGTTTTGCAACTGGCGCACGAGTCAAGCTGGGCCGGGCATTTTGGTTGCCGTAAAACGTGCTCTAGGATCAAGTACAGTTTTTATTGGCCAGGCGTAGGAGACGACGTACGACGGCACTGCAACAGTTGTCATGGTTGCCAGGTGAGGGCAGACTGGCGTCGCGGGGACAGTGTCCCGATCGAACCCCTTACGAGACCAAGATATACGTTTCAGCACGTTAACGTGGTCGTTATTGGGCCGCTGGAGCCAGTATCAGGCCGGGGCCATAAGTACTGTTTATGCGTCATCGACTTATGCACGCGCTGGCCCGAGGTGGTATGTTTGCGTTCATTAAGCGCTAGGGCAACCTGCGATGCACTACTTGCAGTATTTAGCAGAACAGGCATACCCGAGGTTATAGCGTCCGACTGCGGCACTACCTTACAACAGCACTGACAAGAGAGTTTTTGTCGAAACTTGGTTGCTCCCCTCGATTTTCTACGCCGGGGCACCCTGAGAGCAATGGGGCGGTCGAGTGATGGAACAGGACCTTTAAGAACATGCTATACCACATAATAGAGAAGGAGGGTAGAAATTGGGACCAATTTGTGCCTTTCTTGCTGTGGGGGTCAGGGGAAGTCCCACACGATACGACCGGAGAAGCGCCTTTTGAGATGCTGTATGGGAGGCAACCAACGGGTCCGTTAAGTATACTTAAGAGGGCTTGGACGGGGGAAACTGCAGTGCCGGGAAAGTTGGGGGCGTCGCCAGTGGCGTACATGGAAGAATTACGAGGGCGGCTGAGGCGCGCTGCGCAGGTTGCGGAAATGGTCAGCTCGAAATCGCAAAACACCTACGCTGCGCAATTCAACAAAAGGGCGAAGGCAAAAGAGTTTAACGTCGGTGATTTGGTACTGGTGTTTGATGATGAACGACCAGGAAAAATGTTTCCGAAATGGGAAAGGCCAGGCAGTGTCACCGAGAGATACCGCGAGCATTCATACTTCGTGCAGATGACAGCAGGTAACCGGAAAATGGTGCACGCGAATAAGCTGCGCCCATATCAGTCCAGGGTTATGTCGGTAGGAGTAATGTATGAGGAGGATGGTGATTTCGGTGAAGTAGAGTGCGCCCCACAGCCTGGGGCAATGCGTAGTCAAGAAGTTTTTCTCTCACGCGATATGGTAGCCCATTTAGTAGAACGGGAACGCGGGATGATCTGCGAAGTATTCAAGAGGCATGTGGAGCAGTTTGGCGGGGGGCCGTCGGTAGCGGCAGTAAGGCCACACGAGATAAGGTTGCAAGACGGGTTTGTCCGCAAAAGCCCACATCCGTACAGGGTACGCAAAAGCTTGCAGGCCGAGGTGGGAGGCAGGTAGACGTGCTGCTCGAATTGGGGTTGATCTTTCCGTGCGAGAGCCCGTATGCCCATCCGCTGGTATGCGTTCCGAAGAAAGACGGCAGCATGCGACTCTGTGTCGATTTTCGGGCATTAAACGCGGGGACGGTGGCGTACGCATACCCAATGGCCCTTCAGCAAGAACTCACAATGAGAGTAGGAAAAGTGAAGTACATAACGCTGAGGTTATTGGCAGGTACCACTCGAATCTGCTTCGCGCCTGCTGACAGCGTTTGCGTGACATCGCGGAGAGTTTGCCTGGACGGTAATGCCCTTCGGGCTTAAAAACGCTGCTCAGACATTCCAGAGGGCAATGAATGAACTGCTAAGACCACACAGCGGATACTGCTGTGCATACCTGGATGATATAGCCGTTTTTAGTGAAACGCTCAAAGAGCACGCGGAACACCTGGGGCAGATGTTTGAGACGCTAAAGCGGGTTAACCTGAAGGTCAAGAGGGATAAGTGCCAGATAGCTCGTCCATCTATCCGGTATTTGGGACATGTGGTAGGCTCGGGACGGCATGCACCTGACCCTGAGAAGCTTGCAGCGATCAAAGGTGTAAAGGCGCCGGAGACTAAAAGGGAACTACGCAGCGTACTGGGCCTGTGTGGTTACTACCGAAGCTATGTGAAAGATTACGCAGAGGTAGCGAGGCCCCTGACAGAGCTAGCCGGGAAGCGAATTCCGAACCGAATTCTGTGGTCCGCGGAAGCTGAAAGGGCGTTTCAGCGGCTTAAGATCGCACTGTGTGAGGCAGCAGCATTATCGACCCCAGATCTCGAGAGGCCGCATTGGCTGTTTACAGACGCGTCCGCGTTCGCGGCTGGAGTCTGCCTGTCGCAACGTGCGGACGATGGTACCGAGATGCCGATCGCATTTGCGAGCCACAAGTTCTCTTCAACTCAAGCGCGCTGGTCGACTATTGAGCGAGAGGCCTTTGCAGTCATCTGGGGTCTGAAAAGGTTTGATTTCTGGCTCTTCAGCGCACAGGTTACTGTGGTGTCATCCCACAACCCACTAGCTTTTTTCACCCAGGGCACTCTTCCTGGGGCTAAGCTTACCCGTTGGGCCTTGGCGCTTCAGCGGTATCATGTAGTGATGCAGCACAGGAAAGGCGTCGAGCATGGCAACGCAGATGCGCTTTCGAGGGTGCCTAATGAGTGCTGGGGAATCGGCAGCGGTGCTCCGGGGGTCGAGACACTAGAGGACTAGGCACATGGTGGACACTCAAGAGTGACGTGTGCGAACCTGTGCACAATTGAACAGCACCACGCGTTGAAAGGTCTATGTGCCTCAGTGAAGTGTATTGTTTCTCTTGGGCGTGTGTGTAGCATGCAGGAGTTATTTGTATCTTGGTTGAATTTGAACGGCACCATGTGCCGAAGGGTGTGTGTGTGTTTCAGTGAAGTTTTTTTGTGTATATGTACGACTGTAAGCATGTAGAACTTTGTTGTTGTTATACTTGCCTGCTTTATAGATTGTAGGTGTGTGCACAGTGACCTCGTGTCGGCTTTTTTTCTTTTTTTTGCTATGTGGTGGCGTCCGTTTGGTGGGGCCCCAAGGGTTAAGCAGAGAAAGTATTGCATGTGTTGCATAAACGCCTCTGACGTTCAAGGAACAGCGAAGTATGGCCACAGGGTTGGGGAAGTGTGGTGCCGTACCTTTATGTTGTTATTCGCGCAGCTGCATTTGAGCGCTTGCGCGAATCTTGGAAAAGGCGTGTAAGGTCTGGCGTCGCAGGTCACTGGAGCGAGTCTTCTCGGTCTCAAAAGGGCGCGCTTTCCAAAAAGCCTATTCTCGGTAGACGATAATCTCTGCGTAAGCGCACTCCTTCTGGGAAGAATACCGCGGTCAGTCGCCGCTTCTAGCAACCAGCTAAATGGTTCCCGGACTGCGGATTGCCGGCGGGTGACAGGAGGACAGTGCATAGCCACCCATCCGTCAGGAGTAGAGTCCGCGGGACGGCTGTCATGCTGGACAGCGCAGTCAACTCGCAGTAATGCAGGAGGCCCGCAGCCGAACGGCGCCACCATTGTGTGCGTTCGCACAGTTCGCGGAACGTTGGGTGCAGGCCGGTTCTTTCGTCTCTCTCTTTCCGACCGAGCAGTCGAGTGCGGGAAGAAGAGAGCGAGAGGAGGGGACGGCAACAAGTGCGTTGTCTGTCAAATAAACAGACTAAATTGCTTTGGTTGGTCATGGGGAGAATCGGGAGGTGCAACCGAGGTATTGAAACCTGGCTTCCGAGTCCTCGCGGGGGGAGTCTGGTCGCAACAAAGAGTGTTCTGCACTATCGGCTCTGCCGAGGCAACATGCGACGGTTCCGACGGTCAAGTCTTGTAAATATGTACATAAGTTTCTGTATATAAAGTCGAGTTGCTGTAACGTTTGAAATGTGCTGGCCTCCATCCCCGAACAAGCAGCAGCAGCCACGACAAAACAGGACGGACACCGAGAAGCAACCAACCTTCCACTCCCTTCTGAAGCAACAGCCGCTACGCAGCTGGGAGAGCTCTGCTCAAGGGAACAGAGGGAGTGGGTAGAAGGTTGAGTTTTACTATAAGATTCGTGCCAATTAAGACAAAGAAGAGCAATGCTAACCTTGCTTGAATTACTCGTGACCTATTACACTTATCTCGTCGAGTCCATCGACTTAGGCGCTTCCGACGATCTAATGACCCCGATGCCCTACCCCAGGTAATGCAGAACGTTGAGTCAACGTAGTTTGAATGTAACGAATGTGAGGCAACGTTAGACGATAAAATATAACATCGCACCGACTTTTATAGTATTATAATGCCATAACACAGTGTTTTTAATGTTGCAGCAACATTCAAATAATGACGTTGTCCTAACGGGTTGTTTTTAACGAGGCAACAACATTCAAATTATCACGTTACCCTAACGTGATGGTATTAATGCGGTAACAACAATCAAATATTCACATTGCATCAACGTTGTATATAAACATCAAACCTATGTTTAACAGCGATCGTAGAGACAACAAGGATAATATAATCACTGAAACATCCAATAACACAAATGGCAGATTTTTCAACTTTGTGTACTCATTTGATTAATGGCTGACAGTGGCTAGTTTGTGTGGTTGAGTAAGAAATAGAAGCATGAACAATACAGACAACAGTTCAGCCTATGTTTTTCACACACTAATCCTTCTATGAATATGCATTCTTTATACAGCTGCACTGCATGTTTTTATTTATCTATTAGACAATACACGATTGCCGTAGTGCAGAAAACAAAAAACACCACCATGAGTTACCTGACTAGGCCTCTATAGCTCAGAACCATACGTTCTTCACACAGAGTTACTGCATTGGCAAAAAAAGAGAAACGCAAGAACACAATCACATAGTGGAAATCATTGCGTCGCCTGCTTACGTCTGTAGCTAGATACTCTAAACACAGTGAACTTATATGTGAGAAAGATATGTGCAAGAGCAAGCCTTTTAGGACCCCAAATTTCCAGGCTACAAAAAGCCTGCTGTAGGCAGGCTTCATCTCAACATGTATGCATGCAGACTTGAAAAATAAATTACCTGTCTATTTTAATTATTACTGTGTGGTTGTAAAAATAGCATGGAAACCATTACACTTTGAAGTGATCAAGCAGTAGTTAAATAAAGCTATGCCTCCATTATGATGCATCACCACAATCATGTTTTCAAGAGTGCTTTCAGATTAAACAAACAAGAAACAGAACTACTAATGCGTGTCCTACATGCTTGCATAATGCAAGACAAC
This sequence comes from Rhipicephalus annulatus, assembly GCA_013436015.1. Classification (NCBI taxonomy): domain Eukaryota; kingdom Metazoa; phylum Arthropoda; class Arachnida; order Ixodida; family Ixodidae; genus Rhipicephalus; species Rhipicephalus annulatus. The sequence continues at coordinate 231,720 of WOVY01000977.1, forward strand.
AGCCACAACAAACCCTACAATATGCAAGAATTATGAAAGTGGAACCAATAGGAACCATGGAGCTAGAAAAACAGCTGTTTCACAGAGCCCTTACTTTTGGGGAACGTAAAAAAACAATGCAATGATTCGAGGAAAAGATGCAAACAGGAAAACCAGTAACCGGATATAGTAATCAAGTAAAATCATGGTCGAAAAGAGAAATATATGGTATGAAGAAAGGCAGGAAGTTTCACAAGAAAGCAAGTACCTGGTTTACTACCCTGCACTTGGGAAGGGAGACAGGAAGGTAAGGAAAGCAGAATGAGCGAGAAAAAGAGAGCAGGAGGAAGCAAAAACACACACACACACTAGAATGTCACAAACGTTCGACGAGGCGGGTCAATCGCAGAAGTTTTAAGAGGACGGTCGAAGTCGCAATAAATGTATAGACATGCTGAGCTTTCGGACAAAAAAGGCTGCCCATTTTGGTTCGAAACTGCCTTGACAACTGTTTGCAGTACTCAAGTACCTGGTAGTGTCTGTGACTGATGAAAATGCAATAGAGCAGCTATTTCATGTGCTCTGCTCTTACAGCTTTGTTGGGAACTCGCATCGTCCTGAAAGCATTTCGTGCCTTCTTAATAACTGCGTGTAAGTAAAATCGGCCAAAAATTGAGCGATCGTAAAATGTGTGTTATTCTGTCACTGTCAAATCTATCATTCACGGCAAACACCAGGCCTGCAGAACGCACTGTCTGCAAGCAAATATAAACATAAATTGCACCGCGATGAAATGCCACACTAATACAGAAGGACGATCACTCACAACAAACACACTAGACACCAACAAACACAGTAGACACCAACATAGAGAAAGCACGCCTGCTGAAAACACTGTGTTGATGGTAAGAAAACCTCAACCACAAATTGCAGTATCGTGAAATAGCATTGTAATATACAAACAATATCAACCGCAGCAAGTCTGGGAGATGCCAACAAGGAGATGCCAAGCCTGCACAACACACTATGCAGCACACAAAAAACACCAGACCACTTCAGTCCTCTTGTCATTTGTCCAAGGCCTGGCTTCAGCTTCGCTTTGACTGTAAGGCTTACGTCGGCCTGACCAAACGTACCTACCGATTGCGATTCCCTTGCTCGAGTAGGTTGAGCGAGAAGACACACAATTGAGGCAAAGCTGCTAATGAGATGCCATTCTTTCTTCACATGACTTCACGCAGCTTTCTATGTAGTAGGTGTAGAAGTAGCACCACGTTTATGCAGCTGTCTGGGCGACTGATATATTTGGTCAACTGCAGTGTTTTTCTAGTTGGTCACAACACAAACTGCTGAGGCATATGTCACAGGTGTGCTCTTTTCTTCTTAACATGCTATCGTGCATTTCAATGCTGTAAGTTCTGGCTGTTTCTGGTCTCACAACACTACCTTTTTTTCTATGGAATTTGAGGCGTGAACGGTTGCAGTCTTAATGGAGTCTTCTTTCTTCAGTAAAGGAATCTTCGATGCTTTCTCTCTGTAGTAGTTTCTTAATAATTTCATTTTTTTTCCTACTAAGTCTGCAAGCGCAGGGTAGGTTTTTTAAGCAGCATGTTTGTTGTCGACCGAGTACGTATGGTAACCTGTCAGCAGTTAGGCGAGCTTCCTTTTCTCTTCTAGCGTGATGTACATGCATAAGTAGCACCACGTTTATGCAGTTGTCTGGACGACGAACACATTTGGTCAACTACAGTGTTTTTCTAGTTGGTCACAACACAACGAAGGCTTAGCTACATTCATCAAACTTTCAACTATTAAATTAGACAGGCATATTTGAGCGGGAAGTCGTGTGTGAGGTGCCACTGTTTGGTGATCTTGGCGAGCTCTGTACATGACAATTGTGGACTATTGTCACTAGTTCACACAAATGGTGATTCATACCTGGGGAGGTCTGTTGTCTGATCGTCTTGTCGCGCTGCTGCTCATTGTTACATTCATGCACTTCTAGGATTGGGGCAACGGGGGAAGAGCCGAGACGTTATTTAGCTTGCTGCTTTAGGCAGCGGGTTTACCCTTTGTTGCGTGTCAGCGTAGAACATGCATGAAGTGTTCGTTTCTGGTTGTGGAGTCATCTCAGTTGGAGGACGGAAATCTAAACTGTTGTAGATAAGGGCAACAGGTCCGCCGGCTACGCAAAGTCGAAGTATCGCCCTCCGTTCGATAGATGCAGTTGACTTGCAATGGTGAAATAAACCTGAAATCGCTGTGTGATCAGCATCCAGTTCACCCGCAAATCGTAGATCATGCACTCACGCGCTCAGATGTCTCTGCTGTGGACGTTACATTGTGTAGGAAGATCCGCATCAATAGAGCTCACTGATGATGCTTAGCTGTTGCGTGGAGGTACTCTGCTTTTTTCACTTTAGGTTGTCGTTATAGGTCATACTTGAACGACTGCTCACGCTTGACTAAATCCCCCTTACCTTGACACCTTCCACCGAGAATACAGAGCGAAAACACACGAAAATAAAATGTTCCATGCTATTGTGCTACGACGATGATGACGATACCAGTGAGTCAAAACCGGAATTGCACAAGTTTCGATTTCAACTTCATTTTTAAAGTGGTTTTCTAACAGTAAAAAAAGACAGGTAAGGCAGCATAAAAAATTAAGACAAAAGTTGTTTGCAAAGGACCAAATTACTGTACACACTAAAATATCTGCAGGACAACGCTATGACTTGTACAGCGCAACCACGGAGGAAGGAAAGGTGAGAGAGGGCATGCCCAGCTGGCGCGCGGCATGAAAAGTGTGGCGGAAAGACATCATGGCGGCCATTTCACTGGGCACAATGGCGGCGTTCTTATGGTTACGTGTTGCGCAGTGGATCTGGTCTATAATGAGCGGCCGTGGCTGGCGGCGAAATGTGTGCCTCCCCAGGTCTCGTGCTGTGCCGTGGCGGACAATATTTGTGCTCTGCGCCGCGTTATTTGTTTGCAGTTTTCTCATGGCAGTTACTGTACTCTTTAGAGACGTTTACAAATCCCTTTGTCCATCACGGGGTTTCAACAGTGGGGCTCTTCGATTTTCGACTTCTGGCTATCCGCGGGCTGCCAGAGCCAGGAGGGCATATCCATGTGTCGTACGGCGGATGACGCGGATGAAACAGTTAGTGTTCAGCGAAATTGCGTTGGACACCATGACGAAGCTGAATGATGACGAACGCCTTGCAGGTCAGTGACGGTTGTGCAGTGCTCCTGCTTGTGACAACGGACAACGCTGTTGATCCCAGAGAGACACCATGAGGACCATGTGCACATACGTAGTTTCGTGTTGTGTGTGTACAGTAACAACTTGCATGTGCGTACTAAAACACCTTTTCTGTTCCGCTTGGTACACACTCCACCAGTATTGCATCTAATCTCAACGTAACAGCAACCACGTTCAAGTGTCACTAGCCCCGTGCTCAAAGTCACCACGGTCGCAGATGGCTGACGCCGGTGAGTTTCACGCGGAACACGGACACAGTGGCCGGACGCTGCGTCTGCCGCGTGGCGGAATGCAACCGTAGAATGCGCACGACCGATTGTGTTGTCGTAGAGTTGCTGAATTATTGACGTGAAAACACTCGCCGTTGTCAGTGTATTTCGCACGCGTTCTCTTGCAGTTGCTTTGTTGTCGGCGAGCCGTTCCTCTCTGTTATTACTCGGATGAAGTGATTTAGCCGAAGGTGTTCGCTGGCTCAGAGCGATGACCCCGTTCCATTAGTTTCGGATTGTCACGACACACGCGCTACGCAGCCCACGTGCTCTCCGAGCCGGAGAGAGAGTCGCACGTGCCTTCTGCTTTACATTCGGATGTAAGCAAGATAGGAGAATTCGCCCAGTCTCTATGGCAAACTTCCGGCTTCATCAAGGCTTCACAACGAGTGACCTTTCCTTCCTCCGTGGAGTTACGTCAGGGCCTCTCCTACCTTTCCTTCCTCCGTGAGCGCAACTGAAGCTTCAGTTACGCACTACCAACGCCTCCTTGATTTCCCGTGCCTGCCGGATTATCGGCGGTCACTTAAGAAGCGGCGGTCGTCGAAACTACGGTGGTGGCGCCACTCAAGTAGGAGTGTCTTCAAATAAGCTTTTACGTTTTTGGAGCCTATATGCAACAAAAAATGGCGTAAACAAGTTTTTGAAAGGCGTAAACGTAATTATAATTAACCCTACGTAAGTCACGCCGTCATTCAACAAACAACTTTCTTTAATACAAGGCATCCTCTGAATTTAGTAGCAAACGCCAAAATTGCCAATCTCAAAGGCCAAGTACAAAGACTCTTGGATAGATGGATGGATGGATGTGGCTGTACCCTTTAGATAGGGCGGCGGCTAACGCCACCTAGCCGTAATACTTAGTGAACTAACCTTTAGAATTATCTTTTTTTTTCTTTATAGTGAGGTTGAGGATTCGTACTTTGCAGTGAAGGGTTTAATTTTCACTCGTGCCTTGACTTTAGCCAGATAACCTCCTTATAGTTAAGTCTACCCGCTTAATGTCTATTTTGCCCTCCCTGTCCCTAAACCCCAGTGCTTTGAAAAACTGCGCCATCATCCTGAACTATCTGATGAAGCCCTTTACAGAACATTATCAAGTGTTCGGCAGTTTCTTCTTCCTCTCCACACGCACTGAATACTGCGTCTACCCCTTCGTATTTGGCCCGATATGTCTTGGTTAGCAATACTCCTGTCCTGGCCTCAAATAGTAGAGGAGTACCCCGAGTATTATCATAGATCCTTTCTTTGGGAATTTTCTGCTTAAATGTTCGATAGATCGCTAGTGCGAACTTCTTAATCATGCCAATTCTCCACATGTCAGTCTCCGTTTCCTTCACTTTCTTCTTAACCTATAGTTCTTTTTGGTCTGGCCACCTGCTGTTTTCTAAGTATTTACCAGTCAATTTCCTGGTTCACTTCCTTCATTTTGTATCAAAATTCTTCATGTACAAGTAGTTGAAAACCTTCCTAGCCCAACGCTTCTTCCCCGTTTCTCTCAATCGCTTCTCAATTTTTATCTTGCTTCTAGCTTCCCTGCCCTCAAATGATGTCCATCCCATAATACCTGGTACTCCCTGATTTGGTGTATTCCCGTGAGCTCCTTAAGCAAGCCTACCCATTCCACGTTGCTTAATTTCTAATCTTGCTTGAACTTCTGATCTCATGCACAACCTCGCATTGCCGAACGTCAGCCCAGGAACCAAGGCCCCTTTCCATATTCCTCTCACAACATCATACCTATTGTAATTCCACAGTGCCCTATTTTTCATCCCTGCTGCATTCCTGTTACCTTTAGTCGTCGCGCATATTTCGTGTTCCCTTAGGTACTCGGTCCCATTGCTTATCCATACGCTCAGAGATTTGTATTTATCTGTTATCTCTAGCGTGACCTCCTGTATTCTAAGCTCCCTACCTTCATTATCATTAAAAATCATGACTGCTGATTTTTCCTTACTGAATCTAAAATCAAACCTATCTCCCTCATTACCGCATATGTCCATCAATCTCTGCAAATCTTCCTTGTTGTCGGCCATAAGCACTATATCATCTGTGTACATTAGTGCTGGTAGTGCCTGATCAATGAGTTTTCCTTGTTTGACTAAAGAGAGGTTGAAGCCAAGTCCACTTCCCTCTAATTTGGCCTCTAATATTTGTAGGTACATCATGAATAACAAGGATGGCAGTGGACACCCCTGCCTAAGTCCCTGTTTCACCTCTGTAGGCTTGAATACCTGTTTTTCCCACTTTATAACTACCCCGTTAGTTTTATAGATTTCCTTTAAAAGATTCCTGACTCCATCTTCAAAACCCAGTGTGTCTAGTATTCCCCACAAGTGCTCTTGAACCACGCTATCGTACGCTCCCTTGATATCCAAAAATGATATCCACATGGGCCTGAGTTCCTTTTCTGCTATTTCGATGCACTGCGTCAAAGAGAACAGATTGTCTTCTAACCTCCTGTGTTTCTGAAACCCATTCTGCAGTTCCCCCAGTACCTCCTCATCCTCTATCTATGCCTGCAGTCTTTCCATTATAATCTACATCGCCAGCCTGTAGACCACTGATGTCACTGTTATAGGACCGTAGTTGTTTATGTCATCTTTGTCCTCCTTTCCTTTATAGATCATGCTCATCCTGCTAAATTTCCATCCATCAGAGACTTAACCATCAATTATTGTTGTGCTCACTGCCTATCTCAAAGTCTGTTTAGACTTCGGACCCAATGTCTTTATGAGCATAATTGGAATACCATTTGGGCCTGTTGGTATACTACTTGGAACCCGCTTCTCAGCCCTTTCCCACTCTCGTTGTGAAAATAGAGCCATTGTGCCACTTGATCTATCCCTGTCTATTGTGGTGCATAAGGCATTTCTTTGTTAAAATTTTTCTTTCACCCTTGTTCTTATATATTCAACAGCTTCGTCTCCTTCTAGCCTAGCACCTTCAGCAGTAGTTACAAACCTTTGCTCTAGGTTTGTTTCATTTCTTATTGAGTTTAGATGGTTCCAAATTTTCGCAGCTGCCTTTGTGTCCTTTTTATGTACTTCTGCCAGCCACTGAGCACCCTTTCTGCTAATGTTTTCATTGATCAGGAAGGATGCTTCTTTTCTAGAGATTAGAAAGATTTCCCATTTTCTTTCAACATCATCTGTCGGTTCACCCTGTTGCTTAGCATGTCTGTGTTCCCTAGAGGCTTCCTGACGTTTTGCTATGGCTTTCTTAACTTCCTCATCCCACCGGCTCTTGGGCTTGTGTCTTCTTTTCCGAGGTGACTTGTCACGTGCCTTAGCAAGCTCTTGCCCAAACAGTCCAATTAGATTTGTGTATGTCCACACATTTTTATTATCCTCAGTGTATATTTCTCAATTTGTTTAGCAGCAATTTCTATTTGCCTTTCTGAATGAAAATTTTCGTGTAGTTGCTCATCTTGTCTCCTTCCCACTTTCGCTGCTCTTCCAAAACATAGCTTGATACGTTTGTGATCACTACGCAGACTTCTGGAGCCACCTTCACCTATGTGCATTCCCCGGAGCTTATCATACATCCTATGTGGCATCAGTGCGTATTCTATCGTTGACTGCAGCCTTCCTACCTCCCATGTTATTTGCCCTTCACACTTCTCGGTACTGTTTCAAATGATCAAATCACGCCTTTCATACATATACATTATCATTTTGCCTGTCGAGTCAGTATACCCATCTATATCTTCTATGTGTGCATTCATATCTCCTAGTAGAATCATCTCGCACTTTCCTCCTAACTCCTGAATGTCATTTGATATACACTCTACCATTGCCTGGTTTTCCTCTCTGGCCTTTGCTCCCGTCCACAAGTACACAAAACCAAGGAGTGTTATTTGCCCTGCCACTTTCCCTTTTAGCCATAAATGTTCCGTGCATCCCTGCTTGACTCTTTGCCAACCCATGTTCTTATGCATAAATGTACCAATTACACCCCTTTTTTTTTACTGCCTTCTGTTCTATTGCAATATTCCCATACGTAGTCCAAATCGCAGGGAGGTTGCTCCAGATCCCGAAGATGTGTCCCCACAACCCCATATACCATCAGCTCCTCCTGCCTCAACTGCTCTTCTATCTCTTCCCGCTTTAACCTATTCCTGCCACCCTGCATGTTAATATAGCCTACGTCTGACTTAGCTCGGCCCTTGTGCTCACGTTGATTTCTTCTCCCACGGACTTCGTGTGGTTTGAATATTTGTGCCCTTTAGGTCCGTCTTTGGCTACATTGTTGGCCTCAGGGCTCTGTGTCCCCCTAAAAAGCTATGGCTCTGCGACCCATTTTGTTACCGACCATCCTGGCCGTCGCACCACTGTAGTGAATGCCATCCTGTGCAAAGGGGCGAGCGCCGGGCTCGTACACGTCTTGGTTAACTTCCATCACGCTGTATCCGAGTTGCCGGCTTAAACCCTTGATCACACAATTGGCCTCCGCTAGCCTCCTTTCAATCCCAAGAGGCTACCTCTTCAGACTTCTGGGACTGTGCATATGGTCACATGCACACTCCCAGAGGCTTTTCGGAGCTTACGCATCCCATCCTCTAGCTTTCTCTAAAGGTTGTGATTCTTGCCCTTCAACACATCATTGTGCCCAGCATGAATAATGACTAGGGCCCGAATTCACAAAGCTTTCTCTTTGGCTACGCATTTTCTTAGCCAAAAATTCTCTTATCTGGAGGGATTACTATAGCGCGGGTATGAATTTAACTTATTCGGCACTTAAGAGGGCAAGGAGGACAGACGATAGCTGATGAAACGACAAGGAAAGAAAGAAGTGTGTGCCGCGAATATCAAGGTAGCACGCAAAGCGTCTAACATCTAGAGTATACGATGATAGCCAATGATTTGCTGCATCTAAGTTTCAGTTCCGCGAGCGTCTGCTACAGCGCTTACGGGATGCCGCGTACGTTGTAATTGACGTTTTGGTGGGCTGTGCAAAGCCAAGCACTCGCCTTTAATCAACGACTGTAGCTAAAAAAAGAATTGCTTGATGGCCTTAAGCCACCGAGCAATCCATGCACTATCTCGCCAAGTACAAGTAAACAACACTCCATGTGCACCACATAAATGAAACCACACATAAATCGATGCATGCAATGTTTGAAAATGTGCCTTGAATGTCTTCCCGTATTTAAAGCGACCACTTACCTTACATTTCATTGAAGCTGCGCGGCTACTTAACTAGTTCCGTGCAATCTAGCACGGTATAGTGGTGAACGTAAGGGTGTTTTGTACCTATAGTCAAAGGTGGCCTTTGTTACAATATTCTTATTACAAGACACATGAGCGACTTTGGTGCCTGCAGATGAATTGTGCTAAAATAGAAAACAGCAGTAATCAAATGAAATTGTGAGCGCAATTTCGCTGGTTCCATGCACCGCAGCATTTTTATAAAGCAGGAATGCGAGAACGTGCATACGCTTACGCTTAGGTATATGTCTACGTAAAATGAGGGAGGCTCGTCGGAAGGTGTCTCAGTGCTAATGCTTTTCACAAAACACGGTGCAAATATTTCGTCCAGCGTTGTTTGAGTGCGCAAACAAAGCAAGGGACGTGTATACGAGTCTTGAGGTCGAGAGACGTTATCACACGTGCGAAAAGGATGAAGAGAGAGAGAGAGCGACTCTCGTTTCGGCTTCGCGAAAACTTGAAATTGATAGATAATAAAGACAATTTTCTGGCCCAGCAGACGTCAGGGAAAGTCTCCGCAAAGCAGCATCAGATGCTCGGAGAGCATAAAAAAGAGTACGCGTTATATGGGAGTGACAGCCACTCAGAAAGCGAGATGAAGTGTGACTGTCCTTAGATGTGAGAATCATTGCTAATTAGGAGAGTTGAGTTAATGAGACAAAACTTTCCTTAATAACGTGAATGGAAGCAAACTGAGCATTCATCTAGTGAAAGTGACACTAGTGACAGTGAACTCATTATAGTTGATTAGCGTTGTCACAGGCTGTTATATATTTTTATTTTCTTATTTATATTTGGCAAACTATGAGAAGGTAGCCTACGTTAGAGCCGGCTATCCCAACGTCATGACAGTAATGTAAAAGAATAAATAGCGCACGGTTACACAGTCACACGTGGCGGTTTCTATCTTCTAGTAACCTTGGGCAAACGCATTCTAATTATTTTTTCTATTTTTGACAAAGTTTCACCGGACGTTTTTGCATTTGGCTTCATTCGAAGGAATGACGATATATCAGCAATAGGGCGAATGCAAGCACTGCTGCAGTGGACGAGCGGTTACAGCGCTGAACTACAATCTACGAGGTACTTGGTTCGATTCGCAGAATCACTGAGCACTTTTTTTTTTTCAAGAGGTTGCCCGGCCTGACTATATGCGTGGTGGCGGGTACTAGTTTTTTGAGAAGTAGGCTTCCGCACTTGCTTCTTTCACTCCCCTTTTGACCCAAAAGCGCTGTATTGTTCTCCTTCAAAAATTAAACAATTCATGGTTCATAATTTTTTCCTCCATTCTCTCTTATCGCAAAAGTGTCCAGTGCTGAAATACCAATATTGTACCTGGTATATTACTTTTCACGTGTTTGGATATTCGACCAGCAATCAGTTTTCACGGTGTTTTGAAGAAACTCTACACATGCAGTGAGCTAACTGCTTGCAGCCAAGTTGACTGCCTTTGTAGGGACACGCTTTCGTGCTAATTTGGTGGGCATCATCACATGCAGCAAGACCAAAGAGCACGGACAGTTAGAATTGACGCAAACAGAGTGATTAGTTTGTGTCTTCTCTCCCGCTATTTGTCATGCTGCACGCTTCAGTGTAATGTCGCTGTCAATGGTTAAAATGAACTATAGCAGTTAATCGAGTTCTGCTGAGAGGGTCCCCTATTGTCCAGAATGGAACAGAACAATGGCAATTTGATTTGTGTGATAAAGAGATACCCTGCTTTTGGTTACTAGAAAAAATTTCTAAACTGAAGTTTATTTTTATTAACAACAGTTCCAGTGCACATGAAAGGTGCATGGACAAAATTCGTGTATTCAGCTTGACTAGGTTTGTGACCTTAATTGTAATTGCGAACCGGTATCACAGTATGCATATATATCACACACATATACAACCACGGGTGATAACTTGCTTATTCTGATTAAAATTGAAAGGTTGAAATCGACATATTCAACCAACGCAGTGTGTACGAGATATGCCATGTAGAGTAGCTATGCTCTAAACTAATCTTCGCAGGTCCGTTCCATTTTACCCAATTTCTTGCCCATGACTGTAGGTTGGTAAATTTTATTTATTTATTTATTTACAGATACTGCAGTCCCTACCCGGGCCCATGCAGGAGTGGGATACAAACAATACATTCAAGCAATAACTAGTAATACACTGGTGTACAGGGCATAAATGAAAGGATACATAACTATCAAGTACAGAAAAGTCAATATATTTTCTCGCTGTTCAACAGAACTGCGCTAAACTAAGAATATTTTCAACATTTGTAGCCGGATGATTTGCACTCAAATGACACTATTTTCAGCATACATCACTTATATGGTGAAACTAATCTTTCCTATCTGTTGAGTGAATGAAGCCGTCGAGGCAGCATTCACTACTTCCGCAGGTAATGCGTTCCAATGAAAAATTGCGCAAGGAAAGAGAGCGAACTTGTGGGCATTAATGTGGCTGGGTGGCTGCCTAAACGTTTTGTTGTGATTTGTCCTAGCTGAAAGTTTAGAAGGCTGCTGAAGGTATCGTTCCCGTGATAATTTAAAGTCCCCGTGATCAAGTTGGTAGACGAATTTTAATCTGAATATTATCCTGCGCTGTCCTAGTATTTGTAGGCTTGCCCTATTACGTAGATTAGTTACACTATGTTGTCGGGAGTAAGCGGAATATATAAAGCGCAGAGCTAAATTTTGGACCCTTTCTATTTTCCTAGTCAAATATTGTTGCCAAGGGCTCCAAATAATGTCGGCATACTCCAATTTTGGTCGCACGAGTGCTTTATACGCTTTTAGTTTTAACTTGGGAGGAGTGTTACGCAGTTTTCTTTTCAAAAAGGATAATTTCTTCAGTGCACCCGAACACTCATTTTCAACGTGCGTTTCCCAACTGAGGTTACTGGTAAGTGTAACTCCCAGATATTTAACCCGATCCGCTCTCGTGATTGCAGCATTTCCTATGAAATATGTGAAATGAAGGAGTAACGTTTTGTTGGTAAACGTAACGTAATTTGTTTCTGAACGATTTATTTTTAGTCCCCACCTTATACACCATTCGTTAATTGAGCGCAAGGCATCATTAGGTTAATTTGGTCTTTTTCGTTATTTATGAATATGTACACTACGCAGTCGTCCGCAAATAGTTTAATCTGGATCGGTGGCTCGACACAAAAATGAATATCATTAATATAAACCAAAAAAAGAAGAGGTCCGAGGACAGCCCTGCGGAACTCCCGAATGCACTGCCAACTCTTTCGAGAGACAGCCATTTATGGTAACACACTGTCTTCTGTTACTCAAGTAGCTCGCGATCCATGCTACAACCTTCTGCTCAATGCCTATAGCTAATAATTTTGTTAATAAATTCTGATGGGGTACGACGTCAAAGGCCTTAGAAAAATCCAAAAAGATGACATCGGTTTGACCTTTCAAATTAAGCGTTCTAATTAAATCATCAGTTATTTCAGCCAGTTGGGTGACGGTCGACAAACCAGACCTAAATCCATGCTGCTGGGCATACAGTAGTTTGTTATTTTCCAAGTAAGTGATCATGGCCTTAAATATAATGTGCTCAAATAATTTACAGCAAGTACTAGTTAAGGAAACAGGCCTGTAATTGTTAACTTCCAAAGTGGAGCCCGATTTATGTACCGAAATAGTTTTTGCCGAGCGCCAGTCATCAGGAATAACTGCAGCGTCTAACGATGCAGTGTAAATGCGATGTAAATATTTTGCCACCCAAACAGCATATCTACTCATAAAATAAAACAACTTCTTCGAACACACATATTCTGTGTAAGGTTACATTTCTTTTTATGCAGTACAAAATAAATTGAAATATGTAATGGCTCAAACGAGAAATAACTAGAAACAAATTCAGCCATATCATTACCAAACTTACTCACCAATGATAAACGGATTCTCATTTAAAAGATACATACATACATACATACATACATACATACATACATACATACATACATACATACATATACGCACGCAAACATATACATATGTACACCCATACATACATACACACACTCAGGTGTAAATATTAAAATGAATGGCTATAAAACAACAATTCTAATAAACTCATTTTGAATATACTACAGAAAGTAACTTACGAGAGAAATCCACTGGCACTGTTATGTCTGAACACGATGTTTCTCGAACCATCTCGCAAAAGCTTGATGCATAGTTTTCCGCTGAAGCCCAGTTACAAGCACTCTTTATAAAAAACACAAGAATAAAGCCCTTGACAATGTCATGCTAAAGAAAAAGGCTGTGCATCAATATTTTGTACATGTCTGCAATATCACTGTTTATTTACATAGCTTGGCTCATTCACAAGCCACTAACAAAGCATGTTAGGACACTTGGGCTGAAAGTTGGCACAGCGCGAGTAAATTCTAGACAATACATGAATAATACAATTATAAGCTACTAAGCTCCTTGGTGCAAACAGTGTTTATATTGACAGCTATAGGTGCCATTTCGTTTCCCCAAAACACTTCTAAAAGTAGAATCAACTTTATTTAGCTAAAAGTTTTTATTCTGGCGCGTCGTGGTGGCTCAACGGTGGAAGTGACTCTTTCGGCCAAGAAAACAAAGACCAATTATTCATCCAGTTCGTGAATTCACTCCATGCTAACATTGAGGCAGCTGGTAGGAGTGCTTTTGGAGAGAGAAAACCACCACATTCCCACCAGTTGTGGCCTTGGGTAGCAACTTCACTTGGACAAAAATGATGAAAAACACTCCTCAAGAAGACTTCAAAGTTTGCACACCAACACAGTTCCCATACAGCTGTCTATTAGTCTGCTTGAAAAATATTGAGTTTACTGGTGGTCAAAGACTGTACACTATGTGAGGTGATGCTCCAGTGCACTGCATGTATGTCTTGCTGCTGGCCTCAACTGCGATGTTGCTCAGCACATATGTGTAAAATAACAACTAATACTGTGCCACTGCAGAGTAATTAGATGTCATTTGCATGAAACAGTGACCACAATAAAAGAACATAACATTTGCCTTCATAATGTTCAAAAACTGTAAATAAATTTCCACAGAGTTTTCACAGTTCATCTGAGGATAGTAATATTGGTTGTAAACACATTCTTATTTCCACTAACAAAGTATTTTAAGATGCCAGATTCAATATTAGAGTATACCAGCACTTTTGTAGGGCTAAACAATTGTACAGGTACCTAGAAAAACACAAGTGAATGCATGCTATAGCTACATATAAAAATAAATACTTTTATTTCTAGTCTGAGTAGAGCTGCATAAATGATAAGTCACTTGCATTACATTATGAACAAACCTATCCCAGCAAAGTATACATTTAAAAAGTTACACTTACACAGTAGATAAGTAGACTGTTGAAGGACGGACAGGCAGTTGGATAATACCCAAGCACTAAAATCTACTGTTAAGATATACTAGGAGTAGTGATGATCCTCTTCCTTCCAAATAAAATAATCCTAATAGATTCACTTCCCAGAGCTTGTACACTCATGGCATCATTGGTGCTATACAAATGAGTGTACACTGAAGGATTACATCGAATAAGTACATGATTACTGCATCCATGGCTTTAATTCTTGTACTACAAAGAATTCAAACACAGTTACCATTGGCGACCATGGATGCTGTGATTTCTCGCATACAAATGTAGAGGCACGCAGGCACTTAACACACATGTTAAAAACTTCAGCTCAAAAATATCTGCCCACTAACACTACAGCAGCCTTTAAATTAGTGTCATAGTTTGGTATCTTCCATGCAAAATTTAAATAATATCGAATGCAAGCAAAGGAACTGCTTAATAATGCACTGCTAAGAAGTTAAGCAGCAGCTGCTCCTGACATCACAATGTGCTCTTTCTGCTGTTGTAAACGTTAAGCAGGAGAACAGGCACTGGCAGTTCCTTTATACTTGTTGGTCTTCTGTGCTCTGTTCTTGATACACTGTACATGACTGTGGAGCACCAAACCCCTTGTTACTGCTGGAACTTAGAAAAATACAGATCATTGTTACAACCATGCTACATGCAAGAGTGTATATATGTCAATTATGTGCTCCTATTTACAGATATTGTATTTTCAGAAGCCAATGACAAGCCTCAACACACACACACAAAAACAGTGAAGGCTGAAAATATATTTAATATGATACAAGAGCAAAACCACAATGTTATAGATGAAGGCATGAAACTTCTGACAGGCATAAAAAGCCAATAGAGTTTCTTTTATTTCGACTTTACACTAGGTGCGAGAAGTAGAGCACAAATAAGTTCACTAAGAAACACAAGTTAGACTGCATTACAACACCACAGCCAATGTTGATAACTATAAGGCTGTCTAACATAGCCAGCTCACCATACCGCATATAGGAGCAAATGGGCAGTCTAGAAGACACAAAGAACTTGCGGATTATGAGTGTGCTTGTTACTGACATCTGTTATTCTAAATGAAGAAAACCTTTCAAAAATGCACTTCATAAGGGGAAACAATCATACACAACAAACACAACGGGCTCCTACAGGTGCCGCCAACACTCACCATTATTGTTGATACCAATGTCTTGCCGGATGGATGTGCTGTGTCCTGCACAGAACATTAAAGGAGCGCTCCATGACTTGGATTGCATGTGTGCTAGCCGCATCGCTCTGCTGCTGAAATAGGCTAACCACAGTCAGAGAAATGAGAAGCCATGGCTTTGCAACACACTGAACGTCGCCTTTAGAGATCAACAATGCATACTTAGGTCAGGTACAATTTGTAGAAAAATCTATATCACTATGCAATCGTGGTGAACATGTTCGGCTGAAACACAAGCAACAGCACTGAGAGAGAAAAAGCTACATTAGGTAAAAGATGCAGTTACTGGCCCTATGCCATCTGAGGCTTCTTCAATAGGTCTTTCTCCTTGCAAGTTGTGAACAGCCAGGCAATTTTCACCCACTTGATATTTTCTTCCAGAGCACTTGTTCCACAGAGGGAGTCACAAGCTGGAGAGCTCAATAAGAAATCAAAGTATTTGTGCTCGTTTCAAAGCACAAGCTTTGAGTCTCAGATTATTGGAGTTTCATTCATAAGCTGCAGGCTTTCAGCTTTCAACATTCTCAATTATCTTGCAATTTAGTTCTATATATGTTGAATAAGAATTATGTGTAAGAATATTACAGGTATCCACTGAAAGCAACCATGCTTGGGTTTTCAATTTGTGCACAGTAAGTGGTGTTCACGTAATCGTTTGTATTAAAGAAAAACTAACCTTGCAGCCAGCCGTTAGGCAGTTTTGTGCCCTCGAAGCTCCCAAGCAGATTGCAGTCCTTCTAGATGAGGCTGCCATGCATGCTTCCACGCCACATCCGCTGAATGATAACAGTCCGAGCAGTGACATAGGCTTGCACAGTTAGGGAGAACGTGTCCTTCCTATTTTTGTACAGGTGCTCCAAGTAATGATGAGGATTGATGTGCCAGAATGTGCAACCGATGCATCACAGGACCTTAACAAACCAATCTCTGCGATCTGTGAAGAGCCAAAAACGAGATATTTAAAAACAATCATTAAAAGCACTCACTTCTAATACTTATTTGAGGAAGCTATCACTTCGTTAATGTGACCAAAATCTGCTATAATTACTTTGAAATAAACTGAAGCCTCATGTAAAATTTACGTACCGCAATATATATGTCCTACTGAAGTATAGTACTACTACAGTGGTAATCGTCTATAGAACTAATTTTCCAAAATAACATAAATTTTTAAGTGCAACCTGGCTCCTGAAAAATAAATTCACATTAACTTTCCAACTATCAAACGTGGTCAACCGACAGGCCCAACCTCATAATGAAACAAGAGCTCACTTGTATCAAATCACAAAAAACTTTTTATGTATTTGCTCTATAATATATATATGTATATAACAGTAGTAGTAAATTTTTCATGCTTCAACTTACCATAGAGAAACCTTACATCTGATGGGCTTAAAAACTTGCACACGTTATAGAACTGCGTGAATTATAATACCGGTGAAATTTAGTTCTGCAAGGTGAACTCACCGATGGCAGCATTTAGTGGCCGTCGGTGTCATAAGGAACCAAGTACGGCGAACAGGCAAAGGGCATCTGCAGACTGGAAGCTGCCAATGACAGCAATGAAGGGCTGGCCAGGCGTGCACGTCCATTGATAAAGTGTAAGAACTGGCCATGACCGGCTGTTGTCAAGGCTCTAGTGCCGTGCAAAACGATGGCCAGACGAACTCGGAAACCTGTAGTTAGGCAATATTGGCCTACAACTTCATCCAAAGCAAGGAACCGGTGAAATTTTTGCTTTTTTGGGGGGCTGGAGGGAAGCTTGACGTTCACGGGCTCTCGCTGCCACATAGAACTCTCAATTTGTTACCGAAGAACAGTCTAGGCGCGCTTCCAAAGTAACACGATCCACAACAGAATGTAGCATCTCGCAGTTTTGGTTGATCACATCACAGCGCTAGGACTATGGTTATCATAAAAAGGAGAAGTGACGACTTAACAAACAAAAGCGCCAAGCTGCCCCACCACGACTTCGCAGGGCAAAACAGTTATCAACGCTGTCTTTCAAGTTTCGGTCACACAAGCACAGCTTGTTCACAAGTCTCGGAACGTCAACACAGCACTACTGTTCACAACGAACATCGTTTCACTCCCGAACAGTACATTGCTCTCAATTAAATAGAAGCGTACGGGCTAACTAGTGGCGAAGCAAGAACCGAGCGCGTAGTTCATACGTTTCCGTACGTACTTGGGGTCACTCAAGTAACGTGTCAAAACGCTGTTAATCCGAAACGTCGCACAGCACCAAACTGAGAGACTGGAAAGTCAAGCGAACGAACTGTTACCGGCACACAAACACACATCGCAGGCTTCTCGAGTGCTAGTTGCCGTCGATACATCGACGCCGATCCCCGCTTGATAACCACACCGACGCAAAGGCTTCGCTGCACTTCACCGTACACCATTGCACTGCCACAGCTTTCCGCACTGCTTACACGCACCGAAAGAGCTGCTGTAATCACAACACATCCGGTCAAACGCTGAAGTAACTCGTGCGAGAAGCGTTTGCTGAAAGTCGCACCGACCGATATGCTGTTTACGACGCCATGTTGTTTTCGACAACTGCGCAGCGCATAAGATGATAAGAGAGCTCTTAGAAAGTACTTGCACTATTTTCACGGCGTGACAAAATTTTCTCTTATGTGCGAGGGGGGTGATATGACGAACAGGACAGGCATGCCAGATGAAAGAAGTGCTTTGGCAACGTCACGGAGTGAGCTGATGTAGAGGGTATTGCTTCACAACCAATCACAAGCTGTGCCTGT
Source organism: Rhipicephalus annulatus (assembly GCA_013436015.1). Taxonomy (NCBI): domain Eukaryota; kingdom Metazoa; phylum Arthropoda; class Arachnida; order Ixodida; family Ixodidae; genus Rhipicephalus; species Rhipicephalus annulatus. Next base: position 249,812 of record WOVY01000977.1, read on the forward strand.
CGGCCAAGCCGTCGTCTGCTCGCGTTTGTCGTCTGCTTCGATCAGAGCATGCGACAGGGGATTCGCCTTCGCAACGCTATTATTCTCAGGTCAAGTGGTCGCTACGTCGCACAAAATACATGTCAGTGGCTCGCTCTACCTTTGAATGATGTTCGTGCGCCAAGTTAAATGGCTGGTAATTGACGCAGGGATGAATTCAGCCAAGGTTTGCTCTAGAATCGTGAGGGTTTGCATATTTTCGGTGTCATACAAAGTTACTAGGGTCATTTCATTCCGATTGCTTGCCATAATATCACGGTCCATATCGGTGTCTGAACAGTGAAGGTGAAGATGCATGATTTGTTTGTAGTTCCATGCGTAATCACGCGCACCCCTAATACGCTTTGGTTTACAAAGTACGCTGTGTTCCAGATCGTCCCAAAGTATATCGACAGCTGTATTTCAGAGATCACAACCATTGGACAGTTAGAGCCAATGAAAGTACACTAGAGCACAAACTTTAGGAACCACTCACTGAAAACTTCCTCTCATTTTTATTTCCAATAGCGTGCAAAGATTGTGCTCCCATTGACCTGTTTGGTGGTAATTTCCACCAATGAGGCAAGGGTCTCGAGTCGCACTTTTAATTGGATGAGATGGGGCGCAACACAACAACATAACAAATAAGGTTGATCCTATGCCATGTCACGTTCGAATGCACCGACCATTCACGTATCAATTTGGTTTTCATCCAACCACAAATCTTTACATGAGTAGTTTTATGCCATTGACGCCCAATAGAATTCTTCAATTACTGCGACTTCGAACTTATTGGACGATGGTGGTTGTCAACCACATCCACTGCGTACAAGGGAAACAACACGCGAAGCTCAAAGCGCCGAAAGAAATAAAAACGCACCAGCAGTCATCAGGCAGCCCTTGATGGGCGTGAATTAACTCAAAACCAGCCAGGGCACCAAAGTATACCGCTGCGGCAGCAGGTTCTAAGTAGCCACATTGTTCCTAAGAGTGGTCCGGACCACTCTTGGGATTTTCTCTCAGCCATGCTGTTTTTACGCACAATTTCGCTTCGTGAATCCACTTACGAGCACTTTTCAGTGACGGAAGCAAATATAGCAACTGCATCACCATCGCTGACATGTTCCCGGGCAGTCACAGCGCGCTTTATTTGCAGCGGCCGATGTGACAACTATGGCCTCTTACGACGTTTTTTCGTTTCGTGAATCGACTTACGCAAGAAAATTTCTCTTGCGCAAAAATGTTTTCGTAAGTGAGTTTTGTGAATCCGGGCCTAGATTTTCGCCCTCCATGCCGTTTTCTACAACCTCCCGAGCTTTGACCAGTGCATTCACCATGCTCTTCCCTGACTGTCCCTCCACCCTGACTCTCCCATCTGCCTTCACTGTCATGAAGACGCCATCCCTAACTCGGCCACGTTAGAGTCCCCCACCAACAGGACACTTTTACGCTCCAATCGCTGGCTTCCTGTTTGCGGTGGCGCCCCTGTTTGCTTCACCTGTTTCTCTCTCTGCCGTCTGTCCTGTGTTTCTGCCCTGCTTGAAGACTGCTGCGCCACCGAGCAGTATGTTCTCGGAGACTCCGTGCTGTGGCCAGACACAGCGGCCCCCTGACCTCCCTTCACGCCTGTCACTTCCTGCCTGTCGCCTTCTCCGCTACCCACGCCTTCAGTCTCACACTGCTCGGGGCCGGGGCAAAGCGCCATTAGCTCCTTTACCCGCTGCTCTAGCTCGGTCCGCCCTTCACGTTCTTTTCGAAGGTCGTCTTCATTTGCTCTAATAGGCTGGCGGTAGCCTTTTTCCGTTCACGTGACGCTCCGAGTTCTTTTTGGAGTTCTATCCTCTGATCTCGTTCCGTCCTAAGCTCCCCCTCAAGCCCCTTTATGCTAGCCTCCATGCGCTGAACGGCCGCCTTCAGCGCTTCGCACAGCCTGAACACGAAGCTCGCCTTCTGCGCGTCGGCCAAACATGAGTGCTGTCTCATCTAGGTAGCACCAGCGCTTGCATTTTTCGCACTGCACCAGCTCACTCTCGCTCGTGGTTTTCCTAGCCTCCTTAGCCATCACCCGCCAGACCATCGGAGTGCCCGACCGGCCTGCGTTCAACCCTAATCCCGCTATCCAGCCGCCTTCGTTAACTCTCCTACCTCAACAACTGTTTGAAGCGGCCGCCTACACCACACACCTTTATTTATTTTATTTATTTATTTAAGTACCTTAAGAGCCCAGAGGGCATTACATAAGGGGGGATACATACAAGAGGTTACTATAGCATCAGTAAAACAACATGTCAGGGAGTAATACTAGTAATCAAACTGACCGATAGCCCAAGCAACATTACTAATAACACAATAAGCAAAAAAACACAGTAAGCAGCTCACCATAACATGAAACATATTTCAAGAAATAGCAATAAACATTCTCTAAGCATGCGTTACACATTAAATGTCAATGGTGGTTACAAATTATTGTCAACTTCTAAGTAAGTTAGTACTGCAGACTGGAAAAGGGAGGGTTCTGTAATAGCGACGATGTTTGAGGGCAGCGCGTTCAACTCATTAATGAATAACAGCAGAGGTGAAAATTGGTATTTCTTAGTGCGTGAATATATTGGATTGACCTTATGTGCATGACCAACGCGTTCAGAAACGTAGGGAGCCGGGTGAATGAATGATCGGGAAAATGACGAGTCACTATGATATAAGCCATGGAAAAAACATAGGCGGGACAACTTTCTACGCGTGGCAAGCAAAGCGTAGCATGTCTTGAGCGTTCAGAGAACGCTTAAGACATGTTACGCTTTGGTGGCGAGAATGACAGGAGGTGATAAACCGAGCTGCTTTGTTTTGTACCGATTCTAGCATATCAGATAACATTGCCGTGTACGGATGCCAGATGGTTGACGCATACTCTAGTGAAGGCCTGATCAGAGCTTGATATGCGTGAAGTTTAATTTTCAAGTTTGCGCATCTGAGGCGGCGTTTCAAAAGACCGAGTTTTTTTGATGATTTGCAGGTGATGTATTCAATGTGACTGTTCCAGGTTAGGTCGGAACTAAAGAAAATGCCGAGGTATTTTGTGGATGAAACGGTCTCAATTACGGTGCTATTGACTATGTATCTGACGGATGATGAGGGGTTGGCTACTGAAGTAAATCTAATATGTTTGGTTTTTTCAGCGTTGATGTGCATCTGCCACAAGTTGCACCACTCTGTGAGTTTTAAAAAATCTGACTGTAGGATGCTACTGTCATTCGGTTCGGTAATCTCCTTATATATAACGCAATCATCTGCGAATAGGCGTAGAGAAGAAACAATATTAGATCCAATGTCATTGATGTAGACCAAAAATAATAATGGTCCGAGCACGGAGCCCTGGGGGACACCGGATTTCACCATGCACTTTCTGGAAATTTTGTGATTAAGTTTGACCGATTGCGACCGGTTACAGAGGAACTCTTAAATCCATTGGATTGTTTTCTGATCAAGCTGGAGGTTACGGACTTTAGTTATTAATCGGTTTTGTTGGACGCGATCAAAAGCCTTTGAAAGGTCTATAAAAATAGCATCTGTAGGAGCAGAGCTGTGCATGGATTTGTGCAAGTCTGTCAACAATTCGAATAGTTGGGTGTTGCAAGAGCGTTTTTCCCGAAAGCCGTGTTGGTTTGGGATGAGGATGTTGTTTCTGTTCAAGTGAGATATAATTTTCGAGTAAATGATATGCTCTAATAGCTTGCAAGATATACAGGTTAGAGAGATTGGACGGTAGTTGTTCGGACTTGACTTTTGGCCGGATTTGTATATGGGTTTAACAAAGACATATTTCCAGTCTTCCGGTACACAGCCCGTGTCAAGCGACTGCTGAAAGATCAGCGACAATAAATACGCTGATCTGTGGAAGGTTAATTTTAGGAGTTTGGCACTAATTCTGTCGGGCCCCGGGCTAGTCTTGCGGGGAAGGCGTTGTACAGCTTGTGCGACGCCATTTTCAGTTATTGTAATTGAAGAAAAAGGGTCGTGAACGGTAGGTTTTAACAGTGCCAGTGAGTCTAGTGGAAGTTCTTCCGTGAACACAGATGCGAAAAATTCGTTGAAGCATTCAGCACTTTCCTCTGGCGACAACGCTTTGCCTTGATCACTCAGTAGAGTTGGCTCAGAAGGGTAGGCTGTAGGGTTCACCACGCGCCAGAATTTCTGGGGGTCAGTTTTCAAAAGGTTAGGTAAGGTGCAGTTAAAATATTTTTCCTTGGCCTCTTTTATTGAGGTCTCAGCTTGTTTTGAAAGATTTTTATAATTAAGCCAATCTTCCGGAGTATTAGTTCGTGTAGCCCTTTTGAAAGCTCGTTTCTTCCTATTTAGGCATCTTTTTACATCGCGTGTGAACCACGGGTCATTTGTTTTGGTACTGATTGTTAGTTTCGAGACGCAACATTCTTCTATTTTTTTTAGTGTGTCACTGAATGGAAGCCAATTTTCGTTTGCAGCGCGATGTTCAAAACTTGACTCAAATATTGGTATAAAATCATCTAACATAAGGTTCATCTTATCGATGTCAGCACGTGCGTAATTCAATAATTGCTTAGTTACCTTTGATTTGTCGGCGCGTGGTAGATATAGTGAACAATGGACAACTCTGTGGTCGCTAATTTCTTCAAGCACGTGGGTAAGAGCTTCCTGGGAATTATTAGTGAAAAGTAAATCTAAATTGTTATCGCCACGTGTAGGTTCTGTTACTAACTGGGTCATGAGGTGGACGTGTGTCAAATGTAGAAAACGCAAGCATTCGTGACGGTGGGAGCTGTTACTGCTGACAGAAGAAGATGCCCAATCTATCTATGCCTGGGTAGTTAAAGTCGCCGCCGAGAATAAGAACAGAATTTAAATAATGGGCATGTACATACTCGAGTGAATCATTCAGCAAGTCGATGAACACTGGACCGCTATCGGGGGGTCGGTAGCAGGCACCGATAATTACGGTGGTGCGAGCTGACTGCGCAGTAACCCAAATTGCTTCGATGGACGAGTCCTAAGCGATATCTGACGGTTGGAATTCTTGTTTAACAGCTATAATTACTCCTCCTCCTTTAGATACCGATCTGTCTTTGCGAAAAACTGTAAACTGTGCAGGAAAGTTAAGTTCAGAGTTCGAAATGTCGGCCGACAGCCACGTTTCCGTACCGATCAAAATGTCGGTGGAACATGTGTACAAGAAGGAATGTAGGGTGTCTAGCTTATTTAAAATGCTCCTAAAATTTATTAGGAGCAACGTTACTTCAGATTTGTAGGTGGAGTTTCGATTAGAAGAGGTAGTTTGTCAATCAGCGAGAGGTTGGTGCGGAGAGACTTCATTAAGAGAACTGCCTTAGGGTTTCATTGCATGGGGCATGAATTCCTGTCTGGGAGTTACTTCGACAACGCTATCAGTGACAAAGTTGTATCGAAAAACGCGGTCCCAAATGTACAAAGAGTTAAAGCGAACGGAATAACGCTCGCTTCCTTTGCGCTTAAGCTTTGCAAAATCCCTCAACCGTTTACGAGCCATCTGCACCTTCGGCGAGAAATCTTCGTCAATCCAAACCTTGGGAAAATCTAAGTTTTTCAGTTTCGGGGCATTGCGCAAGACCTCGGTTTTGGACTTAAAGTTTAGAAATTTGATTATAATGGGTCGATCAAAATGCGGGCGTCACTTACCGACGCGATGGGCGCGTTCAATGACACCAACTTGTAACTCAAGGTGCGCGGCAAAAAATTCTTTAACAATTTTTTCTGTTTCCTCCTAGTCTTCTTTGTCGGTCTCGGGAAGGCCTTTAACGATGAGGTTGTTCCGCCTCATCCTGTTATTTATATCGTCTGCTACATCAACGAGATCTTCATTTACTTTTGATATGCTTGATTTTACTTCACGTACTGAATCACCTACATCTTCGCACGTTGACTCAATTTGCGACATCTTTTGCAGACCTGTCTCAATTTCATGAATTTTAGCATTAATGCCTGCGATGTTTTGTTTTATTTCTGTCAGTGTAGCTGTAGTTTCTTCATGAAAATCTTTGATCAAAGCTAGAACGTCATCAATCTTCGGACCAGGGTTCACTTCCACGTCACCAGAACAAAGTAGGAGCAAAGAAAGGCACGTGCTCACCAACAAAACACATGGTCTCGGGCTAGCAAAGCGGAACAAGTTAGACGCGCCATTGAAGCGAGCTCTAGGGTAACTTGTGTTCTTACGACAAGACACAAACGACCCGATGCGTGCCCGGTATGTAGATACGTCAACACCCATACTAGTGCTCAGGATACAGAACACAACAAGGAATAGTGGGGATCAGCGGCCAGCAGTATGCAAAAAATACAGTTCTGTAAAGAGGGCAAGGCTGAATGCCTACCTAGAACAATCAAAACGAGGACTTAGCCATGGCTGCTGCAGGCCGCAAATCCCAAGAAAGAGCTGTGGGCAGCGTCTTTATGTAGTGTCCAGTGGCGCTACATTTGTTATGACGTCAGCGGGAGGATGATGTCATTCTTGAGTGGTGACGGCGCAGAAAGGATGAATCAGTGCCAATCCTCAGTGACGGTGTGTGACCAGGCAGCAAAAGGAGCACGAGGCAGGAACCTAGAACAATCAAAACGAGGACTTAGCCATGGCTGCTGCAGGCCGCAAATCCCAAGAAAGAGCTGTGGGCAGCGTCTTTATGTAGTGTCCGGTGGCGCTACATTCGTTATGACGTCAGCGGGAGGATGATGTCATTCTTGAGTGGTGACGGCGCAGAAAGGATGAATCAGTGCCAATCCTCGGTGACGGTGTGCGACCAGGCAGCAAAAAGAGCACGAGGCAGGAACCTAGAACAATCAAAACGAGGACTTAGCCATGGCTGCGGCAGGCCACAAATCCCCTACGGGTTCAATTTCGGTTTCGGGTTCAATACGGGTTCAATTTCGCTAGTAGCCTCTCACTAGGTCTCTTACTAGGAAAAGTGTGTTTTTGGTCTTACGGATATGCACAAGTGTGTTTTGACATTTTTATAGCTTAGCTGTTTGAACACCACTTCTTTATGCATGTAGGAATGTGTTGATAAAGTACTGTTAGGATACAATAACAGAGTTAGGATAGCCAGCTGAATGCAGCCGCCTAACCTGATTCAAGTAGCTGGGCATATATATTCAAGTGCTGGGCGTATCATCCACGTTCGCGCAAAGAGCTTTTACCTTTTGATGCAGCTCATTCTAAACTTGTATAAAGTGCCATTGCAACCATGTGTCTCGAGGGAGCGCTAGTGAAATCTTGCCATCACAGGATGCAGGATAGCTACTTGAATCAGGTTAGGCGGCTGCATTCAGCTGGCTGTCCTAACTGTTATTGTATCTGTTTCGGAAACCCTCCTTCAAAAGTTCAAGGGCAAACGAAAATGCAGGCAGCCGAGGGATAAACGACCTATGGTTGTTCCATATGTTCATAAGTAGCGCACAACGTTAAGAACGTGGCGAGCAGGTACAATGTGTCTGTTGTTTTTTCTGCGCCACGAAAGCTGGCTGGCCTATGCCCACGTATTTGTAAAACACCGAGCGCCTCCACCTGTGGAAAAATACACGCTTCGATGTATGTGGTTTGCGTAGTGGGTGTGGTGTACTTAATCCCACTTAGTTGTGGCCGGGTTTACATCGGACAAACTGGACGGTGTTTGAACGTAAGAATTAGGGAACACGAGCTTTCAATTCGAAAAACTTCCGGAGCGCATTTGTCTGCGCATTGCCGTTCCTGTTCTTGTGAGGCGAGGTTTTCAAGCGTTTCTGTCCTCGCCAGAAGCCCAGATGCTCTGGCCCGTGAAATGATGGAAGCGTTCTGGATAAAGAAAAAAGGTGACTTGTGTATGAGTGACACGTCAGTCGTCTTGCGCGAGTCTGAGTTTGATTTTTTCGCTTCGGTGCGCAATTAGATATGCCGGTTGAACGTCCTCAGTTTATGTCTGTGGTCATGTGACTAGGTGAAGTAGTGTGCTCTGCACATGCGTGTGCGGCTATATATTTCCTGCGTTTCTCCTGCAAATAAATCAGTTGCGAGTTGACGCTCTTTCTCTGTGATTTTATCTTCCTGCGGTGCTTTAGGCGTCAAGAATTACCCCTCAGTAAATATTTATTTTGTTACTTTAGACTACGCGTTACATAAGGCCAAAAGCTTAGTTCGTCTGGTGCCTGGGGACAAAGAGGAGTTCGTTTTTGTAATTGTGGCATGTGAAAGGTGCAAAACCTGACAAAAAGGCATCTAATTGCTTGAGAGGCTGTTTTATATATTGAGCCACTAAACTACAATCATTATATACATTATTTTTTTTCGTTTAGGAGGGTTTGAACTTACATGAAAATATTATATAGAGTGGGAGTAAATGACATGAAAAAGCACAAATTGCCGCTAAGGACATGACTCCCTCCACTCGTGCTGGTTCGAGGTTTTTCCGCGTTCTCAAGGATACTCTCAGGAGACGCATAAAAAATGACGAAATCTACAAGTCATGTCGTGCACAAACATGTCCTGGAATTGAGTTTAACGACGTTTTTCCAAGACACAACTTAAAAAGAAAACTAGCACTATAAATTTTGAATCTAGCCCAGTTTTAAATCCATTGCCTCATGTTTAAAGCCATAAAACGCCGGAAAAGTTGTGCACCAAAACGGCAAAAAGAGATCAAGAAGATACGTCGCAACATAACTAGCCTCCAATTGTTGAATAATCCAATGAGCTGCAAGCGTTGAACAAAACGCACTATCAACACAAAGAAAGACTTGCGGTGTTTGATCTGCAAGGGTGTCCGAGCAACACAACACCGCGTTTTGTTTAGATTCAATGCACAGAGTTTAAGGACTGGGCTCCCTAAAACTGCGTAAGGGACCACGTAGTGAAGTTCAACTCTTTCCACTAAAAAAAAAACCGAATGAACGTCTTTTTCTCAAACTGTCTCGTTTTACCCAACGCAGCGTGTGGTTTTGCCCCACAGGTTGGGGCAAAATTAGACATATGGAGCATTTTTTAAATTTTAAAATAATGGTTTTGAACGGGAGAAGCATAGAAATATTTATGAGTCACAAACTTTTACCCAAAGAAAAATTTGTGCATTCATTTTTAGTGGTAAGGAGTGAAATACGAATAAAAAATTACTATTTGAAATTTTGTCGCATTTTACCCCACCTACCCTACATTTTCTATAGCAACGCTGAAACTGATGGTGATGCCACCAGCCCTTCTCGCGATTTGGGACAGCTGTCATCGTTCTGCTTTCGCAGGAGCTCCTGTAACTATGCTTACGAACCTTTTATTTTCAGCTTTTCTGCGATGCGGCGGTTAGCCTAGGTATAACTGTCCGCCTGTGAGAGTGGCTCATGGTGTCGCCCTAAGGGGTGGTACTGCTCCAGATCCTTACATAAGGTTCTTCATACCGTGCAAGCTCTTACATTCATGGAGTGTGACATTATAGACATTCCCAGCATTTGTATCGTTGTGTGTGCCTGCGCCGAGTGTTGCTTGCACCTGCGTCATGGGTGGCTTGTCCGGGCGGCGTTTTAGGTCAAGTGCGAACCCACAAAAGCTCATGGGAGGCACCATCTGCGTCCGCTTCCGGTTCAAGATATCCATGGCGCGCTGTTCCGCTGGCCGTGTTTTTGGAGCTGTAGACACGTCTTTCGAATGTGTTGCGATATAATCGTTCTCGCAATCGTGGTTAGTTGTGCAGTTGTCAGTTGCTCGTGTTAGAGCACCGAAGGGAAAAAGATGTTCTGATTCCCTTGGAACGAAGATCGGAAATCGAAGTGCGTTTTGCGGCAATAACGAGAGGGTCAGGTGGGTGGTATTTGTACCAAATCTGAATGGATGGTATCGTTTCTCTAACACACTTATTATGTACGTACAGGCGCTCCCAGCAAAGATCCACGGCAGGTTGACTACGTGCTATTGACATTTCGGCACCACGAAAGAGGAACTGAGGCGTCAAGACTGAAACACGAAAGGCATTCGGATGCATAGTTTTTCATCAGCACAACCACAATCATTATATAAGCAGCTACGACAGAATGCGGCGTTTACGCTAAAACGCACGGCCACTGAGTTCCGTGCTGCCTGATACCTAACATACCGTGACACAGCGCCCAACAGCCGCACGACATGAGGCCAGCGAGGACGCCACGGAACACATAGACACAGCAGTTGCCAAAGACATCAACTGCAGTGATGTATACACATTGAGGCCATCCGTGGTTCTGAAGGCCACGACCTCAAACCAGTGAGAGGAAATGATGTGTTAGCAACGCTATGTAGACAAGAAAAAGCACACCACCAAAGGCATAACGAGACTTTTTATTCGGGGGGGCTCACACTAGCCCGACAGGAGCGCGGCGGGTGGGGCACAGGCATCAGCTTTCCTCTGCGACGTGATTCGGTGGCAGTTTCAGTAACTTGCGTACACGTATATCAAAGTCATGAGACTCACCCCCCTCCACATGCGTATGCTTGTGAATAAAGTATACGTAAAAGTAATGTAATCACAGTAAAGTACAGTGAACGACAGCTACAGTGGCCGTTTCAAGCAATGGCTTCTCGTCGCAACCTTGAATGGACTAGTCTTCAAAAATGCAACATCTCGACGACCCGCCCGATTGGAGAAGACGTCGTTGATCATGGGAAATCATCTCTGTCAAGCGTTGATGGCGCAATCCTCATCGGGATGAAGTGTGTTTCACATGTCAAGGACGGATCCGCTTACACGAATGAAAGTGACTGCATGCGTATGGGAATGATTTTCATGTCCAGCTCTATATCTCGAGCAGCCATGACGCAGTCACAGCTTTTGGGCAACATTTTTCGTTTTAATGCGCGGATCCAAACATGCTTGCGATACGTAACAAGTAACTTTCTGTAAGTTATGCTGCGCGTTTTCAGCACAATTTCGCATGCGTCATTTTTCGGGCAGACTTTCTCGCAACTTTGGTTGACATTACAGCTGCACTGTTTTTATTAGCAGTCAAGTACGCCAATCGTAAAGATTTTATCGTGCAAGCTGTAATTGCAAGGTAATCATTGTGGAGAAATGTTCACTTGGTCTCAATGAAGAATGCGCCTGGGACGAGACTGTACCTACTTATACAGAAATGGCTTTTTTCGCTGCATATATGCGCCAGAAAACTTATATACGCGCGAAAATGCGTAATGTTCTTTTCCGTAGCTTTCGTCGCTCAGCTCTCTGAAACGATAGCTTTGCGGCAAGGTGTCTTCCATTGTTTGGAAGCGTGCCACCGTCATTTTCCTTTACGTCAAGAGATTCAGAACTTTACAGAATATTTCACCGCACAGCATAGATATGCCAACACCGTTCTAACTAGTACGTGCATTCATGCTTGCAACACTGACGCCGGTGCCAACAGGAGCAGCATCGTACCACATAAAATCTCGAGTGATTCGTTCCCTAGTGATGAAGAAGAAATGAACTCCGGTCTTGTTTAGAGAACAGTGCACCATAATCAATTTCCAGAATGTGTGAACTCCGATGAGAACTTCCAGCGCATGCAACACGAGTTTACTTATGCTTTACTGTGCAAAATCCGTGCTTGTCAGTTGTCTGTTTCGGGCATGCTTATGTGAGTCGCTGAAATTTCACTACTGGCATCAACTCTTTCGAGTTGATTCACGTTTGGGGTATGGTATCACAACGCAATAGAAACTACCCGCCTTCCGCAGGGGCGCAACCTCCAACGCAAAACGTCTGACGCTCAAAGTAAGATACTGGGTGAGCGCGACCTCATACTGGAACCTGAAGGCAAGAGGAGGAACTGTAAACCCGCGAATCTTTTCGCTAGGCGAGAAACAAGTTCTAGTGTTTTTAAAGGGGCCCTGCAACTAATTTTGAGCATGGTCAGAAGACGCTGCCGATTGGTAGTAGAGGCTCCCGAGAACACGCGAACGAAATGGTATAGCGCTGCACGCGGCGTGGAATTCACAATAAATCATCAAAGTCACCGGAATATTTCTTTCTCCTCCCTCGAGAAATGTCGAAAAACGCTCAAAAATCACACGTAGAATACTCACCTATCCGCCATTGGCTGATTTGAACATGGCGCGCTCGGTCATTACGTAGATCGCCACAAGAGGCCGTCACTTGTCCACGTGCGCTCGTGCGATCGCACTACAAAAGCCACGCATTCGAAAAAAAAGAAAAAAAAAATTCCCAAGGTCACAAGACGCCTGCGACGTTTTTAATGCGATAGCGTTAAAGAGCTCGTGTCACAGAAATCCACCGCCGGCGTCGGCCCCATTGGTTGTGAGCGAAAAATCGTCTGTGCGCCTGTGACCGAAAAATCAAGTTACCTAGATAGCCGCGAAAGGCCACTACATGTCCACGCGCGCGCACGCGATCACACTGAGAAAGTTGCGCATTCGAGGAAAAAAAAAGTGCTCAATGTCACGAGGCGCGGTAGTTTCTTTGCCCTGCTTAGCTTCCAGCGCTTTCGTCGGGACGAGAGAAGAGATAATGCAAAACAGCACGCAACAAACCTTTAAAACTTTACTCGCACTGGACGGGTTCTCAAAATTGTTGCGGCGTTGAATTCGTAAGGCAATAAGATTTTCTAGTAAATTCATTCCGTGGTTGCTTGAAAGAGTGTTTCAGGGCCCCTTTAGCACATTTTGTTCGACATGTGCCACGACGAAAACGAGCCCATTCGGCGATAATAGCGCGCGCTGATACAATCTACTTTGAGCGTGTTTGTGTGCGTGCATGTGTATGAAACAAAACAAATGAATAAGTATGCACGTAGCGATTGAAGGGTGCACTAGGGTCCAGATCGCGCTATGACGTTCAACTCTTAAAGGCGAAACTTTAGGGTCCTCCACTTTTTGTTAGCGCCTCCCATCACTCCCCGTTTAGCTTCCAGCACTTTCGTCGGTATGAGAGAAGAGAGAACGTGATTGCTGCGTGTAACAAATCGTTGTAACTCCACTCGTACTGGACGGATTCTTAAAATTTTCGTGGCGTTGAATTTGTTCGGCAGTAAGATTTTCCAGTGACGTAATTGCATGGTTACTCAAAGAAATTGTTTCAGGACATCTTTAAGACGGAACTATACCAGCCGACATGTGTTGTCGCTAAAGTTCTCCTTTCTTACATTCAGTGTCACTGCCCGGACTTTCCTGAGCTCTCTGCTTCCTATCAATGTGAAGTCATCCCCTTTAGGTACGCCGCCTACACGTATTCGTGGGTAGGTCGTGGTCTTTGTCAATAAGCGCCCATCAATGAATCTCGATGACCGCACCGAAACGCCGTGAGGTAACGCTTGATGATTATTTCTCCCAGGTGATGCTGCTCGACAACTGGCGAAAAGGCTAGAGCAACCAAAGAAACGGTTCCCAGCTGTAGTTCCGCACTGCCTGAACACTACTCGTGTGCTGAAAGAAGTGAAAAACGATCGGAGATTGATGCATGGGATTAAACAGCGATTTGCGACGACATTGGTCTTTACGTGTTTAACGGGCCAAGATGCCAGCTGTGGCAAAACTAATAGACTAGACGACGTTTGCTAAAGGGGTCTTGGAAAACAGGCGCTAACTACACCATTCTCACAAGTGTGCGAACTGAAGTTCTAGCCTATCTGGGAAGAAATGTTTTGCTAGCTGGTATATTCCAAATATCAGAAGGTAGCTCTCTAACTACGATAGCAATTATATCGACACTCTGGGCGGGATTGTGCCACCGGCGTCGCCGTCATTCTCCGTATATGTATACGTATCTATATGCATGAAAATGCAAGAAATAAAAACAAACAGGCAAATACTCCGGCGCACCGAATCGAACTTCGGTTCTGTAAATCGCGAGTACTAAGCATTTACCACTGAGCCATCGAGGAGCACGTTTTTCAACGCTCGAACGGCGAGCTATTTATATCTACCACTTACGGCTGCTAACTGGCATCTCAGGGGGGTGATATCGTGTTTTCAGTATCGTCAACAAAATGGTGCAATGAGCGTGTGTCCGCCACATTGCACGGCAGCGTGCGCTCCAATCTCCCACGCGTACTTTGCCCCGCTTAGATGAGGTGAGCGACGCTCCCTTGCGCGCCCTTATCTCGCCGTGGAGAGGATGGGAGGATAGTACGTCTTGGCTGGCCTCGGGATTTACCTGAAATGATTCTGTTGTAGTTATCGGGTCACAAAAGTCGCCACAATTATTGCAGTATACGCCTTTCCAACGGTCGGGGTGTTCTTCGAAAGCACAGCCTCCTCAGAATGTTCAATGCATTCTTGATGAGCCACATAAGCTCTTTATTCTTTATGTGACATCTTTGCACAGGTGGCAACTCAATGAGAGAAATAAATTGAACATCCTCATAAGGAAAAGCATCAAGAAAGTTCTTGGTATTCCTATGCGCACAAGCACTGAGAACCGTATGAAACTTGGAGTACACAACACGCTTGAAGAAGTTATCGAGGCTCAACAAATAAAACAGGTTGCCAGGATTGCGATCACACTAGCGGAGAGAAAGATTCTGGTTGACATTGTAGTCAACCCCCTGACGCTCGAAGTACAAAATACGCCGCTTGAGGATTACATATGCTCTCGCATCAAAGTGTGTCCCCTACCACGAAATATGCATCTACAGCACAACGTGTGCAGGCGAGTAGCTCGAGCCTCCTCTCTTTTAACTCAAGCTGACACCCACTCGTCTGTTTCATGCTTTATTGACGCCACCCAGTATGGCATTTCCGTTCACTTTGCAGCAGTATCCGTAGATACTAAGGGTCAGATTTTATCCTCAGTGTCGGTTCGAACCACTTCTTCTTAGAAAGCAGAACAGACGGCCATTGCACTAGATCTCCTTGATCAACAAAGGACTGATATTTATACGGACTCCAAATCCGCTCCTCGGGCCTTCGCTTCTGGTTCCGTGTGCAAGAAAGTTTTTAGAACACTCGCTCACAAGGAACTCACCAGCCCCACTACTATTCGGTTTCCTGTTCACCTTGGCTTGAGGGTCAGGGGCCTAGCCAATGTCAACGAGCTAGCCCGCGCC
Organism: Rhipicephalus annulatus; assembly: GCA_013436015.1. Lineage (NCBI taxonomy): Eukaryota > Metazoa > Arthropoda > Arachnida > Ixodida > Ixodidae > Rhipicephalus > Rhipicephalus annulatus. Next base: position 264,872 of record WOVY01000977.1, read on the forward strand.
AAGGCGCGAGGCGTCACTTACCACGCCAGGACTTGTGCTTCTCAGACAGAGGAATCAGCCCCAACCTTCATTTTAGGGATATTTTTGACTACCTGCAACAAGATCACAAAACACTATCAACTAGGCCGTAGGTCCTTTTCATTGACACACGAAAAGTTGTCTAGGCCACAGGCAATTTCTCTTCGCATGCTTCAGACGGCAACATACCCTAGTCTCGTAACCTATAGGCATTACTCCGATATTTCAGAACTTTGTCCGGAATGCCACAATCGCAGTGATTTTAACCACTTGCTTTGGAGGTGCCGCTCTTTACAAAGGAAAAAATGTAGAATTGTCCGAAAACTTCTTTCATTTAATGCTAACGAGTCCAGTTTTCAAACAACAACTCAAGGCTGTCCAGAACGCTCATGATGCGGCGGTGAGGCTGGGCCTCCCCGTCCCTGCGTAGGAGCGGCCCACGATCCTACCCCTATAAAACGGGGGTGGAATCCTTCAGGACCCCAATAAAAGTTTTTCATCCATCCATTCATCCGTTTGCGAAAAGCGCACGCTCTTCAGATACAGCGAAGTAACAACTGAGACGCTTATTCGCGTGCATCTGTACCTGTGAGTACGTTTCGTGCGCCATTTGCGCGTGAGAAACGCGGTACACGTTTCGATCTGCTTTCTCTTCTGCGCGTGACCTTCCAATTTGTTGCTATCAAGTTCATTGCTTCGTCTTTGCGGCAAAGCTGTGACATTTTTTTTTGGAAAGCCAAGTTCAAGTTAGGGGTCTCACCAAGCTCTCGGTGCCTTGGTCATCTTGATTGATTGATATGTGGGGTTTAACGTCCCAAAACCACTATTTGATTTTGAGAGACGCCGTAGTGGAGGGCTCCGGAAATTTAGACCACCTGGGGTTCTTTAACGTGCGCCCAAATCTGAGCACACGGGCCTACAACACTTCCGCCTCCATCGGAAATGCAGCCGCCGCAGCCGGGATTCGAACCCGCGCCCTGCGGGTCAGCAGCCGAGTACCTTAGCCACTAGACCACCGCGGCGGGGCGGCGTGAAACGTTGCTTGCACAAAGTTTATTTTATTTCTTGTAAAAAATTTTGGTTACTATGTATATTGTTCTTATTTTTACATGACAACATGTCCAGCCATATTCTTTCATTCTGCACATTTCTTGAGCGTTATTTAGCTAGTTGAAGAAATCGCTCGGTGTGACCTTCCAGTCATGTCAACGTAAAGGGATGAACAGATGAAGCAAATCAGTATATACGCATTAATTTGTCGTACATTTTTTCAGCATTATAATCCCTATACTAGCGCTGTTTGCCGCGCTCCTAGACAACGAAGCTTGTGCTCACTACAGCTGCCCCCACTGTTTTAGGTTTTTGACCACCACCTTTTCATTTATTTGCATATTAGTATGCTAGTCAGATTTTCAAAGGTTGTGAATGGCCTGCACGTTTACTTGTGTTGCAAATTCATCATTAGACCGCACTTTGGAGTGCTCTTCGCCGTTAAGGCATAGTAAGGATATGCATCTATATATTGTACATTCACATACAAGCGAAGTTCGGTCGGTAGACCAAATATTCTGCCACGCGTGCATTAGTGCGTGTGCGTGTGTATGTCTCTGGGAGTGTGTGTGCGTGTGTATGTTATCAGAACGAGCGAAAGTTTAATAAAAATGTTAGTCTCTGGCATGAGTATATCTTAGCACACGTACGAAGAGTCCAACTGTAATATGTATAAACGTGGCCTATCAGACTTAGGCACTTTGGCTCGCTTTTACAATCAAAGCGAATCTCTGACAAGTGAAAATTATTGTAGTGATCGACTCCGACAAGATTTGTGGCGGCGGGTACAAGTACGATCACCGCTGCACCAACAATGCCGCACTGAGGCAAAATAAAACGATTGCGGCCGAGATTCTTGCCCATAATCTCGCAGAATGCCAAAGCCTTGCCAAATACCACGACACGCTTTTCCGTATGCAAGAATTATTCACAATTTAAGTGCCCAAAAATGACATTGTAACGTATAACAGACACTTACTCAATCAACACAATCCAACACAACACGGTCTTCGTCGTTCTATTTCCCCCTGGTCTACCCCTCACGCGCCGGTCACCCCGTTGCTATGATCCACTACATTCGCCGCCCCCTGTACACGGGAGTCTGAGCCAGAAGACGAAGGGGCGTGCAATCACGCGGCACATAAAGTTTCAACTGGCTTGCATGGGCGGGAAAAACACGGTTTCTGCTTCTGGTGGCCAGTTCGGGAATAACTTCCAGATGGAACGTAACTTGGCCTAGGGCTTTCACCCCGCGAAATGGGCCGGCATTGATTGATTATTATGTGGGGTTAAACGTCCCAAAACCCCCATATGATTAACAGTACGTTATGTTGGGCTAGTTGGTACATACTAGGCTGAAGTATGTGGCGCAAGGTTGACAAAGAGAAAAAAAAGACGAGACAGAAAGAGCGCCAGCTCACAACTAAGTTTATTTTTATGAAGCAATCACAATATATAGGCTCTTGGAGGACATGCGCAGACCATTTCATTCACCGCGCGTGCAGGCATGAATATTTTGATGATGTAATAACCGATAATTGCAATCATGATATCTGGGAACGAGCAACAAACAGATATGCCTAATGTAAAGACGTCGGAAAAACCAAACACACCCAAGCCTGCGCAAAAAAATGCGAGCAAAACCAGCAAAAAAGAAATGACAGACACTTCGTAGCACGTATCTAAAATACATCTAAATTTAACAGTTGGAATTCACTGTTATGCAACACAACTGAAGGCACGCTGACGCACGAGTCACCTTTCTTCCTTATGTGAAAGGCTTTGAGTAACTCCCGCGCCAGCGCATCCCGGCTTCTTTCAAGCACTCGCGTGCGACCGAACTGCGGCGTGCAGCCACACGAAGCACAGCGAAAGAGCAAATGAGACCCTGTTCCATTTCTAATTGATAAGGAATGCTCCCGTAGACGGTCATTTGTACAGCGCCCTGTCTGGCCTATATAGATCTTGCCGCAGCTCAGGGGAATTTCATAAACAGTGCCCACAGCACAACACAGGAACAGCTTTACGTGCTTCTTATCGCACACCACCTTGGCACCTCTTGAAGAAATGCGCGCACAGAGCCTTGAAAGCTTATTGGGAGCAGAGAAAACCAATGGAACATGGTGCCGATTTGCAACCTTTTTCAGGTTGTGGGAGATTTTGTGCATGTATGGTACAACATGCGGTCTTTTCCTCTGTCCTTGCAATGGCTCTGGCCTTCTGCATTCCCCCTTCAGCCTCTGCAGCAATGTTTCAGACACACTGACTAAGATCGAATAAGGAAACCCGGCTGCAGTGAGCCGCGATACCTGAAACAAAAACTATCAAACACTGTGTGCTGGCATCACTTGGACAAAACACATAGCAGCTATAGACCTCTTCGCCACCTTAGAATGTGCAGAATCATAAGAAAGAAGTCCTTTTGTCGCTCTAGGGCTGAACTTTCAACAGACACGATCCTCGCCCAGAGTCAGGTTAATATCTAAAAACTGCAAGTTTTCGTCAATGGGCAGTTCATACGTAAAAATCAAGCCTTTTCCGTGTTGTCGGAACAGATTCAAAACCAAATCTACCTCGCTAGAGTGCGTTACAGGGTTGGTAGAAGTTAACACCACGAAGAAATCGTCCACATATCTAAAAATCTTAGAGACTTTTCCTGGATCAACGGCATTTTCCAAAGCACGATCAATAGACGCCAAAAAATACTACAAAGGACAGGTGCAACGCAGGAGCCAATACAGGGCGCTGTACAAATGACCGTCTAAGGGAGCATTCCTTATCAATTAGAATTGGAACAGGGTCTCATTTACCCTTTCACTGTGCTTCGTGTGGCTGCACGCCGCAGTTCGATCGCACGCGAGTACTTGGAAGCAGCTGAGATGCGCTGGCGCGGGAGTTACTCGAAGCCTTTCACATAATGAAGAAAGGTGACTCGTGCGTCAGCGTGCGTTCAGTTGTGTTGCATAACAGTGAATTCCAACTGTTGGATCTAAATGTACTTTAGATGGGTGCTACGAAGTGTCTGTCAGTCTTTTTCTGCTGTTTCTTCCTCGTATTTTTTTGCGCAGGCTTGGGTGTGTTTGGTTTTTCCGACGTCTTTACATTAGGCATATCTGTTTGTTGCTGGTTCCCAGATATCATGATTGCAATTATCGGTTATTACATCATCAAAATGTTCATGCCTGCACGTGCGGTGAATGGAATGGTCTGCGCATGTCCTCCAAGAGCCTATATATTGTTACACAAGGCAAGGTAAATTAATGGTGGTTTTTTTAATGGGCCCTGAGTCCGCGATCACCGTATAATGATGATCATCTCCACCGCCATGGCTCGGCTCGTACCCACTCAGAGGGATCGCAGTGGAGGCAACGTTGTCTTCATTCTCTACCCGCGCTTCCCTTGTTTTTCCTGGTAGTGATACTTCTTATCATTCCTCCGGTCTCAGACGAAGCCCTCTGGGCGAGTCATTCTTGCATCCTTCGTGTAAACGGCTTCAGGCGGGCAACATGCGTAGCCTCTGTCTTGCATGAACGTCGGCCACTAGTGGGGACACGTGCAATTTCATAGTTGACCTCGCTGAGACGATGAAGTATCACGAAAGGACCGGCGTAGTGTGCCAGTAGCTTTTGGCTCAAGCCACATCTGCGTATTGGGGTCCACACCCACACTAGATCACCGGGGGCATAGGTTACATGCCTGTGTTGACTGTCGTAGCGAGTTTTAGAGGACTCTTGCGCTGCCAGTGTACGTAGGCAGGCAAGTCGACGTGTCTCTTCCGCACGACACAAAGTTTCCGCAATTGTTAAATCGTCATGGACGACAAAAGGAAAGATAGTGTCCAGCGTATGTCGAGGTGAGCGAGCGTAGAGCAGATAGAAAGGGCTGTAGCCTGTCGTTTCGTGTGTCGACGTATTGAAGGCGTGCGTGACGAATGGTAAAACTTCATTCCAGTTTTTGTGGTTGGAGGCGACGTACATTGACAACATGTTGATCAACGTTCGGTTGTGCGCTCGTTGAGGCCGTTAGTTCGTGGATGATACGCAGTTGAGTGTCGGAACTTGGAAGCACACAAATGAAGTAATGATTCGACAATATCAGCGGTAAATTGTCGTCCACGGTCACTTATTATTACGCGAGGAGGTCCGTGTCGGAGAATGACTGAATTCAACAGGAACTCCAAAACCTGGACTGCCGTGGCGGAGCATAAAGCAGCCGTCTCGCTGTACCGCGTCAGGTCGTCGGCGCGTACAATTATCCACCGGTTACCTTTTGAGGAGCGTAGAAACGGTCCCATCAGATACACGCCGACCTTTTTCAAAAGGGGAACCGGGAGGCTTTACAGGTTGCAGGTGACCAACTGGACCCGAGGAGAGCCGCTTGTGGCTCTGGCACTCCGTACAGCTGGCCACGTAGTTCTTAATTGTCTTGCTCATTTCCGGCCAATAGAACTGCTCTTTCGTGCGACTAAGTGTTCGTGCGGTGCCTAGATGGCCAGAGGTGGGTCATCATGCGTGAGACGTAGAACAGACGTTTGGAGAGATGCAGGAACAACTAGCAGAAAGCGGGCGCCCGTCGTGGACAAGTTTCTCTGGTAAAGAAGACCATTTCGGACGCAGAATCGGCCTTCGCTTAATGAATTTCTCGCTCCAGGGAAGAGAGCTTTCAAGCTTGGGTCATTACGCTGCTCAGCGGCGAAAGTCACGGCATCGGGAAAGCCAGACGACAGCGAAGCGATAAGGTGGTCGAAGTTATCGCCTTCACAATCTGTCGATTGTAGCGGCATTCTGGAGAGGCAATACGCATCAGCGTGTAGACGGCCAGTCTTGTATGAAATGGTGAAGACATGTTCTTGCAAACGAATGGCCCATCGTGCGAGGCGGCCGGATGGGTCATGAAGGTTGACCAGCCAATACAGGGAATGGTGATCTGTGACGATAGTGAACGGGCGACCGTAGATGTATGAGCGAAACCGTTGCATGGCAAAGACTACCTCTAGGCATTCCTGTTCGGTCACTGTGTAGTTGCGTTCAGGCTTGCTTAAAGAACAACTTGCGTACGCCACAACGTGTTCCTTCTTGCCAGAACGCTGAACGAGAACAGCACCGATACCGATGCCACTTGCGTCTGTGTAAATTTCCGTGGGCGACGAAGGATTGAAGTGCCGAAGTATTGACTGTGAAGTTAACAAACACTTCAGCTTGTGAAAAGCGGCATCGCACTCGGAGGTCCACTGAAACGGGCTGTTCTTGCGCAGAAGGCTCGTCAGGGGGTGAACGACATCCGCAAACTTGGGTACGAACCGGCGGAAATACGAGCAGAGCCCGATGAAGCTACGCAGTTGTTTCACAGATTTAGGACGCTCGAAAAATTCAACGGCCGCTTTCTTTTGCGGGTCAGGTCTAATGCTATCTTTGTCGACGAGATGTCCTAACACCAATGTCTGTCGCTCGCCAAAGTGGCACTTTTTTTAATTCAATACAAGGCCAGCTTTTTTAATGCAGCTGAGCACAAGGTCTAGGCGAGTGTTGTGCTCCTCAAACGTACGCCCAAAAATTATGACATCATCAAGGTAACACATGCATATATGCCATTTTAAACCGCGCAATATAGACTCCATAAACCTTTCGAATGTAGTGATTCTTCTTATCAATATTGCATGCTTCATGAATCTAAACTTAGTTGTGAGTTGGTGCTCTTTCTGTCTCGTCTTTTTTTCTCTTTGTCAACCTTGCGCCACGTATTTCAGTCAGCTACCATATGATTATAAGAGACGCTGTAGTGGAGGACTCCAGAAATTTCGACCATCTGGGGTTCTGCACCTGGCGTTCTGCAACGTGCACCCATATCTAAACACACAAGCCTGTAACATTTCCGCCTCCATCGGAAATGCAGCCGCCGCAGCCGGGATTCCATACCGCAACCTACGTAAAAGCAGCCGAGTACCGTACCCACTAGACCACCACGGCGGGGCAGAAATGGGCCGGCATACCAATGACAAAACTTCTGGCAGCGCTGTGGAACACGCTGGTTGCGTCGAACCAGCTCTAGGTCTCATGTTTGAAAGGGGTGTGGTTCTCGTTGGAAGGTGAGCGGATTTTCGCCATTGTTCATAACTTCAAACTTTATTTATTTACCAGACAAAATTTGAGGGTCGGTAAGGCTGAAAGCCGCGAGAACGGCTTGACAAAGATCCTGGTGACCTGTACATACACATGGCAGTAGTGTGGAAGTGATTAGAAGTACATAACTTGCAAGTACTAATATAAAAAGATGAACAATACATACTAACTCAAAAATGATTTCACGATTGATACGATGCGCTATGGCCAGGCGCGCTCTAAAGCGAGCCTTCCGAAGAAGCTCCGAAGTACTGGTATCATCCAGATGGTTTTGTGTTGTGTTCAAACCAAAGGAGCTCTCTTGCGGAAGCTTTGGCGTCCTTGCATAGGCAAGCTTGAACGGTGACTCCCGTGTGATTTCCTGCTGTGATGTATTGAAGGCGAAGACAGCGGCGGCGACGTATTCGTCCCAGTTGTTATGACGGGCACTCACGTATGACGACAGTATTTCTTTTATTGTGTGGTTTGTACATTCCACCTGAGGAGTGGCCGTGGCATGCTGAATTTCATGGTCGTTCAGTAGATTTCTGAATGCGTGCGCGGGACGTGGAGGCCCTGCCACGGTCAGGGATGAGCAAGCGTGGCGTGCCGGGTCGAAAAATGACACACTCGTGGATGAACGTGAGGACTGCAGAGTCGAATAGCCAGGGACGGCCTTGGCTTCAGTCCACTTCATGAGATAGTCCGTGGCAAGTTGAGGAACTTGTTGCCGCACGACGTATGTGGAAACTGTCTCATATGATCACGTCCCAGAATCTCAAAAGGTGTTTCTGGAGGAGGGATGGGTTGCATGGGGAGCGGTTGCGGATTTATAGTGGCCTTCCGTGCCTGACAGATTGTGCACGAAAAAAAAACATAGCGGAAAATGTCACTGTGCATACACCGCCACTAAAACCTCAATTTGACGCATGCCAGCGTCTTGTGCAGCCCGAGGTGACAGGCAGTCGGAGCGTCGTGGCACATAAATAGCACCGATTGTCGCGTGGCTACCGGCACAACAGGCACGCACGACCCATCCCGATAATTTTGGTGATAAAGAATTCCCTCTCGGATGACATACGACACAGAAAGACTTTCACGACGACGCTTGAGAGAGCGTACTTCCCCGGATAGTCGTCGGGTGATATCGACGATTTCTGTGTCTTGTATCTGTGTAGTTCGTAAATCAAGCACTGCGGAGACTGGGGCGATATCACTGAAAGCAGTCGGATGGCGAGAAAGGTAGTCATCGTCTTGAACGCGAGCGCCGCTGGACAATAAAAAGTAAAAAGTGATGGACAATAAAAAAGTTGTAATCTTGCAGTTCGAGAGCCCGCCTAGCAAACTTAGCACTGAGGTCTTTTTTTGTTCGAAGCCAGTGAAGGATGACGTTGTCGGTAACGGTTGTGGAACTTTTACCATAAACGTACAGATGAAAATTTTCAGCTGCCCAAGCTACCGCCAAGCACTCAAGTTCAGAGGTGTGGTATTGGCTCTCTGGTTCACTGAGCCGGTGGCTAGCATAAGCGACCAGTCTCTCCTGCCCGTCTTCGTTAACTTGAAAGAGAACTGCTCCGAGGCCAAGACCACTGGCATCGGTGGTGCTTGAAGGGCAGTCTTGAGGTCGCAGAAGGCAGCTGCTTGGTCGGGTCCCTATTTCCAGCAAACTTCTTCCTTCAGTAGCTCGTTGAGAGGTACCGCGCGAGAAGCGAAGTCAGGAAGAAAGCATTTGAAATATGAAGCGAAGCGCGAGAAGCTTTGAAGCTGCTTAGCCGTGGTGGGAGGTGGAATACAGGCAATGACTTGGAGCTTCGTGGGATCAGAGCTGATGGCTTTGGAGCTAACTACGTGCCCTAAGTATCTAACTTCCGAAAAGCCGAAAAAAGTACTTGGAAGGTTTAATGCAAATGCGAGCGTTTTTGAGAGCATGCAAGACTATTTCGAAACGCCTCAGGTGTTCGGGAAACGTGGGAGCATATACAATTTTGTCGTCTAATTAGACCGAAGCCATCAACCACATTAGATGCCCAAGAACCCGGTCCATTAATCGCTGAAATGTAGCGGGAGCGTTGAGAGACCAAATGGCAGGCGGTTAAACTGGTATAGGCCATCCGGAGTTATAAAGACAGTCTTCTCAGTGTCATTAGGGTCTAGTTACACCTGCCAATAGCCAGAAAGAAGATCCAGCGTAGTGAAAATACGGGCACCATGCCGGTCAAGGGCATCGTCAAGACGAGGAGGCGGATACACGTCAGGCTTGGTGACACTGTTTAGCCGTCGATAGTCAACACAGAAACGGATTGTGCCGTCTTTCTTTCTCACAAGAACTACAGGCGACGACCAACTACTTGACGAGCGTGATATGATGCCACGCTTAAGCATGTCATCCACTTAGCAATTTCTGCGCGTTCAGAGGCAGAGACTCGACGCGGTTGATGCCGGACAGGAACTTCGGAGCCAGTGTCGATTCTGTGCTGCACCAAAGGAGTGTGGCTGAGCTCACTGGGTGACATCGCCACGTAGTCACGGAATTTACGTAGAAGTGCTTGAATCTTAGCTTTTTGTGATGGAGTCAAGTTGGCACTGAAGTTGAATTCATTCCAGTCTAAGAATGACTTTGGTGGCAAAGGTGCTACTGCGCAATATACATTGTACTACTGCTGTACTACTGCTACCAAAGACGGTGCTTCAAGGTAGGTACAGGTACCAAGGACGGTGCCTGACGGCCCGCACAGAATACTGTCGGAAAGGTTGAAGACAAGCCCTGCAAAGGTTTTTCCGGAACAGTGATGGAGGGCCTGCGGCATTGCTAATTCGCCTCCAGGCCGGGAACAAACGGCACTTTCTACAAGAATGTCCTTGTCAACAAAGGACTTGTCGGGGCTGTAAACAGGAACCCACGCAGAATGGTAACTGAGGTTGCCGTAATTACGGGATTTAAAAGCAGGTATGGTTTGTTATTCCAGGACGGCCGTATTCGTGCCCGTTGTTAGAATGCTGGCTTTCGGAAAAAAATTAATAATCAGGCTTTTCAACATACGGTAGTTGTGAGCAGCACGGAGCGCACTTTGTCAACAGTTCTGTAAATGACATGGCTCAATGGGAATTACGACTGCCTAGAGCGAGCTTCATTGGAAGTTTCTACACTTGGTGTAGAAGCATTGGTGTCGACATTGGTGTCGAAGCAGTCAGTTCAATGGTGCAATCAGTGCCATTAAACTGCAAACTAATGTGAAACTTTGCGCACCAATCACAGCGTAAGATCACTGGACACAGGTTTGGGACAACAAGGAACCACTGTCTCACTGTCTTTCCAAGCGCACACACATTCAGGCAAACTTTGCCCAGAGTAGTTAGAGTGGCTTCGTCAGCTAGGACGAGATGGGGTCGATCGGCCTGCTCAGGGTCACCGAAAATCTTCCAGGCAAGAAACTCACCACTAAATAACTGAACGCAGCCCCTGGGTCCACTAGTGCTTCAACGTTGTGCAGCGGATCTCCAAGCTTCAGTAGCAGAGTTGTCATCTCGGTGAAGGGGCCAAGAGAAAGAAGGAAGGCTTCAGCCATCATGCGGGGTCCTGCCCTCGATGGCCCGCAATGTAGTTTCCCGAGGAAGACGGCATAGGAGGAGTTGAGTTTGTCAGCGACTCGGTCACCCGAGGGGTGCTCCGAGCAAAATATCTAACATCGTGGCAGTGGTAGCACCGGAGTACCGCTGTAGGATCGTGGAGCCGAGTAGGAGCCAAACGCCGGGTCCGGGTGGTGCGTCCGTGTAGGTTGGCCTCTGGTATGGATCCTCATCTGCTCGCGAGCGTTCTTGTAACTCCACCTCAAGAGCGACAGCTAAAGCTGACCGTACGTCAATTGGACGAGCGAGGCGGACGAAGTGCTGGACGCTTCTGTTATTGATGGCATCAACAAGGGCATTAGCAGCAATAAGGTCCTTGGTTGCAGTAAGGCAACCCGACAATGCCTTCCGGGACAAGCTGCCGACGTGAGCAGCGAGCTCTTGAAGGTCACGGTGACCTTACCGGACGTGTTTAAGTTGTGTGAGGTAGAGCTGAGGAAGCTGACTGTCGCCGAATCTGGTTTCCAGCGTCCAGACCAGAACTTCATGGTTCGAGCAGATGGCTTGCGGAATTGTACTCGAGGTATTCAACCGCGGCTCCACGGAGCTGCACATGGAGCGCCTGAGCTTTACTTTGAACTGTCTAGCAATTTATCAATCAATCAATCAATCAATCAATCATTCAATAAATCGAAGAACTTTATTTTCACCAAAAGCAAAAACGTGTACGGTGAAAGAAGGTGGCCGGGGAAAAAGCTGTCCAATGACAGCTTGACAAAGCCCAAGCCATCCATCGGCGGCGAAACGACAGGGTACAGCACCTGATAAAGTAGGGGGAAATGCATGTTAATAGTCGTTAAACGGTTACAAATTGATCTCATAGTGCATTGACTACGGGCGCAGGTGCACTACAAGGTCAAATGACCCTAATTATACACTAGCTAAAGATAAATAACGAAGAAAAAAGAAAAACAAACAAAAAGAAAAACAAGGACAAAAATAAAACAAAAAGTAAAACAAAGCCAGAAAAGAAGAAAAACAAAAAATGGAAAGAAATATATTAGGCACTTCAAGTACATTAAAATGTATAATGTGCAGTTATGTACTGATATGCATGCGCATATGATTCACACACACACACACACACACACACACATACACACACACACACACACACACACACACATATATATATATATATATATATATATATATATATATATATATATATCATATGAATAATGAAGGAAAAAGGAAAACACAAATAACTTGCGAAACACGTGTATACTCCAATATTGGAAAAGGCAAGTTTGTTACGTGAACATACTTCTAATTTCTTTTTTTGTGTGGAATAAAAGATCTGTTCCTTGCGTTTCGAAATAGTTTAATGTTGTTGGGACGATGTGTCGGGTGCGTTGTGTTCCATAGTGTGTGCGTGAGAATGGAACGTGCCAAGGCAATTGATATCGGACATGATAAGAAATTGCATTTTGTACAAGGTTCGCGGGTTGAAGAAGTGTGTCCGATTTCCCGAGTGCTGCCTTTTTGTAGCAGCACAGCAATTCGTAAGTATATAGATCTGGTATTTTCACAATTTTATGTTGTTTGAAAAGATGGGCGGTGTATTCTATAAAGGAAGCATTTGGAATAGGTCAAACCATTTTCTTTTGTAACACGCTCAGTTTTGACATATTAAGGGCTGTAGTTTTACCCCATACCAGGAAGCAGTAACATAGGTGGGAATTAAAAAGCGCACCGTAAAGTAATCTCTTTGCTTCAGCTGGTAGTATGTGTCGATGACGGCTAATTAGTCCTACAGACTTCAGTCCTAGGGCAGCAACGGACTCTAACTGCACCAAAAATGCTGCCCACGACGTGGTGCCATCGAAGGTAGGCGGTGGAAGTTGTGCTCCGAAAAATCAAGCCTGAACTGACAGAGGAACATTTCGTTCGACCGCGTAGGCACACGTCGCTGAAGGCCAGATTGCTCTTCAACGGCAGAGAGCCGCGCAGCTAAGCCGGCGACGACATGCGCTGTTGGGGCACGTTGGGCGAGGGTGGTTTCAAGAGAGAGCAAGCGGGTAGCGAAGCGAGTTTCGAATTCTTGCATAAGGGCTCGTCTATCAGCCTCACCTTGTGAAATAAAGGCTTGCAGGTAGTCTGGTATAGGTAAACTGGCACCAGCGCTTAACTGTTGAGGGTGATTTGGCGTATTATGGACATCAAACTCTGACAGAAGAGGCTGATGGGGGGCTGGCGGCGGGATGTGTGATGAGACTGGGGCTCTCGCGGCCTGTGCCAAGCTTTCCTGCGTGGTCGGAACAGGAGGTTCCAGGGCCGTCGACGACGTCTCGTCTTCCGTAGGGTGCATCTGTGAAGTGCCGACTGCTGTTTTCATGGCGGCAGCCTTACTCCTTGTAAATATGCGTTAACGATGTCACCGCTGCCACCAAATGTAACGTACAAGAGCCACCCACTCAAGCACAATCCAACACAACACTGTCTTTGTCGTCCTCTTTCCCCCGGTCTACCCCTCACGCGCCGGTCACCTCGTTGCTTGATCTACTAGAATATTGTGATAGTAGCACCTCTCTGTTTCTAAATCATGTTAGCGCGAAGCGACGATAAAGAAAGGTCGGTATGTGGTGGTTGCGGGGGGGGGGGGGTGCCCGGAAAATTTTAAAAGGATTTACCCGCACCCCCGCGACCCATAGAACAGGTATACAATGCGTTGCTGGTGATTCCAAGTGTTCCTCCAAGCATTTCTTTCGGAATAGTCAATTTGTTGATACCTGATCTGGTGCACATGCGAGCAGAACAGGTAACTGTGCGTAACAAGCACGGCGCCTGACTTTGAGGTGAGCGTCGTCTAGGCCAGTCTGTTCATCAACGCGGTACAATACGTAAACGCCTAACAAGCTCGACCTCGCTAAAAAGTTACTTTAGGCATATTTCTCTTTCAAAGCTTTGTGAGCACTGCATTCTAGACGAGGCGAATTGCGAACGAACGATTGAGCATTTGCTAGGCCGTCGCCGCTGAACTCGTATTTAGTAACATATATGGAATACCCTTGCCCACGGGGAACATGGATACAAGCTGGGGTGCAACTACGAATGCAAAAACAGCTGAGCGCCCCCGCATAACGAAACACGTAAAAATAAGGACGTTATTGAACGACTGGCGTTATATGTACGGGTAAAATTAGTTAGAAGACGTGACAACTAAGGCCACGCCACGCAGAATCGCGATAGCATGTACGATCCGTTGTTTGCCACTTGAAATGAAAATACCATTTCGCAATGACAGCACATGCTTCCCTTTCGTGGTCAGTTGTAGGTGCGGCCATGTTGACGAGCGCTAGAAATTCACAACATACGCGTTGGGTTGCCACGAAGAAAGCGAGTGACACCGATTTTCAAGGAGTGTCGCAGTAGACGGTTGGAGAGCCGTTAAACCGGAAGCCGGTGCAGACCACGTGTATACCATGGGCCTTTGTGAGTTTACGCTCAACTTAACCTATTCTAAGAGCAAAGCCAAGCGACCGAAAATGACAGTACGCATGTGCATGGCCGCGCCGAGTAGCAGTCAGTGTTGTACACGTTCTTTTGCCACATCAACGAAAGCTCGTTCCTGGTTCCTTCTCAATTTCGGAACGAGCTCTTGTTACAAGTTCTTGTAATGCGAAAGGAACGCTCTACAGTTTGAAAATTGGAATGTGTCATTTCATTAGAGTTATATTTGACCTTTGTTATTCAAAATGAAGTGTCGTATAATCCTTAAGTTAAATAAAGTCGTCCCAAAGCTAACCTCCAGCTAAAAATGAGTATATCATACGAAAAGGACGTCACCGACAGCAGTGTATGCGTGGGTCAAATGGATGTAATAAACACCACGAGTCGTTTTTTAGAGGCCACCGGCCTTACCACAAGCAGTTCTAAGTGTAGCGTGAGTGCTGGTTATTTTAGAGTCCCACACATGTGGCAAGTTCCAAGTCAGTCTTTAAATCTGCAGTCAAGAGACTACCCTTCCGATATTCAAACAAATATCTCCAGAATACACCAATACAATGAAATGTATTGCACAGGACATCGCATCGAAAGGGATAATAGTTGAGCGTTTAATCAGTGGCGAATGAATATTTCAGAGCAAATAGCATAGAGTTTCCTAAAATTAACTAGAGGGGACTCTGTGGCTGCGATCATTCCGCGACCATGGGAATCATGAGTAGTACACATTTGCCTAGTCTTAGTACTTGCGAGCGGAAAATCGTACTTGCAGCTTCGTTCGTTGCTGTGTTATGGTTTTGTTTTTAATTATTTTTTTTATTTATTGCATACTGCCAGCCACCTCTTGGTGGCCAAGGCAGGAGTGATACAAACCTTCTTACTTGCAGCCACTTATGACACTACACTTCACGGCGCAGAAATAAAATCACCACATAACAGGTTTGCGTGGAACATGAATGCTCGGGTTACAGGAGCAACACAAGAGCGGTATCAAAAATACAATCCAAATTTTTGCTTCTAACACGAAGTGTAAAAGATCATTAGAAGAATTGAAATCTGCACATACGACCAGACAGCTTTTACTACAGACAGGCAGTGGCAGCTGATAAGAATGCATCGGGCGCTGCGATGCTGGTGACGTCATGAGGTAGTTTATTCCAGTCGGAGATTGTTCGTGGAAAGAATGAATATCGCCGAGAATTTGTTTTTGTAAGCGGCACCACTATGGTGTTATCATGCTTGTTCCGAGTTTTTCGCGATGTATTGTACTGAATGTAAGTATTAAAGTGAGTCCTGAGTGTCCGTTGACTATGTTATAAAGGAATTTTAAGCGATGTAGCTTTCTACGGGACTCCATTGTGGGAAGAGTGGATCTATTACGGAGTTTAGTGACTGAACAGTGTCTACTGTACGCGTGGTAAATAAACCGAAGGGATTTATTTTGGACTCGTTCTAGTAAGTATATTTCTGTTTGTGTGTGTGGATCCCATACAACGTCAGCATATTCCAACAATGGGCGTACCAATGTAGTGTAAGCGACTAGTTTTGTTTTGCTGGTGCAGTGCCTCATGCGATGCTTTAAGAACCACAATCACCACAGTGCTGCTGATGTTATACCTTCGATATGAGTTTTCCAGCTCAAATTAGAAGTGATTGTCAGACCAAGGTATTTGTACTGGTTAACTGTTGTTATAGCAGTGTTGTTTAACATGTAAGTGAATTCCGAGGGATTTTTTTTACGTGTTATGGTCATCTTGACGCACTTTGCTATGTTGAGGCTCATTTTCCAGGAGTTACACCATGCTGTAATAACCGATAAGTATTCATTTAGTGTGGCGTGATCTGTTCTTGATTGAATGGGCAGGTACGCAACGCAGTCATCCGCGAAAAAACGACACTGCACAGTAGATTAGGATGACATGTCGTTTAGATAAACTAAAAATAAAAGTGGTCCTAGGATAGAGCCCTGCGGTACCCCAGAATGCACGGCAGCGGAAGAAGAATTTTTATCTGCTATCCGAACGTGTTGGTGTCGGTGGGATAGATAACAATCAAGCCATCGAGGAATTTTTTCGTTGGTTAGGATTCGGCGAATTTTAAACATCAAATGGGAATGGGAAACTCGGTCGAAAGCTTTTTCAAAGTCTAAAAAAGTCGCATCTATTTGTCCGCCTTTGTCAAGTGTTTTTAGAAAGTCATCAGTAGTGTGAATTAACTGTGTGGTGGTTGAAAAGCCTTGCCGGAAACCGTGTTGATTTGGGGAAAAAAATGGTTACTCTCCAGAAATGAACTTAAGCGTTTGAAAAGGAAGTGTTCCATAACCTTGCCGGCTGTACATAACAACGAAATAGGGCGGTAGTTTTTCACGTCATATTTATCACCTGATTTATGAATGGGTACCAATTTACCCTTCTTCCAATCTACTGGAACTTCGCCTTGTAACAGGCTTTCCCTAAATATTAAGCCTAAGTATTTGGAACACCACTCGGCGTATTGATAAAGAAATGCATTAGGTATTTCATCTGGGCCAGCCGATTTTTTTTTGTGTCTAGATGAAGAAGAGCTGACAAGATGCCTTCATCTGTTATAATCAAGTCTGGCAGTTCGAGATTCTTTGCGTGGAAATCAGGAGGGGTGTCACCCGTTCGCAAAAAAACAGACGAGAAGTAGTCGTTAAATGCTGTTGCTATGCAGCTGGCATCAGTCACGTCCGCGTCCTTTGTTTTAATTTTTGTCACTTTCACTTTTTTGTCGGAGAGGTGCATCCAAAATTTTCTTGCATTGGTTGTGAGAAAGTTGTGCATTTTTACGTTGAAGAAATGAAATTTGGAGCATTTAATCTTGTTGCGCAGTTCGGCGCGGAGGCTCGTCAGAGCAGCACTACGTGGTTGTGTTTTTGAGCATGACAGGCGTTTTATCTTGCATTTTAGATGGAGTATTTCGCGCGTAATTCAAGGACTATGGCCATGTATTTTTTTCACTTTCTCCGGAACGAACGAACTTATACATTCGTGAACGGTTGTCTTAAAGTGCGACCATAGCTGGTTAACGTCACAGCGATTATGAAGATGTTTGTTAGTAATTTTGTCTAGGAGGTCCAAAATACTTTCGTCCGAAGCAGTATTAAAATTGAGGAATCTACATACTTGGGTAGCCGAGGGAGTACACAACAAGTTGGTTTTAAATATTACTAGTTCGTGGTCCGATATACCTGTTACAACTTCAATTGTGTTGTTAAACTTGCAAATAGACTCAGAAACAAAAATAAGGTCCAGAATTGAACTTGTGCCTGCAGTGACACGCGTAGGAGTCTTTACAAGTTGCGTCATGCTACAGGAAAACGCTATATCAAGTAGCAATTTGGAGTGCTGGCAGGGTGTTGTAACGCAAAAGTGATCCCAGTTTATTTTTGGTAGATTTAAATCACCTCCTACAAGAATGTGGGTATAACGTTTGCTTTGTTCGAGCAAAAAATCTTGCAAAGCTTCGAGTACCGCTATATCGGAATTGGGCGGCCTGTAGACAGTGCCAATGAGCATGCTCAAATTTTTATGCCGAAGAACTAACCAAGTCATTTCGACGCACGTCCCGTGCGACAAAACCTTAAAATCCATGCCCTTTTTCAGCACTATCGCTACACCGCCCCCCTTTGCACCTCGGTCGTGACGAACGATTTCATGAGAGCTAGGAGTTACTGCCGAGTCGGGAATGTCATTTGGAAGCCATGTTTCAGTAAGGATTGTGACGTCGGGATCATAAGCAATGAGGACGCTTTCTAGATCGACCGATTTGTTGACGACACTTCGAGCGTTTATGTTTATTACAGAAAATGTTGATGGGACCGCGTGAGAAAGTGGAGCCGGTAGCGTTCGTTGATGCTCCAGATTGCTGCTGTGTTGCTGTCACTGCACAGCTACCGGAACCCTTGAGTTCAGTGAGTCATCCCACCGATAAAGCTTGCCGTTGACTTTGATCTTGTCAAAGATCAAAGCAACTTTTGCTCCACTACTCCGTTCTTCTCGTGCGCTCGCCCATAGCTTTTTTCGTATTTGTTGAACTCGAGGCGAAAAATCCTCCGAAATGCTGAACTCTGTGCCTTTTAGATTACCGCAGTTCTTTAGAATCCTAGTTTTGTCACTTCCGTCAACTAGCTTCAGAATGACTGGCCGGCACTTGTTTGCCACTGGCTTGCCAATCCTATGAATGCGCTCGATGGCGACATTTGGCACCTGAATTATGTCTTCCAAGATGCCCTTAGCCACTTGTTCACCAAGAGGCTGATCAGCATCGTTCTCTTCTGTCACGCCAAAAATAAGCAAGTTATTTCGTCGACTGCGGTTTTCACGGTCGTCAATTTTTTTTGTCAGCCCGTCTACTTGTTTTTGTAGGTCATCTACCTTGGTTGTGTTAGAAGCGACAGTTTGAGAAAGGTCATCCAGTTTTTTTTCGATACTGGTCAGCGTATCAACCGTTTTACTTAATTGTTGGTTGACTGCGCTCGAACTGTCTTTCAGCTCGCGAATATCATTGATAATCGTTTTCAGCATTGCTTCTGTTATGGGGCCCGGATTAGGCTCAACATCACCACACGACGACAATAGGTCAACCAGGCATTCATAAACGGCACAGTACGCAAGAAGCAATGACAATGACCGAAAGAAAGATTCCACTACTTTGAACTTCGTGACCTAATTTGGAAAGGTGAGTCTAAAAGAATAAAATGGTGAAGTGCAATCGCTCAACATTTGCTGATTTTTGTTTCGTGAGAAAACAGCTCCAAGCCACACGAACACAGACGGAGCCAAAAGCTTGCCAGAAGTACGAAGATTAGACAAATGTGTGTACTACCCATCATTCCCATGCTCGCTGAAGCACCGTGCGTTGCAGCGCCCATAGACACTAGCGCCAGAGTTCCCTCTAGCGTATATTAGGAAACTCTACGTTAAATAGGAAATAAAGTCCTGGACACAAATTGGCAACTTAGTGAAGTCCCCTGTTCGCAGTCAGCTAACATATTTCAGAGTATTTTCCTCTCTGTTTTTCTGTCTCGCACTCTCTTTCTTCTTTCATTCAGTTTATCTTCTATGCTCGTTCTTCCATCTTTTTTCCCCTCACCACCCCTTTCGTACCCCTTTGTACATACAACCCTATGCAATGCTATGCTACGCTCTGCTAGCGTGTGCGCAGTTTCAAAAAAACCCATAGTCAATAATTTGTTCAGCTTACGTAAGATGATCACTTAGTTAAGAGATAAATAAGAGCAAATAGAAAGTCAGTAAAAATGGTATTTGCATTGATAAGATGCTTATACATCCTTACTGCCGTTGTAGTGTATGAATACAAAATTCCGTTACTTGATCTACTCACCCTGGGTATAACTGCTGACTTTTCAGTGCTATGCGTTCATCACTGAAGCCCGATACGACCAAAATAAACATGTGTGTAAAGTCTTGTGCCGATGATAAATAAATACACAGCAAAAAATTGGGCCCCCTCTCTGCATAATATTATGCCAAATGTCGCCGAAAGACGATAGTCTTGCGTGTGGAGAGAGTGAACAAAGCATTTATTTGATGTTCTGCGCAAGAAACTCGGTGAATGGTATTCTGGAGGCACTGCGTTAAAGTGCCTCAAGCGTGCAGTGGAGGGGAACAAGCGCATCAAGTCACGTCACACGTGTGACATGAGCGCCATTTGGCAGTTTTCTTGGAAAACAAAGCGCATGGCTCTGAGACGGGTTTGTGCGCCCGTCTGAGAGGTGATAAGGTGTAGAACAGAAGGCGGCGGGTAAGTGCCACCACCATCTCGTCTTAGAAAAGCGTTGGAAACACTCGCCTTTCCGTGCAAGTGTTGCATGATCAGCGCAGTGTGATAAGCGCCACGGTGCTTAAATTTACCTATGTATGCCTTTTCTAGTAAAAGACACACATGCAGAATATATACGTGTTGTTATAGTGCCCCAGACATGCGCAACAATTGCTTTTTAATGGAGAATTGCACAAGTTTTAACGATAAATCTTGTGCAATAATTGTGGGCGCTGCGGATGGGGTCGACCATTTCAAGTACCCGGTGCCGTGAAGAGTAGACAGACAGAGAGACAGAAAGACAGACAGACAGACAGGCAGACCAAAATTTTTGCCTCAAAGGTCCCCAAGAAAGACTATCGTCTTTAAAATAACCGTATTCGCGACGAGTTCAGGGCTATATGTGACGGCACCGTTCCCGCGGAAGTGTGGATGAGCGGTCGGCGGTGCGTATACAAATACACGCAATGGCGTTTCGCTACGTGTGGGTTGCGCCGATTGTCGGCGAATGAAATGCGTTGACTGCTGTTTATTGGTAATATTTATGCTCCACTCTGCCGAATAGACACACGAAGCCCCTGCAACGTCATTAATACTAGCGAGTCGAGCTCGCCCTGGTTGACTGACTGTGCGCTTTCCCACTAAATCACGCTTGTTCTGTGTTGTTTGTACGCATTTCGCTTATGTTCCACCTACTACGCACTCCCCTTGCAGGACTGAACTACTTACTAACATCTTGCCGTGTGCTCAGATTTGGGTGCACGTTAAAGAACCCCAGGTGGTCGAAATTTCCGGAGCCCTCCACTACGGCGTCTCTCATAATCATATGGTGGTTTTGGGACGTTAAACCCCACATATAAATCAATTACTTACCAACATCTTGCTATTCTGAATACTACAAAATAAAGAGAAGATATCCCTCACACCGGAGCGACGTGTTCGGTGCCACCGAATACGCATGCGCATCACCCCCCCCCCCCCCAATTCTGTCCCCCATGAAATGTGGCACAGTCGTAAGTCCAGCCAGGAAGGCCTTGTGGCTGACAGCTTTTGGTGTTACATTGACGTTTATCACGTACGCACATGTTCGTACACCAGTAAAACTATCAAAAGCTCATATGTGTTCTGCAGAAAGCTTTGATCGAAGGATTACTTCCATATTTGACAGTGATAAAAAGAAGGTCTGCTTGCTTTTTGGGAAGAACTTGTTCTCTTTTTCATTTTTTCAATCGAAAAATGACCGCTGCCTGCCACCAGTCAATAACAAGATCACTCAAACAATCAACACGGCGTAATAAAGGAGATTTCCCGTGAAATTTACAACAGTAATGTAAGGCACGCCGTCTGAACTAATTTTAAACATCTGTGCTGTTTTAAGCATTTTGAAATCAAAGCACACGGGTGCTTCACAGCAAATTTTGCTTCGTAATTTTCGCCCCAAGTAAAAAAAATCGCAGTCAGCCACTTTGTTTTAAGAAGAGTTTAAGTACTGAATTGTGACACTTTACTTGATAAAATTACCTCTATGTAGTTGTACCATGGGCAGATAAACACAACTGAAGCTCACCGCATAGTCATTGAACATATACAGTGCCGTAGTTATTCACCTAACAACAAGGTGAGAGTGCTCGGCTTGGAGGCTCGTTTTTGTATACATCAAAGTCTCTGTGACGCTGCATTTACGCACCATTCAATAGTCTTCGTGTTTGAGAGGATGCCAAGTGCATTTTACGATGGGCTTGAGGCAGGATATGACAGCCGCACTGAAATGATTCTGGTAATTGGAGGGTCCGGTGACAAAATGCAGCACACTGGACAGTTGCACATCGCTGATTTTATTGCACTGTATTGCCAGCCGAGCAAGACCAAATGCTTTCATACGTCGTTTCAGGCATACTTACAAGCAGTTAAGCTCGCGCTAACCTATCCGAACACCCCTTGCGAAAGTGCACGAGGAATTACTCCCCTATGGAAACACGACGTGGCTCACAGATGACGCGGGGAGCAATCCACACTTCGCTGTTTCGGCCAGTGGCCGCCAGACGGCGACTCTGCTCGATCCCGCGGTCAATAGTCACTCGCCTTCGGATCGTGGATAGGTGGTATCGAATTTCTCCTCTCTGATAATTTTTTGCCAATAACTACTTGCTTTGTCTTCCTCCATAACTCTTTCGCTCCATCGTTACTTCTCGCCCATTGAAGTAATTGGATCCCACGCCCGACCAACCAGTGAAGTTGCTCTGAGAGTGAATCGGAAGACGAAGAGGATGAAGAGATCGTGTGCTGGTTCATTATGATTCTATCTAAGACATACGTCATACCTTGAGCATAGTTGCTGTACTGCGAAAATTCAACAGTCCTGTCCACACGAGGTCAGTCTCGGATCGCGCACTCACCTGTGCCTCGGGCAAGTTCCTTGAATTGTAAAGTGGGATGCAGCATAGTCATGTGCCTGATGAAGTAGCCCCTCCGGCCTTTTTGCATGACGTGATATGTTTGTGCGTGTGCGCCTGTTAAATGTCGTGAAGCGTTTACAAAAGGAACGTCGTTCCCCCTGCCGTTACTTCGGAAACATATCACGTTGCTGTAAAAAGTTTCACCATTACTCAACGGCACTCCCCCGTTTCCCCCCAAATCCTGGAACACTGTTCTGTACAGCGCTGGTAGCAGTGCACGTCATTTCTGAGACGTAGGGTATACCTACCAAGACGCCCCAAAACCTTGGAGACCTAGAAATGGCCTGCATGGTTGCGTGAGCACGTTGAAATATTACTCAAGGTGCACTGACCAGCATGGAATCATTACGTCACGTGAATGCAGCGCCACTTAATGCATACCGCTAAAGTAGGCCTATATGTATATGTCTTTTAAAGAAAAGAAACTAGGAATATTTAAATGCTAACAAAAAAAGTGTCGAGCGTGTGGAGTAATCAACAGTCGGCCTGGTACGTTGGATTGTTCATGGTCTTGCCGCCACATGCACCACAGATAATTTTTCGGGACTTTCAATTAAGAAATATTTGTTCATCAAATTCTCTCACACACACAGAAATAAAACTGGGTTGTTTCGAGTCAGTGCCATGGGCAATCTTTCCATCAGTGGAGTCATTTCATGCTCAGGGCAGTTGTCAGTCCCTTTAGACATGATCTTATTTTTATATGGATAAAAATAAGCCTACATGTTGTTCGAAGTTTTGCCTGTCCCGGCTATCCTGCTTTCATCGCGTCCATGCTGGTGGTGGCAAACCTCAGGAACAGTTGTTGCCAGAGAGAACAGGATTGAAAAGCCGATGAATCATACAAGAGGCTTATGTAAATGTTGGCAGTATCAGGGTTTGCTCCAGAATTTGTTTCTCGCGTACTCGCTCGCGTCCTCTACCTCCTTCGCAGTCCCTACAAGTCAGACCTTGGAAACCGGGGAGGTGCTTCCTTCCAGTCAGGTCACGAATCCTGCGGATCACTCTTCAAAGTGTCCAAAGGACGAGTGGGCCGCGCTCTACGTACACTTTACTTTAGTTCTACGCAGCTCGGACGTTGAAGCACCGCTGTACATCGGCCACACGACGTGGCGGAAGGGCGAGGTCTCTCTGTCCGACGTGGACGCGGCCCGATGAGCGCTAATTGCGCGCACCGAAGCACCTCAGTAATATTACCGATCCACATTCCATGCTGTATGAGAAACAGCCGAGTGCTTTCGTGTTTTTTCTTATCGCCGCAAAAGGGAGGCAGCTGCTTTCATTCTGTCCTCGTGGCAAAGAGTGGCTTACTGATATCGACAGTGTATAATAAATGGCCTCCACAGCGCGTTGTGTGTCTCACTTTAAAATTTTTCTGAATTTACGGCCCCGGGATGGGGCAGCTGAAAGGAATAGAGGGCGCACATCAAGACGGAAGCACGCGTCGCAATAACATTGCAAAGCCAGCGTGAATGCCGGTCTCTCAGCTGCACGTCGACCGCTAGCGAGGGCGAGTCATTCAGGTGGGGTGGGGCAGGCGAAGCAAGCACCGTAGACAACCGCGAGCGCGCGGCGAGTGTTCGATGATGTCCGCAACGGCGCCGCCGCCGTCCCGGCTGGCGGTGGAGGAGGCCCGTAGCGGGGCCGCCGTGGCCGACGAGGAACCTGTTGGGCACCCACGCTTGGCGGCCGCTTTTGGGATACCCCTACGCGCCCTGACGTGCTCGTGCGTCGCCGAGTGGGCGACGCCGATCAGGCAACAGCGCCCGTTTCAGAGGAGACAGCTGACCAACGACGACAAGATGGAGCAGACAGGGTGAGTTGATGTACCGTAACCTCACCGCCCCCAGCCGGAAGGTGCCGTTGGTATGCCGTTACTGATAGTGCATGTCACATATGCAGCAGCCATATATGTCTTCGGTGCACACACACCGAGCGAGCCCTGGCTGAAGGGTGTATGCACTCCGCTCCGAATCGAGGAATCGTTACAGTAAGCAATAGTCTAAACGAAAGGCTGGCACAGCCGTCGCTGTTTTAAAACTGCTGTCGCTGACAACTTCGACATAAGTATCGCTCTAATCATCTATCGATTAAGTGATTTTTGCTAGAGAATGCAACATTAGTTGGAAGTGATAGCGCTGCAAATGGTTTGTTGTATGAAGGAGGCGTAGATTTGCATTTTCTGAGAATATAAACATAAGCAAGTTGGTAAGCGTTTACGTCTGGCTGAAAGAGCGCCCACAAGGCGAGGAAAAGAAGAGCCCAGAACAGGCGTTGACTTGCAACTATGTAACCTTTATTTGGAAAAAGAAGAATAAATATAGATATTGTATGTTATAACAAAAGGTCCCTAGAGGCAGGGAGGTGCAGATGAACTCGGGTGTCACATTTTTCAAGTGCTGCATAGGTGCACAAATTCGGCGCCAGAGCGAAATGGGTGGGAAGCTGACATTACACTCTTATTGCCTTTACTTCAAAGACGCCGAATCGCCCATAGTAAATCTCTGTGCTTCTCAGGCTTGACAGGAGGTGCGCTTCACAAAAAGTGTTCTACGATTACCAGTACCGCGACGTCGACTAGCCTTCTTAATTTTTTGTCCTAATTGGACGTCGAAACAACGTGAATGAATGTGTGAGAAGCTCCTGCATCGGTACACAGGGCCCTAAAGAGTTCTCCGCAAGATCACCGTCGTCGACTACATAATCACTGTCGTTCAACGGCACTCATTTTGTGCTACACCACCTATTAGTTTATTTTATTTATTTATTTTATTTATTACATACTGCAGTCCGTAGACCAAGCAGGAGGGGCACAAAAAGGGAGCGTAGTGAAAAAAGCGAACAAGTTATACAGCAAGTTAGAATACACAAAGCTACTGAAAAACAAGTCATAATCAATAGGATGCTTAGTTATACATATCAAGAAAAAAAAGTGAACAAACTTCTAGAAACAGTTTCAAGCACAGAAAAGTAAAGCTACACAATTGAAATAATAAGATGAGGTAATCTAGTATTGAAATATAAACAGTGTTGATTACACAAAAGATGCATGTAGTTTTCAAAGTCGGGAATGCCACGTTCAGGAAAAACATTTGAAGGCAGCGCATTCCATTCGCTAATGGTTCTCGGAAAGAAGGAATGTTTGAAAAGGTTAGTACGTGCAAAGTAAGGTGTCAGATCATGATTGTGAGCATGCCTGGTTTTCCTGGAAGAAGAGGGAGAGATGTATTCACTGGGATCGATATTAAACTGATGAATACGAAGCAGAAAAAGAAACTTGAGTCTGGCGATAGTTCTACGCTGTTTCAAGAGCGGAATGTTGTTAGTAGCCATAAGTGATGAAGGTGAATCAAGATTGTGATAGGCATTAGAGATGAATCTTACCACTCTCCTCTGGACCATTTCAAGTTTATAAACATCCTTTTTAAAATACGGGTCCCAGGCTACGCATGCGTACTCTAGACGGGGTCGAATAAATATATTATATGCAAGAAGTTTGATCTGAGTTGGCGCGTTTTTTAGTTTGTGTCTAAGAAACCCTCGTTTTCTAGAGGCGGAGGAACAAGCGTCGTCAATGTGGTTACTCCACGACAGTCGATTGGTAATATTGACTCCCAAGTATTTAAAATTGCTCATTTCGATCAACGGATTATTATTTAAGGTGTAGCGTGATGTAAAAGGGGTAATTTTATTTGAGATACTCATATAGACCCATTTACTAATGTTTAACTCCATCGACCAGGTATGGCACCAATCGGAGAGAGAATTTTGGTTGTTCTGCAAGCACTCTTGGTCCCTTTCACTTTTAATTGGCTTGTAAAGAAGGCAGTCATCTGCAAAAGGCTTTAGGCTTATGGCGGAAGTGTCAACTGATGAAACGATGTCATTGATAAAGATGAGAAACAAGACAGGGCCAAGGACACTGCCTTGTGGAACTCCCGTGGTTACAGGTAGAACCCCAGAGCAGCAGCCCTCGACCTGGACAAACTGTTTGCGGCTGGTAAGGTAGGAGCAGATCCAATTATTTACAGTAATGGGTAGGCCGATGTTTGAAAGTTTGGTGAGTAATTTACTATGGCAAACACAGTCGAAAGCTTTTCTAAAATCTAAGAAGATGGCGTCTATTTGGTTGCCCTTATCAAGTGCCATTGCGAAGTCGTGAATTGTGGTGACAAGTTGAGTGGTAGTCGAGAGGCCCTTCCAAAAACCATGCTGGAAAGGAGCCGAAATACTGTTTTCTTCAAGAAATGACATTATGTAATGCGTGATGATATGCTCAAGAAGTTTACAAGGACCGGAAGTTAATGATATTCGCTGGTAGTTTTCAACATTTAGGCGATCACCTTTTTTAAGTACGGCAATAACGCGTGCCGTTCGCCAATCATAGGGAAGAATTGAATTATGAAACGAAAAACGAAAAATATGGGTGAAGACATGCGCGATAGGTTCGGCGTAACATTGAAAAAATGCATTAGGTATGCCGTCGGGACCATCGGAAGATTGTCTTAACATTCAGTAACAGTGAAAGGACACCTTCGACAGTTATGAAATCGGCAGATATAGTAGACAGAGAAATAATGTTTGTGTCAGCATGATCTTCCTGAGTGAATACTGAGTGAAAATACTGATTGAATTGGTTTGCAATTTTGACTGGATCGTTAACAATACAGCCATTTACTGATATCTCGGTCGGTGTTTTGTGCGCATCGCTCAAGTACCGCCAGAATCTATCCGGGTTAGTTTTCAAAAAGTTAGGAAGCGAGTGGTTGAAGTATCTTGCCTTAGTTTCCCTTAGCCGAGTTGCAAGTTGGGCCTTCAACGTGATAAGTCTGCAGGGTATTTTTTTTTCTTTTTTCTAGCTTGTTTTAGGTTGCGGTGCAAATGTATAGTATCTCTAGTAATCCATGGGTTATTTCGGTTTTTTCTAACCTGTTTGCTTGGCACAAACTTATCAGTGCAGTAATGTATTGCAGTTTTTATTTCGTTTCAGGCGATCGGCACTTCATCAGAAAGATTATCACATAAGAACCACAGATAATCCAAAATGGCCTGGTCGTCCGCCTTCGTGTAATTCTTAATGACATGTCTGGTCTCTTGTCGGTGTGCTTTGTTTTCACCAATACCGAAGGATAAAAATATTGCTTTATGGTCGGAAATGCCATCTTCAATAGAGACCGTGTATTGGCATACATCGGAATTCAAAAAGACTATGTCGAGTGTAGAACGGGTGTTTCCAGCCTCTCTGGTGCACTCATTAACAATATGCACAAGATCGCACATCAAGGCAAAGTCAGCGAGAGGGTTTAACGTCGTTACATCAGAGCTAGAGCATGGAACGCGCCAGTCAACATTGGTCAAGTTAAAATCACCAGCAAGAATCAGACGATCATTTTTAAACGTGCACATGTGGTCATAGAGTCTAGACAGATATTCGTGTGTTGAAGAGGGTGGTCTGTAGATGGCACATACGGTGAAGTAATGGCCCCAGCAGCTCACCTTAAGGAATAAACTTTCGTGCTCATGAATTTGTTGAAGGGGCCGAGCACTAATACAATCTTTGAGAACTATTGCTACACCACCACCTCTTGTTGGCTGGTCACGTCTGAAGATTTGATATCTCGGAGGATTTAGTACTGAATCATTTATACCTCAGTGCAGCCAGGTTTCTGTGATTATTGTAATGTGAGGGTCGTAGGTGAGTAGAAGGTACTCGAGCTTGTCAACTTTATTTGACAGGCTTTACGCGTTTACGTTAAGCACTCTCAAACTTTTGGACACATACTGTCGAGCGGGTCAATCAGAACCTGTAGCTTGCGGATTAAGGGCTACACGCACATTTTTGGCTTCATCCCAGCCAAAAAGTTTGCCATCAATTTTGATCTTGTCGTGAATAAGAGTAACCCGTTTCCTGCTGTCGCGTTCAGTTTTTGCACTTTCCCAAAGCAGGCGGCGCTTGTGCAGCGTGCACTGGCTATAATCATTTTGTACATAACTATTGGAGCCTTTCAATTTATTTGAATTCTTTAAGACTTCTTGTTTCTCCTGATAATCTTGAAAGTAAGCTATGACAGGCCTACGACTACCTTGGCGGCCAAGACAGTGAATGCGGTCTATGGACTTGCACTTCACTCCCAATGTATTCTCGAATATATCGGTTACAACAGCAGTTCGAAGACACGTGTCATTTTCATTTGTGTTTTCGAGAACACCATGAATGATAAGGTTTGCCCGACGGCTTCGGTCTTCGAGATCAGTTAACTTGGAGCTCTGCCATGACAGCACAGTTTTAAAGGAAGCTGCAGTGGATTAAAGAGCTGCAACTTCCGGTGATTTATCTTTAAATTCCTGTAGTTTTGCTTCAATTGCTCGAAATCGCAAGTCCATGTTGTACATTATTTGTTCGTGCATCGATTTTAATAGGAGTGTTTCAGCCTTCATATCTGCTTGGCCCTGAAGAATACTGTGTAACAAATCAGCGTCCGTGGGTCCTGGGTTTGTCTCAACGTCACCACAGAGTAACATTTTGCATGCACAATAGCACTCATATGCAATACTTAAACAGGTGCTTGGGCACGGCACAACTACTAACATGACTTCATCACTAGTTTTTATGTTGGAAGCAGAGTAGCTAACCTGTACAACGAAGAAGAACTTCGTGGTCAGCAACATAGTCACTGTCGTCTCACCGTGCCCACTGTCGAAGAAATGCTGCAGTGGACGCTTTATAGCCTCGGTCGCTGATGTCACGGACATGCGCAACTGTCGCTGCGTCGGAGCGTCCATACAGAAGGTCAGTATCGGCGCCCGCACATGCAGATCTGCCACGGAAAGGTAGATGGTGTCAACCGGCGGCGCGCACGTGTCATTCGTGCTCGGTAATCCTGTGACCGTCAGCAGCGAAACCTGTACAACGAAGAAGAACTTCGTGGTCAGCAACATAGGCACTGTCGTCTCGCCGTGCCGACTGATATTGGTCATGTGTCTGGCCTAAAACGCTACTATGGTACCAGTCCTGACTGACTTTGAAGGAGCCGTGATAGATGTTATGAGGCATTGTGCCCGCCGTTAGAAAGCAGAAGCCCACTCGTTACGCGAGATGCTGCACCCTTTCAGTGACATAGCTACTTGTAAATTTTGTCTGTCTCCCGTATGTTCGTGATCGAAGGAGTTTTTCCACTGACATAGTCCGACCGCTAATAGATGGACTTGGACTTGAGCAAATTGTGCATTTCGACAATATCACACATCCTACCAGTGACTTCGCCGCCGGAGCGGAGATTCTTAAAGGTGCCTTCCGCGTTCGAATGAACTTCTGTCACGCGCAAGAAGGGCTCTTCAAAAATACAAAAGAGAAGTGGCAGTAAGTACACCATCAATCATAGGTTCTCGTAGATCGTTTGGCCGTGTTTATGTCGCACAAGGGGTTGCTCGTATACGTGATCCCTTTACTATGTCTTTTGGTGGAGCCACGAAATACCGCAAACGCTGGTGCACGGACGCAAGTGGTGCTGGTTGCCTGTTACAGAGCGCCTGTTACGCTTTTCCGTTAAAAAGCGAAACTCGGGCGAGATGCGGTGCCGGCAATACTGGCCGCGTGACCTGCCTCTAACAAATTCACAGTGCAATACGAGTTAAATCATTTATGTAGGCTATAAAAGGAAGGGGTCTAAGGATGCTTATCTGAGGTACACCCTCAGTAATAGGCTTCAGCTCTGAGAATTTCCTATCTATTTCAACCGCCTGTTTGCGATATTTTAGGTAACTTTTTTTAGGTCTCGTGGATGACCACGAATTTCATCGCATTGTAACTTTTCAAACAACGTGAAATGTTGTATGTTGTCGAAGGCCTTACTAAAATCAACAAACATACCGAGAATGGCACGTTTGTTTTCAAATTCATATAATATGAACTCCTTTTGTTCTAATAATGTCATTACCGTAGGTCGATGTTTCCTGAAACCAAACGGAGTTAGGAAAATCACGTTGTGTTTTTCTAAGAATTGGAACATTTGACGATGCACAAGCTTTTTTCTTTCGAAAACACCGGCAGAATAAATATGAGCCTGTAGTTTTAAATATCATGTTTGTCACAATTTTAAACAAAACAATGACTCTTGCTATCTGCACTCTTTCGGGAAACGTTGCACTTAAAAAACAGAGATTGAATATGTGAGCGATATAAGGAACAATAATATCTAGCGCATGTTTAGTGGGTCTAATCTGCATACCAATAACATCACGAGATGAAGCATTTCCAAGTTCCGAGAAAACGAAATAAACATCTTTGTCGACTACGGGCTTAAAAATATGGATGATGAATTTGTAATTGGTATAAATTAAATAAAATCACTATACATTTCATTTTGTATTATTGACTAAGTGGTCATTGAATATATTTGCAAGTTCAGCTCCTGCTACGCTTCGTCCGTTTATAGTCAGATTCTCGACACTTGCCCGTGTTGTACCATGGTTCAAAAATAGCTTCACCTTCGTCCATAAGGCGTGAGTGTTGTCTGCGCTGGTTTTTATTTCGGTATGTATGTAGTGTAATTTGCGCTTGCTAATTTCCTTCTTCATTTCATTTCTGTATAACTTAAATATTTTTAAGTGTCAGAATGTCTACTTACAAGACATTTGTGATCAAGTTAATTTTTATGTTTACTTTTCTTGAGCAAATCTCGGGTCATCCATGGATTACGGGTTGTCTTGTTCAAAGAACTTGTTTTTCGAAGAAGTGACGTTTTTAAATATCCAAGATTTTGTCTAACAATGTATTGTAGGCTTGCTGTACGTTTTTCATTGAAAGAATCTCAATAACGCTACTACCAAGCAGTTCGTTTTTAAAAGCTGTTAGGCTAGATTCAGACATATCTTGAATGGTTAGCGTCCGCAGCTTACGTTCTCGTAAGGTGCTCTTTTTTAATAAGGAGTATGATAGGAAGATGGTTCCTAGTATTTTCGAACAAAACTCCTGCAAAGATGTTATTATAAATGGCATTTATTTTCTGTTTCGACCACCTGGGCTTCTTTATCATGCGCCCAAATCTGAGCACACGGGCCTACAACATTTTCGCCTCCATCCAAAATGCAGTCGCGGCGACCGCGATTTGATCCCGCGACTGGTTCTTATTTTACTCTTCTGTCATGCTGTATTAGACAGGTCAACGTGACAGCTTGCCACCGGGACGCTTATAGGGTGCTTTTGTTTCGCAAATGAGTTCTGAGCACCAGCGTGGCTTTGTGGTATAATACTCCGCTATTACGCAGAGGAAATGGGTTCATATCCTATTGAGTCCTGGATATTTTTTTTATCTCATTTCGTATTTCATGTCCATCGGATACGCCATCGACTGAAATGGCAACAGCACTCAACGCAGGAACGGGTGCCATAAAAGCTGTTATTTAGAACGATGGGATTATTAATTTTTTTTTATTCAGAAGGAAATAGTTTCACTTGTTCTTTTTAGTACGTTCTAAACGGCGGCTCTGAGAATGAAGTTTGTGGCCGTACGTAGTCAACTACTTTCGATGTAGTATGCTCTCAAATTTTTATGATTGTTCACTTTATTTTTATGCACCTAATGATATATCAATGTATCTTTCTTTTTTTTGCATGCCACGTTGGCATCTGGAGCTGCCACTTTAACATTCGCATTCGGTGTGAACAAAAATACTGTGCTTGTAGTCTTGAAAAGTGACTGACCGACTCATGCGCATGAGTCGGTCACACCAGTCGCGATAACAACCAGTCGCGGGATCAAATCGCGGCCGCCGCGACTGCATTTTGCATGGAGGCGAATATGCTGTAGGCCCGTGTGCTCAGATTTGGGCGCATGTTAAAGAAGCCCAGGTGGTCAAAATTTTTGGAGTCCTCTACTACGGCGTTTCTCATAATCATATGATAATGAGGGGTCGTTAACCTAAAATAACAACCAGTCATCACACAATGGCAACTGCGCAACGAGTATGTGGTTGAATTCTTCACACCTACTGGACAGGGCTCAGGCATAATCAGCCACACACAGCACCAACAAAGTGCACGTAATACCTTACGGATAAGATACATCGCTTATTCGCTGCAGGAAGACGAATAATGACATAGCTAATGCGGACTGTTTTGCTCCACAAAAATTATAATTTATGCCGTGGTAGATACCTTGCGGAAAGCCGGAATCTCAAGCACAGTTGACCTTGTCGCAACACGAAGCTGTTTTCTGAATTCGTGTTAGGCAGTGTCGTAATTGTTGGTACACACAATCTGCAGGTGTCGCATATCTATTCGTGGGCTTTTTTTTTTTGAGCGAAGCTTTGGCGGTCTCACAAGAGACAATGTGATGATAGGTGTGACAACTAACTAACTAACTAACTAACTAACTAACTAACTAACTAACTAACTAACTAACTAACTAACTAACTAACTAACTAACTAACTAACTAACTAACTAACTAACTAACTAACTAACTAACTAACTAACTAACTAACTAACTAACTAACTAACTAGCTAACTAACTAACTAACTAAACTCACAGTCTCCCCGCAAAGTAACGCTAAGCAGTGAATGCGATAGCAACATATTATAATGCCATACAAAGTGAGGCAGGCAGCTGACTCTTCTGGACTGGATCTCACGCAATTCTAAAACACGCTGGTGTCAGAGAACACGGCCACTACAAGCACATTTCTGGCACTGTCCGCGTTGAAACAGCAACATGTATAAAGGTAAGCGAGCCGACCGCTGATAGCTGCCCAGATAACGAGATAGTTCGATAGTCCTTTCTGACATAGAAATGCGTGGTTATGTTGAGGAAAGTTCTTATTTCACACTGTCATTATTAGTGGTTGCCTGCATATGAATGCGTGGAGGCCATTGATGCCTGTGGGAACAAAGTGTTTACGGCGTTAAAGTAGCGCGAAAAAGACAAGGATAACAAAGAGTGCTCTTTCTGGTTCTTGTATTTTTCGCGCTACTTTTACGCTGTAATAGATCAGTACCAACTCGCTCGCCTCTCCGCTTAGCTTCAACTGAATCGTTAATTGCGCACGGATAGCCGTTTCATTCCCGCATGGAAACTTGCAACAATCCGTGGAAGGCTAGAAACAGTGAACTTGGGCGATTTTGAAGACTCGTACCACGCGTCATGGGGGTGTTGTCATGTTACTGTTGAAGGAAAGCACGCAATGTGAATTGTTTTCTGTATTTTGTGTTATATGTTATGATTTTGAAATGCTTACAGGTCGATCTGGTAAATATCTTTTATCTGTGTGTTATAGACCACCAGACGGAAACATTGATGGATTATTTTGTTTTTATGAGAAGGTTTTAAGTTTTGCATTAAACAATGCGTATTTTTGATATCGGGAGGAGACTGTAACATTGATATGTTATAGAACTCGACACCACAACAAACTATGAATGCAATTATTGCATCAAACGGCTTTAAAAATGCGATTATTTCACCTACCAGGATTACAGAAAACAAATGCCCTTGATAATAACATCTTTGCAGGAGTTTTGTTTGAAAAGCCTGATATGTTTTCTGCTAGATGGACAATGTTGTCAATTTTTAGAGCTGCTTGAAAGTAGGAGTGTGTTTCTAGCGGCGATGGCTGCACTATCCCGGCCTTTTTCGACGTAGTTTTATGGCCTAACAAATGCACCTACAAATCGCCGAATGGGTTTGGATTCGCCGTGACACCTGTCAAACAAAATGCGTTAAGGGCACTCCTTCCACTAGATGACATTTTTAAAGTGTTCTTTCCCGAAGTAGCTGCAAGTAACAACGTGGCTTTGTGTAATAAAGAAAAAAAAAACATCGTGGCTTTGTGGTAAGAAACCTGCTTTTCCCGTAAGCGGCCCGTGTTCGATCCTCAATAACACCGAAATGTTTTTATTTATTTTATTTGATTCTTTCTCGATTTTTCGTTCACATACGATTTCTCGCTCACAACTGATGGAGCCGACGCCGATGGCGAAATTTCTTCGACACGAGCTCTCTAACGCTCTCGCGCTAAAATGCGAATTGTTAGAAGAATATGGGAAAGTAACAGGCGACTGCAAAATAATCGTGGTAAAGAATAAAAACAGAATAATATCGGAGGTATATCACCCGCAAAGCGGGAGTGCTGTCATTTTTACAGAATTATTTAATCATTCCTAGATCACGTAAACGTGAACAATCAGAAACTTGTGTGTGGTGGTGATTTAAATATACATATGCACGAACAAACTAACTTATCCCCTGAACTGAACACGTGTCTTCCGTTTACTGGTTTTATGGTTACAATCATTACACTAAAACGTGTAACAAGTCGTACGTCTTCTCTTCTTGGCCTTTTTAATTCTCGATATTACTACTACATGATGCAGTACAAGCACACTGGTGTGTGACCTATAAGCGACCACTGCCGTATCTTTTTAATGTATCCTGATGACTCGAAAAGCGTAATTAACTCAAAAATTCATCACTCAAGCAAACTTAGAACAATTTAAGAGTCATGTCATAAACTACAATTGGTCACATGTCTTAGAAAAAAGCAGATGCAAGTGATGCATAGAACGATTTCATTGGAACATTCATCAACATATATGCTAGAAAGTTTCCAATGAGAACAGCCAAGCATTCGGAAAAAATTAGGAAGCTTTGGGTTACACATGATCTTGCCAAAATGATAAAAACATAAAATTATCTTTACTATTCTTTCTTACGTACAAGGTCTGACTTAAAATACAAACATTTAAACAATTTAGAAACAGACTGAATGCTGAACTAAGGCAGACAAATGCAATGTACTACCAGGAATTTTTCGCAAATCTCTCCAGTCAATGACCCGAGATCGCAGGGCAAACGAATAATTTTGTTTTAGGTCTCCTTAAAGAGGTTACGCCCCTGACATCAATAAAGGCTCGCGTGAGATAGGAGGCACGGCCCTTGCCGATCACTTCCATCATTTCGCAACTGCGCAAAGTGACACCTCTAGTGGCAATGACAGCATGAAGGAAACAGCCCACTGCAATGTTATTCGCGTAAGTGCATTCTTTGCACCACCCCGCCGCGGTGGTATTGTGGCTAAGGTACTCGGCTGCTGACCCGGCCGCAGGTCACGGGATCAAATCCCGGCTACGGCGGCTGCATTTCCGATGGAGGCGGAAATGTTGTAGGCCCGTGTGCTCAGATTTGAGTGCGCGTTAAAGAACCCCAGGTGGTCAAAATTTCTGGAGTCCTCCACTACAGCGTCTCTCATAATCATATGGTGGTTTTGGGACGTTAAACACCACAAATCAATCAATCATTCTTTGCACCTACCGATGAGGGTAAAGTATAAAGAATGTTCACGGGATTGAAGAACATTAGAGCTTAAGATATAAAGAAATTGCAGAGTAAGCCCATAACTTTTGTTTTAGGATTTATTGTTTTTCCACTGGCACACATTTACAACTTAATTTTAGAGACTGCAATTTGCCCAAGCGCAATGAAATATGCTAAGGCTTCAGTCATTCATAAGAGTGGTGATCGAAATTCTGCGTCCAACTACCGACAAGTATCTGTACTCCCAGTTTTTTCGAAGGGTATAGAAAAAATCGTATTTACTCGAATGACAGGCTTCCTAAATAAAAAGAGCATTCTTGCTGACTCACAGTATGACTTCCGAAAAAACAGGTCGACAGATATGGCACTCCTAACACTGAAGGAATATATATTACAGAGCTCTGAACATAACTGCTGCACAGCCGGTATATTCATATATTTTAGTTAAGCTTTCGCCAGTCTTGGTCATGACATCCTTATTCACTGTAACTTTCCCTTTGTGGATTTCGTGGGAGACCGTTACAATTACTTTAGTCGTATCTGAAAGAACGATATCAGTGCAGCTTCATAATAACCACAAGTCATTCTATTTACCTATTGCATGCGGTGTGCCCCAAGGCAGTATTCTTGAACCACTTTTGTTTAACGACATTCTAAGTATAGACAATGATGCGAATTTTATCATGTACGCGGATGATTGCACATTGCGAATGACTGAAACTCCAACGTAAAGAAACCCGACGTTTGGGAACTGGCTTGATTCCTTCCTCAGGAAGTACTGGGACCACGTAGCAGCGGCGTCTTCAAAGCACAAGCGGGGTGGTTATTAACCCCCCTCTCTTTCTCTTTCCCATTTTGCCATGGAGCGCAGTTCGTGTGTACACACAGGAGCAAGGGCTCCTAGAGGGTGGTTGATGTTTTGGGCTGTTCGCTGTATATGCCACGACTAGAGTAATAACCTTCTCCAGTTAGTCTCACTTTGAAATATCATCGTTGCGCTGAAACTTATCCGGTGGTCCTACGTCTCAGCATGCTCGGCGACTGCGCTGCACCCTTTGTAGAGCTTCCGCAGGTCGTTGGCAAGTTGTTTGAGTCGTTTCGGTAGGTTTTTTGTTTCGCCAACATACAAAGGAGGGCACTTGGCTAACGCAATTTTGTAAACGACGCGAGGGGTCCTGTCCATCGTTGGCCGGTCTTTCGGGCGGGGGAGGAGGTAGCCCAGCGTACACGAAGGCCTTCATTATGTGGGACAGACGGGCCGCTGTGTCAATATAAAGTTGTGGGAGCACTATCTCTCTTTGCATAACGGCACGCCTTCCCATTTGGCATCGCATTGTGCCACGTGTGGGTGCACACCTTTTCTGTCTGACACTGTTATTATTTTTAAGCACCACGATCAATTCACCCGTGAGGTGTCTGAAGCCTATCATATTAACAAGTCACGTGATGCTTGCGTAAGCCAGACCTCGGTTACATTGCACAAAAAAAGTGTTCACTTTTATTGATGAGCGTATCACTTAATCTCGTTGTACCTCACTTGTCATGCGCGGCTATTACTTTTTAAATTCTTGTTGCTCGGATTAAACTTTCAGTTGTGAGTGCAGCGCTCTGTGTGGTTCTCTTCTTTGTCTCCGTCTTTTTGTGCGCCGCTTTTCTTTTAATATGAATGTACACGAAGGCACGTGCGCGATGTGAACCCCTTCTTTTTTGAAGATCCACGCCAACATCTCGCTTGTTTCTTGGACGTATGATCATCTGTTGCTTTGCGCAGTGGGTGGTGGTTCGAATAAATGTTTTGGGTATCCGTATTTTCTGGAGTCCGCAATTTCGCGGGCCTCTTCTTTCTTTCGCCCCGTCTCATTGGCGCTCTCTGAAGTAGTGTGGTCACAACCGTGGCTTTTTGGCAGGCGGGATGGAATGAATCATACTGAAGGTAGCGGCCAGTATGCGTTGGCTTCCTGTGAACAGAGAAGGCCAGGCCGTTGCACTTTCTTGCCACCTGGACGTCGAGAAAGTGCAGGCAGCAGTTTGTTTCACACTGGGCCGTGAATTGTTTGGCTGGGTGCACGGAATGCAGATGCTGTATAAAGTTTTCGATTTCAGACTTCTTCAAGACGCAGAAGCAATCGTCCATATAACGAAGAAAAAGCTTGAGTCACGGCAAGGAGTAGCTGAGTGCTTTCTCTTCTATGTTTTTCATGGTCATGTTTGCCATAGTAATGAAGATGGAACCTCCCATTGCCATTGCATGACGATAGTAATAGCGCGAGAACAAAACGACGACACAGAGACAAGAAGGACACGAAATGTCCCTGTGTCGTCGTTTTGTTCTCACGCTAAAACTATCGTCATGCCATACCAAATAGCCCAAGCTGCCACACTCCCATTCCGGTTCCATTGTTCTGCCTGAAGCTAGATCCTTTGTAGGAGAAGTACGTAGTAGACAGGGAGAATTCCAGTAGACGGCAGAGGTCGTGAACCGCCAAAGCCACTTAGTGCAGCTAATGTCGGAGGTGAGCATCGACGATGACGAGAGCTTGGTCTCATTCCACGTAATTTCATTGTTCACCAATGTACCAGTGCCCTTAGCTGCGTCTTCTGGCCGTGCTGCGATTCAGGGTGACGCAAGCCTGACTGAAAGGACTCCTTTGGCGGTTGACAAGCTCTGCCGTCTACTAGAAATCTGCCTGTCTAGCATGTACTTCTCCTACAAAGGAACCATTTTCAGGCACAACAGTGGAACCGCGATGGGAACTTCCATCTTCGTCACGATGGCAAACGTGACGATGGAGCACATAGAAGAGAAAGCACTAAGCTCCTCCTCGCCTTGACCCAAGCTTTTTCTTCGTTGTATTGACGATTGATTCTGCGTCATGAAGTCTGAAATCGAAAACTTCCGACAGCATCTGGATTCCGTAAAACCAGCCATACAATTCAGGGCCGATTGGGAAAGCGACTGCTGCCTGCCCTTTCTCGACGTCCAGGTGGCAAGAAAACGGAATGGCCTGGAGTTGTCGATATACGAAAAGCTACCTTCAGTATGATTCGCCCTATCCCACCTGCCAGAAGGTGTCGGTTGTGAGCACGCCACTAAGAGCTAAGCACATATGCTCCAATGACACGGAGCGAAAGAAAGAAGAGACTTGCGGAATCGCAGACCTCAGAAAAAACGGATACCCTAAAAACTTCATTCGAGCCGCCACCCGCTGCGCAGAGCAACAGAGGATACGGAAACCCTAATCAGCCATAATTGGCAGCCCTGCAAAACGCGTCCCAGTCCCATACGTCCAAGGAACCATCGAGATGTTGGCGCAGACCTTGAAGAAGGAAGGGGTTCGCATCGCGCGTGTCTTCATGTACGCTGGGCCGCTTCCTCCCCGAACCCCGGCATCGTTTACAAAATCCCGTGCGCCGAGTGCCCTTCTTCATATATCGGCTAGTCAAAAAAACTACCGGAAGTGATCAAGCAACACGCCAACGATGTGCGGAAGCCCTACAAAGAGCACAGCGCAGTCGCCGAGCATGCAGAGACGTTGGACCACCGGATAATTTTTGAAGCAATGAGCATCCTTGAAAGTGACTAACTGGGGGAGAATGGTATTACTCGAGTCATGGCATATACAGCGAACGGCCCAAAACATCAACCGCTCTCTCGGAAGCCCTCTCCCAGTGTATGCACACGGTCTGCGCTCCACGGCGAAATGAGGGAGAGAGAGAGAGGGGGGGGCATTGCCACCCCGCGAGTGCTTTAAAGATGCCACTGCCACGTAGTCCCAGTTTCCTCTGAGGAAAAAAACCACCACGTCGGTTCTGAAACGTCGGGTTTCTTCACAAACTTTTTGACAGGAGTTTAAATCATTTCTCAGTTTTCATACCAAACCAGACAGACGTCTGTCGAATGTTTACATTCATAATTGTACATTGTGTGTGTCTGGTTCTGATGGTAACGAACTTGTTAAAAATTCAATGAAATTATGCTCAATTTGTCCAACTGGACTCAGGCGAATAGGCTTTAGCAAATTCAAATAAAACAAAAGTAATCGAGCTTCAGGTTAAAAACAAACCCCTGTCATTCATGATAATCTTCAATTTCAGAATCAACGTATTGAGTTGGACGAAGAGTTGAAAATTCTTGGAGTGTATTTTTATTCTGCTTTACGTTGGAATAACCACATCGATTATCTTTGCCGTAAGCTATCTGCGGCCACCGTTGCTATGGCGCGCTGTCATGCATTCTTTCCTTGGGGGCAAAGCTGCAAAGTTATAATGTTTTTTCTGTCATATGTACATTACTGTTACTTTGTCTGGGCAACAACTTCCAATTGCAACATGCAAAAGCTTGTAAGAATTCAAAAGAAAAAAAAAGAGTTCCGCTATATAGAAAACTTTGGTGGACTTTCAGCCACACATGGTATGCTTATCAAACAGAAATTACACCGTGTTGACAGGCTATATGAGTATAGATTGTTAGAAAAATGTATTTTTCATTTAAAAGTGTTAGAAACTGCTTTATGTCACTCGCTAAGCAGGAACTGCGCAACAACACGAAACACACACGACACCCCGAGGTATTGTTGTCGGTTGAATGTGGTGATTGCAGACTATAGTTGTTTAGGGGCCAAGGTTTCTAAACAACTATAGCCTGCAATCACTAACCATAGGCTATAGTTGTTTATCACTAACAGGCTGTAGTTGTTTAGGGACCTTGGTCCCTAAACAACTATAGCCTGCAATCAATCACTTATAATATTCCAACCATACTCAACCGATACAAACACACAGCCACAATAAATGAAAAACATCTGAGTGACTACTTTTTATCTTTATAATAACTAATTAGCCTGCATGCCTGTATGAAGTGTCATGGTTACATCATAAGTGTACGTTTGATGTGTGCGGATCTGTATGTATAATGCTTTAGATGCGAATGCTACGTGAAAACACTTGGTGACATGTTTCATGTATGTGCTATTGTGATGTAAGCGACCCTGGGCCTTCGTCAAGATGCTGCGGCAGCTTTTTGCCCAGGTGTCTCTCCAGATTGTTCTTCTGGTAAATAAATTGAAATTGAATCGAATTCAAGTGCGCGAGTATGTATCAAGAGCAGGGCATGCAATTTATGTCGCACTCGACATGTCATGATTTCTATATTACCATTTGCATTCATGTACGTCATAGAGTCACATCCCACAATGCCGAATTTAGTGTATATTATGCTAGTGAAAAGGCCACGAACAGGCAATGAGCGTGGTATGCAAGTCATGTTGTACAAGACGTGAATGCGAGGGTTTACATATTACTACATTTCATTTATGTTGTTCCTGCAGCGATGTCTCATCGTACCAATTTTTGGATATATCAAATTAGGGAAACGGCCACAGGAGCACCATGGCCATGGCTTGTAATCCATTACCATTATTCACAGTTAGGCATGATTTTCACCATATGACCCGTCATCTATATTCTTCACAGAGTCGTATTGTGTCATACCAATTTCGCCATAAATCACATATCCGATATATTCTGATGAGCCTTAAGTGACATAATTGGTTGGTATTTACTGTTCCTTATGTGCTTCCCGATGTTATAGCCTCAGCTAGTGCTACGTAGACGAACTTCAATGAATGACACTTGGGTATACGTTTGAAGGTAACGCGACGTGATGCCTTATCATAATACATATTGAAATGTTTAAGAAATCAGATAGCCAGCACTGCAACCACAATTGACGTTTTACGAACATTTTGTGTGCATAATGTCTTTCCAAAGCAGTTTGGAGGCCTGTCGTGGCTCTGTGGAAGGCTACTTGATTACCACACAGACTACTTGTTCTGAAAGGCAGGGCGCACAAGCACGGACACCATCATAGAGTTCACGAACATTCAAATTTCTTCTCGGGTGTCTTTTTACATGCTCTGTCGTTTTAAAATAGATATGCACCAAATAGCGTAGCTCCCCATTATTTCTAGCAAAATACTCGTGCTTGATTCCTGCTGGAACCTCGACATTTGTTCTTTATTTTCACGTAAAGCTTATCATGACCATCCAGGCATACATACTTGTCAAACCCTCTTAGCCTCCCGTCTATGTCAAGTTAAGGAGGCGGTCACGAGGACACACACACACACACACACACATATATATATATATATATATATATATATATATATATATATATATATATATATATATATATATATATATATATATATATATATAGGATATGGCACAACGGGAGCGTTGTCAACAAGGATAAATATATTTATTTCCCAACAGTTTCGGGAGGGGCCCTCCCTTCATCAGGGGATGAGTAATACTGACATGAGCTTCCAAACTTCGCTGCTGCTGCGTCCCTCTCGCCTTGAAAGATGTTTGCGAGAGTGAGAGGGAACTAAAAAAGGAAAGAAAAAACAAACAAGGGGGAAAGAAAAAAGAAGAAAAAAAGAAAACCAGAAAATAAGAAAGGACAGTGTACACGTACGAGTCAGTCAGAAAAAAGCATGGTCTCCAGCTATCAATCTTCGTCACCAACTTCCTCCTGGCTTACTTCTCCGAAGCAGTTGAGTTTTCCGGGGTCCTCGTTGATGCCGGCTACTAATGTTCGAAATTTGAAAATAAAATATGCCTCACGCTGTTCACGCTCGCGTCTGTTTGAGAAACCGGACTGCACAAGAGTTACGCTGATATTTTCATAACTGTGGTTTGGCAGGCGCAGATGTCTAGATAAAGGTAGCTTCGGCAGTGAAGTGGCGTGGTACCGGTGATTATTGAACCGCATTTTATTATTCTGCATGGAAGTATATACACCGAATGCAGCAAGGGTTTATGCTTTTGCTCTCGCTATAAACAGGACACTGCTTATGCCACGCAGTGTCTGAAGTTTTGGAGAAAGAAGGTACAAAAGCAGAGAGAAATTAGGACGTGCAAAAATATAGCAGCTCCTCCTGATCTTGTATTGTAGTAGCCCAACGGAACAGTCCCGGCTGTCATGTCGGTATTGCGAATATAGGACATCGCATTACTGACTGCATTGTACTAAAACTTTTCGATATAGGATCAACGTTATTCACTTTTAGGGTTCTCTTTATTATACAGTAAAAATTCGCGAAATCGTGCGTACAGGGTATTCGATGCTATGCGAAGGGCCTATCTATCTATCTCTCTATTTATTCTATCCATCTATCTATCTATCTGTATCTATCTGTCTATATATATATATATATATATATATATATAAAAGTGTCTGTCGTTGTGAACGCCTCCTTAACTTTGCATAGAGGGAGGCTAAGAGGGTTTCACTAATATTATTTATTTATTTATTTATTCACAATACTGCCAGTCTCCAAAGAGACCATAGCAGGTGGGCACTACAGTATACAGTTACAAAGAGCACTTAACACTTTCAGGATCGTAAATTGGTAAATACTGTGTAAAAATACAAATCAGCAACCTTGAATCATACAATCAGCACTTATGCACACCATACACACCAAATACAAGTGAATGCTGGTTTGCATGTCACAGAAAAGCAGACATATCAAGGGCGCTAAAAGACGTTATTTTCAATTCTTGATAATAAATCGCACAATGACTGGTCATTAGTGGTGAAAGGGGTTAACAAATTTCATTCGTGGATGGCAACTGAAAAAAAAAAGTATTTAAACGCATCATTGTTACATTTATGTTGTAATAGAGTATTTGTATGTTGGTGCCGGGTAGCTTGTGTTTGCGAATATTCAACGTAGTTTGAGACATCTATTTTGAAATAATTATGTAGGAGTTGATAAAGAAATTTCAAACGTGCCTGCTTCGCCCGTGTTTCGAGCGTGGGAAGCCAAGAAACAGCTAGAAGGGTAGTGGGTGAATCAGCCAGTTTAAATTCGTTATGTATGAATCTTATGGCCTTCCTTTGTACCTTTTCTATTTTTTTATAATAGTCACGGTATGAGGAAACCATACAGTATTTCCATATTTAAGGATTGGCCTAATGAATGTTTTGTAGGCTAGTAGTTTTGTCGAGGTGGGTGCCAGATGGAGCGATCTGCGAATAAAAATAGTTTTTGCATAGCAGAAGAAGTAACATTATCAATGTGAGCGTCCCACCTTAGATCTGATGTTGTTGGAAATTGTTTGAACCTCCCGCGCGAATAGCGCGCGCACCAAGAGACAGAGAACGACGAGGAAGAAGATGAGACCAGCAAGGAAATAGAACACGCTCTTTTACCATGGATGCTGGCGTTTGCGTCTCCTTCATTTGGTGCCTTTAAACGCCGAAGCGTGGTTTTCCCACATCGATTTTTGGTGCCGAAACCCGGGAATCAAGCCTACAACGACCCGAGCCTTTCATTCCTGGTGTGGGTGAGCTGCGCTGCGAGCTAGACCGACATGGAGCGAGCGAAGAGCAAGCGGGCCTCGCGGCGATCGATGAACACGAGAATCATCAACGAGGTCAACCAGGTGCTCCAGTCCAATGAGTTCGAGCTTTCTGGACTTCGAATGCTGCACGGCCGCCTACGCGCCAGCAACGTGGAACTTAAAGCCTTGAACAACGAGGTTGAAACCCTGATCACTGACGACCTGGCGGCAGACGACTATGAGGTGGTCATGCAATACGATGACGCCGCTAACAGTACTCTGGCGTTGCTCGAGCACCACATTGAAGTTCTGAAGACTTCTGCTACGCCGGCGTCGTCTACAACTCCAGCCATGGGCGCAAGGACCTGTGAGGGTGCACCGAGCGAGCATGAACGACTTCCACAACGTGAGTTCGGCGCACGACTTCCCAAGCTGGAGCTTCTTCGTTTCGATGGAAACGTGATCAAGTGGCAACCCTTTTGGGATATGTTCCTGCACTCCGTGCACGAGAACCCAAGGCTGTCCAACACAGACCGGTTTCACTACTTGGCCTCACTTCTAGATGGACCTGCAGCTCAGGCCGTCGCCGGTATTCAGGTGACAGATTCTTGTTACGATGACGCGCTGGAAATTTTGAAACGTCGGTTTGGCAACAAGAAAGTCATTGAGCAGAAGTACTTAGGAAATTTGCGCACGCTCAAACCAGTGAAATTAGCGAGTGATGTCACTGCTCTGCGCAAGCTTTTCGACACAGTTCAACTAAACAGGAGGGGACTGCGTAGTCTTGGAATCACGGAGTCATCCTAC
Organism: Rhipicephalus annulatus; assembly: GCA_013436015.1. NCBI lineage: Eukaryota > Metazoa > Arthropoda > Arachnida > Ixodida > Ixodidae > Rhipicephalus > Rhipicephalus annulatus. The sequence continues at coordinate 309,843 of WOVY01000977.1, forward strand.
GCGGCTATGCTGAATGAAGTTCTGCTCAAAGTCATACCAGCTGACATTGTCGTAGAATACTTCAAAAAAGAAAGTATGGAGAACACGACGGAAACGAGCCAGGCTTCATCTGATCAGGAACTTGAGCAGCTGATGAAATTTCTCCGCATCGAAGTTGAATGTCGAGAAAAGAGTTCTTTAGTGAACAATTTGCCAACGACATCGAACAACAGCGTACCTGTATTAAATAGATCATTCAAGAAGCAGTCCGCGACTCCTACAGCATCCGTTCTTCAAAACAAGACACTATCTTCCCCCTCGTCCTGTTTTTTCTGCGCTGCTACCGATCACAAGACAGAGGACTGCACGAGTGACATGACTCTGGCCGAGAAGCGCAACAAACTTGTAACAGACGGTCGATGCTTCCGGTGCACGTCAAAAGGACATCTGGTCCGCAATTGCCGGCGGAGAGTGCACTGCCAAGCATGCAAGCGCAGACACGCCTCCTCGATGTGCAATGCTAGTAGCTCTGAAACACCATCAGTGACTAATGCTCAGAAGAAACCGAATGCTACGGTGCAAGTTTCCACTCAGAGAGCTTCAGTTCCCCGACTCATCAATGATGTTCTTCTCCAGACTTTTCGAGCTTGGGTAACGACTTCATCTCATTGTTGCTATATACGCGGTGTTCTCGACAATGGAAGCCAGCGAACGTTCGTCACTGAGAGCGTCGCTTCCAAGCTAAGTCTACCTGCTGTTGCCGAGACCGAACTCGCCATCAGTGCGTTTGGTAGAGCGAGCGACCCAACCCGACGATTCAAAATGGTCAAGATCACGCTCCGCAGTCAGCACGACGACCTAACCATTGACATTGAGGCCATAGTGGTGCCCTTTATTTGCGAGGAGATGATTGAAGCACCAAGGCAGAGTCGTCTTCTTCAAGCCATCGCAGCGGAGGGGAAACATCTGGCTGACGCAGTCGTTTACCCGAGTGTAGATTGTGAGCCAGGTGTGAGTGTCCTCATTGGATCGGACCAGCTTTGGAAGTTGATGCCCAACACGAGTGAAGTGAGGTGGGATGAAGAAAACCCTGCCTTACTCGCCATTAACACAAAGATGGGCTGGACTCTACAAGGCCCCTTATCTGGTGGTGGAAGCACGAGTAACAAAGCAAGCACCCAAGTATGTGTTCTTCGAACAGGTTCCCACGAAGACGACCAGATCGCCTTCCCATTACAAAGATTTTGGGACCTCGATGCTATCGGAATTGCCGACACGCCGACGTCTCAGTGCAACGCAGATATTTTGGAAGAATTCAACAACACTACCAAGCTTCGGAAAGGACGCTATGAAGTTGCGTTGCCATGGAAATCACCTCTCGTCGACATGGCCGACAATCGCAAAGTAGCCCTTTCGAGGCTCCATGGACTCGTCAAGCGGCTGTCACCAAACGACGAAGCCATGAGAGCCTACGATAAGGCTATCAGGCAGTATGAGGTGGACGGTCATGCTGAAAAAGTTGAAGATGCCCCTTATTGTACACAGCACCTATACTACATGCCGCATCGAGAGGTAATCCGCGAAACATCTACGACGACGAGACTTCGCGTAGTCTTCGACGCATCATCGCATGCATCAGGAGCTTGTTCTCTCAACGAACAACTCGAAAAAGGTCCTAATCTGAATGCCGACCTTTTCAAGGTTTTGATCCGGTTTCGCCTTTTCGCCATCGGAATTACAGCAGACGTGCAGAAGGCGTTTCTACAAATCAGCATTCGAGAAGAAGACAGAGATGCTCTTCGTTTCTTGTGGTTTGAAGGGCTACCAATGTCAGGCAGACCACTGCCAAAAATACAAGAAATGCGAATGACCAGAGTTCCATTCGGCACCTCCGCAAGCCCTTTCCTATTATCTGCAACGTTGAAATACCATTTCGATCACGTTGAACAAATTTACCAAGTAACGGCCGCAAAACTGAAGGCAAGCTTCTACGTCGATGACCTAGTTTTCGGAGCTTCAACGACAAAAGAAGCGCTACAACTCTACGAAGAGACGAAGGCCATAATGGAGCTGGCCGGAATGAAAATGCAGAAGTGGTCAACAAACTGCGACCTGTTAAGAGAGAAGCTCAAGCAAGCAGGAGAGACGTCAGCTGAGCAGGTCACACAATCTAAGGTTCTTGGGCTATCCTGGAACTACACCGACGACACCATTTCGGTGAAATTTGACTCTGTGACGAAAGTCTTAAAAGCGGGACTTTGTACCAAGCGAACTGTGCTTCAGGCTTCATCACGAATTTTCGACCCCTTGGGACTGCTAGCACCGTTCACCATTCGAGTTAAAATACTTTTTCAGAAGATATGGATGCAAGGACTCGACTGGGAAAGCGTTCTCCCCGAGACATTGAAGATCGAGTGGGACAAGTGGACTGTCGAACTTCAAGACCTCAAAGACTTTAGAACCAAGAGGTATCAACTAGACAACATCAGCCCTGATAAAAGCACTCACCAGCTGCATATATTCACGGACGCTAGCCCGTGTGCCTACGGAGTGGTGGCATACATACGAGTGGAAGACAGTACTGGAGCGGTTCGACTCCAGCAGCTGCTCGCTAAGTCTCGGGTCGCTCCAATCAAGGGTCTCACTTTACCACGCCTGGAACTCGTCGCTGCAGTTCTTGGAGCTCGACTTCTTAAGCTACTCGTGGATACTTTGCCACACACAAATATAGAATACTTCTGCTGGACCGACTCCCAAGTTTGCTTGAGTTGGATCAAGTCTACAGCCACCAAGTGGAAGCCCTTCGTTTGTAACAGGGTAATTGAGATCCAAGGGCTCACAGACCCGAGTCGCTGGAGACATTGCTCTGGAAAGACAAACCCAGCCGATTTAGTTACAAGAGGGATATCAGCGCATCACCTTTGTACTAGCGATTTATGGTGGCATGGGCCTGACTGGCTATCTGGTACCCAAGAAACGTGGCCGGCAAGTGAAGCTGGTCCTCATGAGTCAACGGATGAAATATGTAGATCAAACGACGAAGACACAACAATTTTGGCTTGTCAATGCTCGCAAGCAGAGCCACTTTTCGAGCTCGACAAGTACAGCAGCTGGATACGAGTTGTTAGAATCACAGCTTGGATTCGAAGATTTATTCACAATTGTCGAGTGCACACCAGTCGTCGTCTGATGGGCCCACTCACTGCCCCTGAGATAAAAGAAGGCGAGTTTACATGGATGAAGAATGCGCAAGCGGAAGCCTTTAGTATAGAACTCGCCTCATTGTTAAAAAACCAACCACTATCTAAGGCATCCCGAATTCGTGATCTGCATCCATTCCTGGACAATGATGGGATTTTAAGAATCAAGACCCGGCTTGACAACGTAAAAACATCAGAATACGTGAGGTGCCCGATTCTACTACCAGCTGACCACCGCTGCACATACCTCATCATCGACCGCACGCACCGGCGCCTGCTGCACAGTGGTGTAAACGATACCCTTTCAGAGCTACGCGAGTGTTTTTGGGTGATTAAGGGCCGCCAGTGTGTGAAAAAAGTGCTCTCTAGGTGCAAAGTGTGTGCTAGATTCAAGCTCCAACCTGCAACAGCCCCTACCGCACCACTGCCGACCGACAGGGTTAAGAGATCACACCCTTTTCAAGTTGTGGGTGTTGACTTTGCTGGTCCCGTTTTTGTGAAAGGAACCAGTCCCGTGAAGGCCTATATCGTTATTTTTACGTGTGCCGTCGTTCGGGCGATCCATTTGGAGTTGTGCTCCGATATGACGGCGGGGTCATTTTTAATGGCTTTCCGTCGGTTTGTGTCGCGACGCGGCTTGCCTAGTGTTATTTATTCCGACAATGCTCTAGCTTTTCATGCTGCCAGTCGCGACTTAAAAGTGATGTACAGAGCTTTGAGGGACTTCCAAGTACAGGACTTTTGCTCTACTAACCACATTACCTGGAAATTCATTGCAGAACGTGGTCCTTGGTGGGGTGGATTTTGGGAGAGGATGATTCGCACTGTTAAAAGCTGCCTACGGAAAATTCTAGGGAAAGGTTGCTTTGATTTCGAGCAGCTTGTGACCATTCTTGCCGAAGTAGAAAATGTAGTGAATTCTAGGCCATTAACGTACCTCTCCGCTGACGCTACCGATCCAGCTGTACTTACACCTTCGCACTTTCTAACCGGTAGGAAGTCTACTACACTGCCTAGTGATAATACTGCTGAAACGTCGGGAACTCGCTCCGATACTTTAAAGCATTGGAAGTACAGACAGCAAATAGTGGCTGATTTTTGGAAGCGTTGGTATAAAGACTACCTCTTGTGCTTGAGGAGTGCACACATTAGGCGAGTACAGCCTTGCAACCAGCTTAAGGTTAACGATGTAGTCGTCATTAAGGAAGACAAGGTGCCCATAACTTTTTGGAAAGTTGGTAGAGTTACGGACGTGTACTTATCAAGTGATAATCACGTTAGAGCCTGCAAGATTGTCTTGGCAGGAGGTACGGAAGTTACGAGGCCAGTACAACTTTTATGCCCGTTGGAGCTGGGCGATTGAACTTTCGGGCGCGGAGGATGTTGGAAATTGTTTGAACCTCCCGCGCGAATAGCGCGCGCACCAAGAGACAGAGAACGACGAGGAAGAAGATGAGACCAGCAAGGAAATAGAACACGCTCTTTTACCATGGATGCTGGCGTTTGCGTCTCCTTCATTTGGTGCCTTTAAACGCCGAAGCGTGGTTTTCCCACAGATGTCATTATTAAGCCTAGATATTTATGTCTGTGTACATTCGTGAGAGCAGCACCATTTATGTTATAGCGAAAGTTAGAGGGTTCTTTTTTCCGTGTTGTCGTCATGCATGCAGATTTTTTTACGTTGATTGTCATCTGCCAATGAGAGCACCATTCTGCAAGGGTATTAAGAGACTTGTTGAGAGAGAGGTGATCTTGTTGATTGTTAATTTCTCGATAAATAATACAGTCCTCTGCGAATAACTTTATTTTACTATCTATAATAGTAGTTATATCATTTATATAAACGAGAAATGACAAGGGTCCAAGCACGGAGCCCTGGGGCACTCCTGACGTCACTGGTACTGCGTCTGATGCAAAATGTTTAAAAATAACAAACTGGGATCTATTAAACAAGAAATCTTGAACCCAAGCGATAATTTCTCGATCTCCGATAAGGCTTCTTAATTTAGCTATTAGCTTTGTATGACAAACGCAATCAAATGCCCTGGATAGGTCGAGTAGGATTATGTCGGTTTGGCGGTGATTGTTAATGCCTAGCGCGAGGTCGTGTATTACTTCGGTTAACTGTGTTATGGTGGATAAATCTTGGCGAAAACCATGCTGGTTATTGGACAGAATGTCTTCTTGTTCAAGAAAAACGGTTAAATGTTTTAGAATGATATGCTCGAGTACTTTACATGCCGTGCTGGTTAGCGATATTGGTCTGAAATTTGTTTCATTGGATTTACCTCCTGATTTGTGTATCGGAATAATTTTTGCTATCTTCCAATCTTCTGGTAGTTTGGATGTTGAGAGGGATTTCCGAAAAATAATCCCCAGGTATCTGCTGCACCACTGTGCGTATAGTTTAAAAATTGATTTGGTATATTGTCCTACGACAATCCTACGACCTTCGAATAACGCGTTCGATGCTCGTTCTACGCGTTATTCGAAGGTCGTAGGTTCGATTCCTGCTCCCGGCTGGTTATTTTTTCACCCACTTTTCTTTCTTATTTACATTCCATTGGTTCTAATAACTTCCCCTGTACATTCCTTGGCATTACTGTCAGTTAGATTTCATTATTTGTGTCAAAAACACACGGAAAAACGAGCCCTTAGGTGTACACTTCTTTCTCTTATATATATATATATATATATATATATATATATATATATATATATATATATATATATATATATATATATATATATATATATATATATATATATATATATATATATATAGACAGACGATAGATACAGATAGGTAGATAGATGGATAGAATATAGAGATAGATAGATAGGCCCTTCACATAGCATCGAATACCTTGTACGCTCGATTTCGCGAATTTTTACTGTATAATAAAGAGAACCCTAAAAGTGAATAACGTTGATCCTATATCGAAAAGTTTTAGTACAATGCAGTCAGTAATGCGATGTCCTATATTCGCAGTACCGACATGACAGCCGGGACTGTTCCGTTGGGCTATTACAATACAAGATCAGGAGGAGCTGCTATATTTTTGCACGTCCTAATTTCTCTCTGCTTTTGTACCTTCTTTCTCCAAAACTTCAGACACTGCGTGGCATAAGCACTGTGCAAACGCATAAACCCTTGCTGCATTCGATGTATATACTTCTATGCAGAATAATAAAATAGTGTGCATTTAGCAAGATTTCAAAACAAGTTTATTTGTTTGAATTTTTAAGCATATGTGCAACCTAATGAACTGATTACTTCACTGTACTAATGAGTGTCTTTAGCTGTGTATGTTATTCTAGTGATAGCAGCAGTGCTAAAAGTTGCTGAGACATGAATGGTGAAGCTTTAACCGATGTCGCAGACAGCTCAGGGCCCAACCACAACGGCATAATAGTTAAGGAATGGCAGGGAGCACTTCTGCTCGCCTTGATCAAATGTCACTACCTCTCACCCTCTGGGAACTTTCCTGCAACAGTGAACCAGTTTTATTTTTGGTAAATTGTAATGTTCTCGTAAAAATTGGTGCAAACCACTGAACAGAACTAATTTCCAATCCCAACCAACCCTTCGGGCTTTGGTATAGATATCAGCTTACGCAGGCGGTTATAAAAGCAGGGTAGATTGAAAAGATGGGTGGCAAATATATTGGTATGCCCTCTGTCGCGCTGACAAAAATAAAATTGTTTCCTTGGTGTTAGTTTTGATGCCTACTAATGTTCTTTTTACTATTGCGTAGCAGATGTACTCATGTTATACCCTATAAGTAGTGTTGGAATCGCAAAATAAAACTTGAAATGATAGGGCTATGTATATGCCTTCAGTGTGTGTTCGTCCTGAGTGCGCTCCTACCGTTCATAAACGTGGCATGACGACGTGATATGATTACCGCCTGGGGCACTTTGGAAGATGAACACAGGTGGCTATCAAAAATCCAATACTAAAGTAACAAGACAGTGACAAATTTGTTTCCCGAAAGATTGCATGTATTGGCTGCTGAGCAGCTTTTCGAGGGAAAGGTTCGCGCAATGGTCATATAAATCGTGCTCGTGAAATGATACTACTACCGATAAACTTAAAAAGGGACTGTTTAGAAGCCTTTGTAAGCTTTTCTAGATTGAATGCCATGCCCAGGTGCACACATTATTGAGAGTGAAAGCTTTAAAAGACAGCTACAAAATTATGGGGCTACTCGCTACGGAGGTGCGCGTATTCGTTCTCGCAACAGCAGGACTTTACATTGCGAGGAGCCAATGCGTCAAGCTTTAAGTTATGGGCGGTCCCACGCCATGGTCAATGTTATACCAGACGTAAATTTTACTGGTGCTCTTCTAACAAGTACAAAATACATCACTTTGCAAGTCCAAAGGTACAATGAAGTTTTGCTTAGTGCTCTTCCTGATGATCATATATTGATATGTAGGGTTGTAACGTCTAAAAACCACCATATGATTTTGAGAGACGTCGTAGTAGAGGACTCCGAAAATATCGACCACCTGGGGTTTTCTAAAGTGTACCTAGATCTGAGCACAGGGGTCTACAACATTTTCACCTGTAGCAAAAATGCAGCCACCACAGCCGACATTCGATCCCACGAACTGCGGGTCAGCAGCCGAGTATCTTAGCCACTAGACCACCGCGGCGGGGCTTCCTGACGATCACGACGTCATATACAAAGCAAGTTTTGCTTTTCTCTTGTGTTCATCGAATAAAGATGGTTGCGCAAGAATTAACAATCGCATTACGTTAGAGAAAAGTGAGCAGGCCATCGATCAACTATACCCTAGTCAGAAATATCGCGCCATGATAGAATTCGTGCTGGTTTTTACAAATAATCCAAAACAACTCCGAGTTTCATTTTGCGGGATATCTTTAAGGAAAAGTTTTGAAATGAACACCCCCCGTGGTCTTTTTGCAGGTCACACTGTTCTGATGTCGAAAATTACTGAAAAGGTCAAACTACGTTCCGTAAAGCCAAGGCCAACAGAGTGGTCAAACGTGAAAATATTTTTTGCGAAAGTGTTGTCTTATCAGTTAAAGTTGGCATTGTAAATACTTTTTGGTTTTTACCCGACATGTGAAATCGGGGGTGACTCCATACAAATCAATACTCAACGTGTGCTTATTTTGATGGATTGAGTTTCAACAGCGAAGACGACGCCAAAGGCACCGCAATATTTGAGAAGCTTCGCGAAGGTTCTATATTATTTTGGTAGGCTTCCACGCAGTACGCAAATAGTCGAGTTTATCCGAAAGCACCAGCGATAACTCCCCAACGTCCGGTGAATACTGTATAAGAGACGATGAGCTTCGCCAATGATCAAATTGAAAGACTCTTCATGCAGCTATAAAAGTACAGTGAGGATCGCTTGCGCGTCGTGGTGTCGTTTTGTGGACGCAGGTTCACCAACATGAAGAGTTCCTTGAACACTCTCATTGCATTCGTTTGCGCCACGGCCATGCGACAGTATACACAGTGTATACATGGCATATATATGTTTTGAGGTGCCACAGCCATGTGCCAGTACACACAGTGCTCCAGCACTGTGTATACTGGCACATGGCTGTGGCACCGCAATGCATAGATATGCCTTGTGTACACTCTTCTAACTGCTACGTGCATTCCTCTTTGCAGCACTTATGCGGGCGGGGACAGGAGCAGTCTCGTACCATATAAAATCTTGAGTCATCGGTTCACTAGTAATGAAGGAATGAACTCTGGTCTTGTTCAGAGCAGATGGCACCTGCACCACTATCGATTTCACAGAATGCGTGAGTGGGGACGAGAATTGCCAGCGCATGCAACGCGAGTATACTTACGCGGTGCTGTCGTGCCTGTCGATTGTCTGTTTCGGGCATTCTGATGCAAGTCGCTGGAACTTCACTGCTCGCATCAACTTTTTCGCGTTAATTCTAGTTTGCGGTATCGCATCAGGATGCAACAGAACCTACGAGCCTTCTGTAGGGGCGCAAACACGAACGTGAGGCGTTTCACTCCCAAAGTAAGACACTGCTCAAGCGCGACCTTACAGGCACCTGGAGGTAAGCGAAGAGGATGTACCGTATTTATTCAAATATAAGGCGGTCACGATTATAAGGCGAGGGGAAGCTGAATGACCCAAGAAAAAGAAAAAAAGTTTGCACACTAATACAGGGCGAAAGAAACGAAAGAAAAAAGGCAACTGAATTCCTTACCTTTCAGCAAAGCAGACACCAAATATTCATGAACTATCTGTACACAAAGATATTTATTCGGAGCGAGACGAAAGTGCAACTTAGAAACACACAAAGATATTTATTCGGAGCGAGACGAAAGTGCAACTTAGAAACTATCTTCAGAGGTGGTGCTATCGGAATCTTCCTTATTACTTGCGCACTCAAAGAGGTCGTCGTCCTCGGTGCCTTCAAGAGCGTTTGAAATGCAGCACTTGCGGAACGATGCCGCAACCATGGCTTCGGGGATCGCTGCCCAAGCATCGACCACCCACTGGGCGAGCATGGATGGGGACGCCCGCTTTAGACGTCCCGACGGCGTCAAGGCCACAGTGTCAGACGCCATTCATTCATTGCACAGCCGTCTGACGTGTGCCTTAAAGGGCTTGCTAAGGCAAACGTCAAGCGGCTGTAGTTGGCTTGTCAGGCCTCCCGAGATGACGACCAGCTCCGTACGGTTGACGATGAGCTTCTTTTTCACACCTTCCGTGAGGTGCCTGCGGGATGCGTCGAGGACCAGCATTGACCTCCGGGCGAGCAGTGCCCCAGGTCTTCGGCATCACACCGACTTTACCCAGTCCAGAACAAGCTCTTACGTCATCCACCCCTTCTCCTGGCAACGAATGGGGACGTTCTGCGGGAACACCTCGTTCTTTGGCATGGTCTTTCTGTTCAGGATGATGTAGGGGGCAACTTCCACCCATCGGCGGTGCAGGCTAACATCAAGGTTATCCGAGCCTTCTTGTTGCCTGTAGTGCGCAGGATCATTTGGCGATCACCTTTTTGGTGAATTCTTTGGGCCGACGGCATGTAAAAAAAATTGGAGTTTCGTCGGCATTGCCAATCTGCCCGAGTAGGAAGTCATGGTCCCGTCGCAGGCCGATAAACTATCTTTGAAAAGAAATTAGTTTTTCTTCGTAGTCTTCTGGCAACTTCTGCATCACGGAGGTCCGCCTTCGCAACAAAAACCCGGCCCTCTTCATGTACTTCTGCACCCAGCCCCGGCTGGCTTTGAACTTGAGAGCGGGGATGCCACGCTCTCTCGCGATTTCGCGCGCCTTCATCTGCACGATGCCGGCAGTAACGGCCAAACCACGGCATCTTCTCTCTTTGACAGAGTCTGTCAGCACTTCTTCCACTTCGTAAATGCTCCCTTTCGTGGGCCACGGAAAGCCTTCCTCGCAGCGGCGCATGCTAAGAGCGCCGTCTTCTGTTTGCGCCAACGACGCACGTTGTTTTCCGAAACGTCGAACTTTCGACCCGCCGCGCAGTTTCCAGTGGCTTCCGCCTCTGCTATGACTTTCCTCTTGAAGGCTGCATCGTAGTGGCAACGACGACTCACAATTGCGCTGGTCGCATAAATAAGAAACAAGCACTGAGAAAGAAAATCTTGCAGCAGGAACTCCAGCACTCCAACAAAAAATGCAAAATGGTGTCCCGGCTTGTTTACAAGCTTTGCGGCTGCGGCTACTACTGGCTTGGAGCGGCTACTGGTGGCTCAGCATGTTCACACGGTCGAAGGCGTCCGCTGCCATGGCCTCTGCAGTATCGCGAGCTATTCAATAACCTTGCAACGACCGAAACACGGTATTTACTATTTGCAACCTGCGTTTCTGTAAAATTTTATGCGTTTTATTCTGAAATATCTTTGTTACAATTCCAACAGTGTTGTCGGGCTCTTTTGGAAGCTTGGATGTGGTTCAAAAGTGGAAACCGAAACTGTCACACCAAAATTGGCATATTGGTATACTGAGCTTCGAATATAAGGCGGGGTATAACTTTGAGACTACGCATTTTGGAAAAAAAAACTCGCCTTATATTCGAATAAATACGGTATAACCGCGAATATTTCTGCCCAGAAAGAAACGAGCGCTAGTGTTTATTGTGGGACATTATGAGCCGACATGAAGTGTCGCTAAAGTTCTCGGTACCCGTATTCAGTGTCACTGCCTGAACTTTTTTGAGCGCGTTGCTTCCTAGCAATGTGAAGTCACCCCCTTGAAATACGCTGCTTACACGTATCGGTGGGTAGTTCTTGTTTTGTGCCAATGGGTGCCCTTTATAAGTGCCGATGACCGCGCTCAAACGCCGTAAGGTAACGCTTCTCGAAAGGTGACGCTTGCTTCGGTGCACACTCGACAATTGGCGAAAAGGCTACAGCAGCCGAAGAAATGGTTCCCAGCTGTAATTCTGAACGTCCTGAATACGAATCGTGTGCCGAAAGAACTCCTAAAAACGATCGGAGTGTGATGAATGCACGGAAATCATGGTTAGTGACAACGACATTGGTCTTGCGTGCTCGAACGTGCCAAGACGCCAGCAGTTGAAGGACAACGAGACAAGACGACGTTTGCGAATGACGTCATAGAAAACAGGCACTAACTACACCTTTCCCCCAGTAAGCGCTAACTGAAGTTCGAATCTCTTTGTATAGAAATGTTTGCGTAGCTGGTGTATTCAAAACATCCGGAAAGGAAGTTCAAGAAAGGGACTCAGAAAGTTTTTGGTGCCTTGGTCCTCTTTCCGCTCACGTGTTAGAAGAAATCACTGAAATACTTCAGAAGCCTCAGCGAGTGTGCCTACCACGAGACCGCTGCTCTAGATGCGTGTCAATCTTTGTTTCAAATGAAAAAATTAGGTAAACACTCTTCCAATATGTCATGTGTCTCTTTGCTGCGTGAAATGCTGCTTGCAAAGAGCTTATTTGAATTCTCGAAAAAAATTGTGGTTACTGTTTATATTGTTCCTAATTTTACATGATAGCATGTCTACCTGTTTTCTCATTCTGTGCAGTTCGTGTGCGTTACGTCGCTAGTTGCACAGAAATCATTCGGTGGGCCCTGCTAGTCATGTCATTGTAAAATAACGAAATATATATATATATATATATATATATATATATATATATATATATATATATATATATATATATATATATATAGTGCCACGCTGTGTTCGTGGCAGAAGAGGAGAGCGAAGAAGTGAATGGCTGCTGCGGCTGAGTAAACAGTCGGCCACATCGAGTTCCTGTCTACCGTTTCCTCTCGCGACAGACTTGTTTCCGGCCAGACTTGTAAACCATCCTTATATCGAATTCCTGTAACCGAAGGCTCCATCTTGCGAGACGGCCCGAAAGATCTTTAATATTCTCTAGCCAGCAGAGAGAATGGTGCCCACTGTCGATTCGGAAGGGGCGCCCGTACAAGTAGGGCCTGAATTTTGTTTCGGCCCGTACAACCGCCAGACATTCTTTTTTAATTTGTCGAGTAGTTCTTCTCCGCAGATGAAAACGTGCGGCTAGGTAGGCGATGACGCGTTCCACGCCATTCTAATATTGCACGAGAATAGTACCGAAGCCAAGGTTACTTGCGTCAGTGCGGACTTCTGTGTCTCCTTCGGTGTCGAAGTGACCAAAGATCGGTAGCGTTTGTAGGCGTTGTTGAAGGTCGTGGAAAGCGTCGGATTGTTTGGGGCTGCAGACGAAGCTGACATCGTCCTTGACGAGTTGTTGTGGAGGGTTAGCGATTTCCGAAAAATTCGGCACGATGTGGTGGTAATAAGCACAAAGGCCCAGAAATTGGCATACATCATGCTTTGTTCTCGGTATCGGGAACAAAGCAACTGCCATAGCCTTTACAGAATCGGTACGAACACCACTGCTGCTGACAATGTGGCCAAGAAATTTGAGTGTCTAATATCCAAAATAACACTTTTCCTGTTTAAGAGAGAGGAAGGCTGTGCGAATAGCCAGAAGAACCGCATCAAGCCGCTCAATGTGCTGTTCAAAAGTCTTAGAAAAAGCTACTACATCGTCTATATACACAAAGCAAGAGTGCCACTTCAGGTCACATAAAACTGTCCATCATTCGTTGGAATGTGGCTGGAGCGGAGCACAGGCCAAAAGGGAGAACATTAAATTCATAGAGACCGTCATGTGTAGTAACGGCATTTATTCTCGGTCCTGTTCACCTACTCCAATCTGCCAATATCCGATATGGGAATTCATGGAAAAGAGTAACTGGCGTGTCGCAGGCGATCCAAGGAGTCATAAATACCAGGAAGGGAGGAAGGAAGCGAAAATTTTCTGCTTTATTAGAGGGGTCTGCCAGACTTTCGAAGTAGTGGCGAAACAGTCACTAAAGGATGAGAGGAGACTGAGGAGCCTTGCCCTCTTGGGTTGTTCTAACCTGCGATTGACGTTGAGGCGACTAGTCACGTCAGTATCGCAGCTGTTCTCAGTCGAGATCGTCAGAATCAAAAAGAAGGTGCCCAAATCATCCAATGCCTCCAAGTAAGCTATGCTTTTGCGTTTTGCAAAATGCCTGTATTAGTCACTGAAGTGCGTAACCGAAAGCGCAGTCTGGCCATTTCGGAGTTCAACGAGACTTTGAGTAATGGTGACTTCCTGATCAAGCAATAACGTCAGGTTACTTTCGGCGATGGGCGTAATCGACTGCTCCCGTGGACACTAAAAAACACGAAGATACTACTGCGAGGTGGCAAAATGATGCAATCATCAACTACGCGTAAAGCCACGCCACAATGTTCATTCTCGATGTCGGAATCTGGAGAAACACAGTTAGCAAAACTGACGAACAAATCACGCAGAATAATTATCGTTCTATACTCTTGCAGAAAATCCATGATCAAAATGACCGGCCGAGAACAATCGGGCAGTACACGAAATGACGCTACAAAAGCCGAAGCACAAATCTCAAGCCTGGCGGTGCACCTTCCTATAGGGAATATGAAGTGTCCTCCAGCGGTGATTAGTTGAGGGCCGTCCCACGTTGTCAGCACATTGTGTAGACGGGCGGCCAATGAAGCACTCATCACCGAGTATTGAGCTCCCGTGTCGACAAGCGCATTCACCGGATAACAGTCGACGGAAAAGATAATGGCAGCGAAAGTTCTGTTGGTGATTTCGGAAACAGGCTTTAACGGTAGCGGGGGAAGGTATTTGTCAGTTCGCGTGACTGTGATGTGTGGTGCGCGTTTAAAGTGCGCGCCTTCGAAAAGTGCGCGTCACGGAAAAAAAGAAAAAAAAAAAAGGAGAAATACCAGAGTGCACGTGCGGTGCTGCTTAAACAAGAATGACGACGTAAAAGAGCGTCAAGCACGAGGATGCGTGGCAGGACGTGAAGTAAACAAAAAGGTAAAACATCCAATGGGCAGCGAACACGGAGATTTCAAGGCCCAATGGCTTGACACCACGAAACAGCAGTATCTCCAATGAGAACGAGACAAGTGCGCCAGAGCTGAAGCAGGAGCCTGAGCAGACGAGAGCAAGAGGAGTTCGAGGCAGGCAGTGCAAGCGGAAGGTCGTCACCGGACCGGGCGCTGAAGATGAGCCGTTGGGTTTCGGACCCGAGCCTACAGGACTTCAACCGGCCGGGGCCTCCTGCTGTCGGGTTCCCGCTCCAAAGGACCGTGGCCATCCGGTCCTGAACTCCTTTCCAGGGCCTGCGGACTTTGGTTCCGGCAGGCGAGCTACAGCCGTCGGGCTCCGGGCCCGAGCTGTGCGCCCAGCTGCTTGACTAGGTCGACCCTAGTTCCCTGACGCGTCGCCACCAGCCTGCGTTCTCCCGTCTCCGACGTGTACACGCTCCTCAAGCCGAAACCATCACGATTTGGTAGGGCTTTCCGACGTGTCGTCAGCAGCCAGCGTTCCCTCGTCCTCGTCCAGCCCACGCACTGACGCCGGAGTCACGGCGTTCCGGTTTCTCATCACCGCCGAAAACCAACTTGTGGGTGAGACTGCACCGATACTCTTGCGCTACTCTCATCACTCAGCCCCTTTCGAGCGTTAGGTTTAGTTACTGACTTTGAACGTTCTTGTTGGGTGTTTACAGATGTGTTTCGTCATGTCCAGTCAACTGTTTATTAAGTGTTTTGTTTTGTGAGGAATTTTCGCCTTTTTTTTTTCTTTTCAATTAAACTTTTTGTGTGTTTCTTGGAAACCGAACGGCTTTGTCCTTATTAACAAAACTCTCTGAGGCTCAGCCCAGGAGGAAAACAAATCAGCAACAAGAACCTTGCATCACAAACTGGCGTCCGCAGCGACAGGACAAAGTCGTTTGTTTTTCCAGTAGATTTTTTTTTGACGCGGTTAACACGATGACGAACACGTGGGAGTTAATTGAGTTGGCGGATAAAATGGGACTGACGGGAGCGGAGTTTAGAGTATGGTACGAGGAGCGGATGGAGAGGGAGCGTGAGCAACGGGCTGCAGAACGAAAGGCGGCGAAGGAAAAGCTTGAATTGGTGCTTAGAGCTAAGAAGGAGGAGCTAGAGCGCGTAACGCGTGAAAATAAAGTGTTGCTAGAGCGTCAGACACGCATACTGAAGCAGCAGCTCCAATTAGAGAGGGTGGATTTCGAGCGGCGACTCGAGCTTGCGATGGCGAAAAGGGGGCAGCTGGCGATGCCGAAGGTCGAGCAAGCGGTGAATGTTTGCTCCGATAGCAGCGTTTGCTGGAGGGAAGTCGATTCCTGCAAGGTTGGCCTCGAGCCTCGCGACAGCCTTACTTCGGAGCGAGAAGCTCAGATAGAGGAAGGCAGAGAGGTGGACAGCCAAGAAGGCAGGAGTCATGAGGAGCTTGTTGAAGCGACGGAAAGCTTCTCTGGCTGGGAACATATTACTTCCGTTAGCTGCTTGGGGACCTCTGAGAGGCCAAGCACCTATGAAGAAGAGCGCCTGGATATGGGCGACCTAGAAGCTGTGAAAAATGTTGTGGAGCAAAGCTTCGATAGCAGGGAACAAAGAAGTTCCATTCAGAATGAGGTGTGTATCAGAACGTCTCAAAGGCCGAGCACATTTCAGGAAGAGGTAGGGCTACCTCTCAATAGCTCCATGGAAGGAGCGCTAGAACGTCATTGGGATGATGGCAGCGAATGCCATGAAGGCTCTGATATAGTGGCCACTGATTGTTTTGTACCGACAGAGGTAGCAGCAGGCACCATGTCGATGGTCCTAGACCATACGTATATCTCGCTCAGAGAGAGAGGGGATTCTAGTTCACAGGATAGCGTAACTGCTATTTGTCCGAGAAAACACGATGGGAGTGCTGAAGCACTCTTCAAAATAAACAGTATCGAATCGGAGGTGGGCTCGATAGTAGGTATGGAGAATGCCAGACAGGGTCTTGAACCTGAGAACGTGATTGGTTTTGAACCTATAATTAAGTCCACTCAAGATGAGCTGTATAATGACCGAGCACAAGGGCATTCCTTCTCAAGAATCCAGGAACCTCACACGCTTGTCGGAGCGTTTGGGCTTGCTGAGGGCACACCGAGCTTGTGTTCATTAGATGGTGAACTAAAAGAAAGCATTTGTGTGAGAGATTGTGGCATTTGGACATTCGTGTCTCAGTGCGTTTCGTGTCGACGCCGACGGCTCGAGACCGCGCCCTGTTCCTCTGTGACCGGTAAGCGTTCATGTGGCCGGCGGGGGCGCAGACACGCGTTTCAGCGAACGTGCATAAAAGCATGTTTGCCACAGTTACTTTCGAAACGTGCGAGAAGGGCAGTGCGTCTGGTTTGGGACGCAATAACCTGAGTGTAGAGTTAGAAAACCGGTAGCTCTTTCTGGACTTCGACTTTTAGATGCGGACACAAGTAGCTTTGTCCATAGTCGATGTTGTAGTAAAAAGGTTTATTCTGTGTTTCAGAACTTTTAAATGCAATTGGGTGAATCTAAAGTTTACGTGTGGACATTTGGACGATGTAGCGAACTGTAGCCCGGTGATGTGTTGAACTGCGTGGTGCAAATATGTGGTTTAATTGTGACGTAGTGCAGAACGCGCACTCATCGGCAGTTTTTTTTTTTTCTAAAAAAAAAAAAAAACTTGAATAAAAGGGGGGCGTATGTGATGTGTGGTGCGCGTTTAAAGTGCGCGCCTTCGAAAAGTGCGCGTCACGGAAAAAAAGAAAAAAAAAAAAGGAGAAATACCAGAGTGCACGTGCGGTGCTGCTTAAACAAGAATGACGACGTAAAAGAGCGTCAAGCACGAGGATGCGTGGCAGGACGTGAAGTAAACAAAAAGGTAAAACATCCAATGGGCAGCGAACACGGAGATTTCAAGGCCCAATGGCTTGACACCACGAAACAGCAGTATCTCCAATGAGAACGAGACAAGTGGGCCAGAGCTGAAGCAGGAGCCTGAGCAGACGAGAGCAAGAGGAGTTCGAGGCAGGCAGTGCAAGCGGAAGGTCGTCACCGGACCGGGCGCTGAAGATGAGCCGTTGGGTTTCGGACCCGAGCCTACAGGACTTCAACCGGCCGGGGCCTCCTGCTGTCGGGTTCCCGCTCCAAAGGACCGTGGCCATCCGGTCCTGAACTCCTTTCCAGGGCCTGCGGACTTTGGTTCCGGCAGGCGAGCTACAGCCGTCGGGCTCCGGGCCCGAGCTGTGCGCCCAGCTGCTTGACTAGGTCGACCCTAGTTCCCTGACGCGTCGCCACCAGCCTGCGTTCTCCCGTCTCCGACGTGTACACGCTCCTCAAGCCGAAACCATCACGATTTGGTAGGGCTTTCCGACGTGTCGTCAGCAGCCAGCGTTCCCTCGTCCTCGTCCAGCCCACGCACTGACGCCGGAGTCACGGCGTTCCGGTTTCTCATCACCGCCGAAAACCAACTTGTGGGTGAGACTGCACCGATACTCTTGCGCTACTCTCATCACTCAGCCCCTTTCGAGCGTTAGGTTTAGTTACTGACTTTGAACGTTCTTGTTGGGTGTTTACAGATGTGTTTCGTCATGTCCAGTCAACTGTTTATTAAGTGTTTTGTTTTGTGAGGAATTTTCGCCTTTTTTTTTTCTTTTCAATTAAACTTTTTATGTGTTTCTTGGAAACCGAACGGCTTTGTCCTTATTAACAAAACTCTCTGAGGCTCAGCCCAGGAGGAAAACAAATCAGCAACAAGAACCTTGCATCACAGTGACAGTGGCCTCACCTCCAGAGGTCGGCGTTTTCAGTTTCCCCGGTGTGGGCTTGCGTCACTGACACCAGGGGACTCAAAGGCGGGTCGGGCGCGGTGCGTTGATGCGGACGGACGGGGTGATGGTGACCGTGACTGTCTTCGCGGCGGGATAGGAGCATGATGACTCCCTTGCAAGTAATCCGCAATTTCTTGCGGGCGCTCACCATAGCGTGGACAACGGGCATCTGGTTGGAATCCGCATGGGCCTATTCGTCGGTAGTAACAGTCACGGTACATGTGTCTAACTTCGCCACAATGGTAGCACAAAGGACGATTGTCAGGTGCACGCCAGACGGTTGAATTCCGCGGGCCAGGATGAAAATCGGCCTGAGAAGGCAGGCGATGGGCTGAACTTAAAAAGCTTCTGGGGGTCCCAGCAGGTGGATGAGCAAAATGTGCCGTCGATGGCGTAGAGACGCGTAGAGCATCCGAGTAGGAAAGCGTGGCAGGCTCGACTTGCGATGGTGGTGAGGAGTGAATGAACTGTCTGATTTTGATACGAACGATGTCCGTAAGAGCAGCGCTACTGGGAGGGGACGCTGCATGAGATTTCCGAAGTTCTTCACGTACATCATGCCGTATGTGTTCTGTGAGGACCTCCCTTTTTTCACCTTCCTGGTACAAGCGAGCACGCAGCGGACATGGCCGTCGGACGCTCATACTGTGACAACCGCTGCCGAAGCATGCGCTTCATAATTTTGGCCTCATGTATGAACTTCGACACAGTCGTAGGAGCATTGCGCA
Organism: Rhipicephalus annulatus; assembly: GCA_013436015.1. Taxonomy (NCBI): domain Eukaryota; kingdom Metazoa; phylum Arthropoda; class Arachnida; order Ixodida; family Ixodidae; genus Rhipicephalus; species Rhipicephalus annulatus. Next base: position 328,975 of record WOVY01000977.1, read on the forward strand.
CAAGGCCCGCGAAAGGTTGCTCATTTACGCCTCGCATTAGCAAGCGCACCATCTTGTCTTCTGGCATGGGGGGGGGGGGGTCAGCCCGTCGAAACAATCGTGACATCTCTTCGACAAACATGGTGAGGGTCTCCTTCGGCATTTGAAACCGTGAAGAAAGCCTGCTCCGCTCTCTCTTTCCGTTCGGGGTTACTGAACGCCTCGCGAAACTGCCGATTGAATTCCTGCCAACTTGTAAATGAAGTTTTGTGGTTCTCGTACCACACTTTGCCGTGTCTAAGAGGGAGATGTACACGTTCTTCAACTTTCGGCGATTGTCCCAGTCGTTGATTGACCCGGTCGAAATGGCCAAGCCAGTCTTTCACGTCCTCACCGGCGTCACCGTGAAATGGGTTGGGTGCACGAGGCGTATTGATGACACAAGGTACGCTAGCGAATGGGTCATGCTGCAGAGCATCAACGGAGGCTTATCAAGTGGCCTGCGACCGGTGTGAAGTGGAGGAATTCATCATGCCGGTTGCGGTATCTTCTGCGCCGGCGCCTGCCTCAGGAACGGACTACCACGTGGTCCTACCAGCCCGTATAAATTGCCTCACGTCAGCCATCCCCTCCAGTGGGCTCGGCAGCAGCACGACGGGCAAGATGCTCAACAATCCATTTCTTTGTACGCTGCAGGTTCTTGCTTCACTTTTTGTGTCGCAATTTTCGGAGCATGGCTGTGCTTTGGATCCTTTACCGCTTCCTTCGTCCAGCGTTGTCGACTGCAGAGCATCAACGGAGGCTTATCAAGTGGCCTGCGACCGGTGTGAAGTGGAGGAATTCATCATGCCGGTTGCGGTATCTTCTGCGCCGGCGCCTGCCTCAGGAACGGACTACCACGTGGTCCTACCAGCTCGTAAAAATTGCCTCACGTCAGCCATCCCCTCCAGTGGGCTCGGCAGCAGCACGACGGGCAAGATGCTCAACAATCCATTTCTTTGTACGCTGCAGGTTAGTCCCTATTCTTATGGAAAATGTTATCGTAGCGATAACCGTTTTCTGTTTCTGCTGCCATGCCCACTGTGTGTTCTCAATTTACATTTCGATGTGTGCACTTTTGCTAAGAACTTGTTGATTTGCGGAGACGTTGAATCAAACCCTGGCCCCGGCGAGAAGGAAATGTTGGCTAAACTTCTTTCTCGTCAAACTGCTATGACAGCATCTATCAATGAAATTCTGAGTAAGCAAACGAAACTTGAGGCAGATATCACGTCAGTTACAGAGCGTTCAAATCGCCTTGAAGTTCAGCTGTCTGCAATAAGTGCTTTGAAAACAGATATGTGTGCACTAAAGGATACTGTAGTGAGACTAGAAAAAAACGTGTCGTATCTTTTGGGAAAGGTTGACGATTTAGAAAATAGGAGTAGAAAAAATAACTTGATTCTGTACAGTATCGATGAAGACCCATCTGAAACACCCGAAGAACTTGTCGAGAAGATAAAAACGAATATTTTCGAAGAGAAGCTTAAACTCTCGGTGAGCAGTATCGAAAGGTGCCACAGACTTGGCAAAAAGAACGAGAAAGGTGAAGACAAGGTGAATATTTTGACAAGGTGAAGATTTTGAAGTCGGGTCCAAAATTAAAAGGAACCCCGTTTTCGGTCTCGGAAGATTTTTCTAAGAGAGTGCGGGAAATTCGGAAAAAGCTCTGGCAGAGTTCTGCAGAAGAAAGAGAAGCTGGTAGTAAGGTCAAAGTGATTTCTGATAAGCTAAGCATCGACAAGAAATTATACAGATGGGACGAAAAAAAAAGGCAAGCGTTATAAGGTTTCCGGAAATTCCGAATGATTTCATAACAAAACGAAATCGCCTTTCATTATCTTAAACGTAAATTGCCGTAGCATTGTCAACAAATCAGTCCAGCTTGAGGGTCTCATACTGTCGCACGATGCCGATGTAGCCGTACTTACTGAAACGTGGTTAAGCAGTGAAATGTTTGATAGCGAATTTGTCCCAAAAGGCTATAACGTGTTCCGCAAGGACCGCGACCGAAGAGGAGGAGGAGTTGCGATACTTTTCAAGAACTCATTACATCCGCAACAATTGCCTGATATATTAGAAGTTGAGGGCATATTTTGCAAAGTCTATATAGGCAAAGTTCGTTATGTTATAGGTGCGGTTTATCGTCCCCCGAACTCTTCTGATAGTGTTCTGGATAAGCTTAGAACCTTCCTGCGGCAAAATATAAAGCCACATGACAAACTCATCTTGTCAGGAGATTTTAACTTGCCTAATATTAACTGGGAAAATTTTTCTTCTCATTCTACTAGCAATGCTAATCACGAAATGCTAGATATTGTTTTTTCGTTCGATTTACTGCAGGTTGTTAAAGAATACACTAGAGAACTAAATGGTTCAAAATCTATCTTGGACTTATTTTTTTAGTGGCTCAATCCAAAACACGGCAATATGTGAAGTTATCAGTGGTATTTCGGATCACAGGGCAGTTTTGCTAACTTTTTTAGATATGTGTGTTGACCCGCTGCTGTACAAAAACTTCCTTTCCAAATTTTTCTCGAGCTGACGATGAATCCATTCTAGATATCCTTGATTTTCATTACGATGATTTTAAACACTCGGGTAGCAGTGTGAATGATCTGTGGCTTACTTTTAAAGATATTGTCTTTGAATGCGTGGAGCATTTCATACCGAAAATCGTTAAAAAAACTGAATGCCGGAACCCCTGGATTACAAGAGAAACGCTACATTTACAGCGAAAACTTAAACGAATAAAAAGCAAAGGAGCGAAATTTCATGATAAAGCTGCTTATACACCGCTGATAGCTAACTTGTCGGGCGAACTAAAACTGCAAATTGCGCGCGACAAGGAAAGATATCACGAAACATCGCTTCCAACTTTTATCAAAACATCACCCGAGAAATTTTGGAGGCTGATCACGCCAACATCTCGCTCGATTGACTCATTCACGATAAGCGGCCAAAGAACATGCAATGAAGAAATAGTTTGTTCCGCCTTCAACAACCACTTCAAGTCTGTTTTTACTTGTGATAACGGCATCCTTCCTGATTTTTCAATATCGCTCCCACCTATTCCAGACTTAGTCATTTCCGAGAATGGCATTTTAGACTTACTGCTGAATCTGGATGTTAAAAAATCAACCAGGCCAGATGGCATTCCAAATGCCTTCTTGAAGCGCTATGCAGAATGGTGTTCTCGCTATTTGTTTATTTTGTATACCCATTCGTTGAATGAGGGCCAACTGCCAGATGACTGGAAGATCGCCAAAATTAAGCCTTTACACAAAGCGGGAGACAAGTCATCTATTCCGAATTACCGACCGATTTCCCTTATATCAACATCATGTAAAATTCTAGAACACATTATTCATTAACATATAATTACCTTCCTTAATTCTCATAAGTATTAACAAATGTTCAACATGGGTTCAGGCGGGGCTTTTTAACGAATACTCAATTAGTGGAAATTACGCATGACTTTGCTCAAGCAATTAACGAAGGGAAGCAGACGGATGCCATATTTATGGATTTTCAAAAAGCCTTCGATAAAGTTTCGCATGCTAAAAAACTTCACAAATTAACTTGTATTCTACAAAACAAAAAGATCCTTGACTGGATAACAGCATATCTAACAAACAGGCGTCAATTTGTTACGGTAAAAAATACATCTTCTAAACAAGCTCCTGTAAACTCAGGGGTTCCTCAAAAATCCGTCCTTGGGCCTCTTTTTTTCTGTTATATATAAATGATATTGTCACTGACCTTTCTGTTCACATTAGGTTGTACGCCGACGACTGTCTTATATGAAAAGATCACCTCAGTTGACGATCAAATTAAACTAAATCGGAACTTTCTAAAAGTAATTTTGTGGTGTGACAAATGGCAGATGCCTGTTAATTTCGCTAAAACAGTTTTTATGAGAATTACCCTTAAAAAAGAACCTCTTTTGTTTCAGTACTCCACCAACAATACAATTCTGTCAGAAGTAACTCAATACAAGTACCTTGGTCTCTGGATTACAAAAAATCTATCCTGGTCAAAGCACATAGATTTTGTAGTAGCTAAATCTCTCCGTAAACTTTTTTTCCTAAGGCGTTCTTTAAGATCAACCACACCAAGTATTCGGCTCCTTGCTTACAATGCCATTATCCGTCCTATACTGGAGTATGCTGTGGTCATATAAGACCCGTTCACTCAGACTGATATCCAAAAACTTGAAAGGGTGCAAAAAAGGTTGTTAGGTTCATTTATAACTCGTACGGTCCCACTTCAATTACGAAACTTCTCTTGGAAAGCAAATTCCCAAACATTCCGGACCAAAATCGAAAATTGCGCTTAAAATTTCTTTTCCAGTTAATAAAAGGTCACTATGCAGTTGACACAACACATATCATTCCCTTTTCATCGGGTTACGGAACAAGACAGAGACACAATCTTACTATCTCTCCATTGATGCAACGAACAAATTGTTTCAAATATTCTTTTTTTCCGAGAACTATCGTGGATTGGAACAGTCTACATAACGATGTTGTTACCCTAAATACATTGTCTGCATTTGAAGAGTCACTGCAGAAATGATTGTTATCTATCTTTGTACCTTGCTTTCTGTTGATTCTCTTGTCTCGAAGAATCACTGCAGCTATCAGTTACATAAGTTTGTATTACATTCGTTTTTGATTGTTTGTTTGCCTGTTTCCACTGATGTTTATGTTTATGTTTTGTACCACCCCTGCTATGATCTTGTAAAAGATCGCAGTATCAATAAATAAATAAATAAAAAATGCTTAGTTTGAGTTGCGGATGTGGCAAACACTGTCCTCACGGAATTTGCCAAGGGGCCATACTGTGGCGGTAATCCTTGAAGGCGGCGGCTGCTTCGATGGATATCAGCAGACCCTGATTCACTGGCGGTGGTTGCTTCTGGTTGAGGACCAGCAGGCATAAGACGTTGCAGTAAAATACCCAGCACGTCCAAAGTCTGTCGCGAGATGAAACGATAGACAGAAACTTGAAGTGGATGACTGTATATATATATATATATATATATATATATATATATATATATATATTATATTTATTTATATATATATTATTTATATATATATATATATATATTTATTTATAGGCGTTTATTAGCCGGTCCACAGTGAGCAAGCACAAAGCACAATGGCGACAGTAACGGCCAAGCACGGGCTCTCAGCGCGAGCGGCGTCCTTGTTGGGTAGCCCCACTAGAAGGTACTCAAGAGTTCGACCCATTTCAGCGTTCGGAGGCTTCGCTACAATTACCCCGGGGTCGAAGAGGGAGCCGCCTGGCGACCTAACAGCTCGTTACTATGAGCGGGTCATAATAAGCCTTCAGGCGCTCCACGTTGACGATGTCTCGCCCACGGCGGCGCATGTCCGAAGATTGTTCAACGGGTTCGATCAGATAGTTGACGGGTGAGGTGCGCTCGATGATACGGTAGGGGCCTTCGTATTTGGGACGTAGCTTGGAAGAGAGGCCAGCTGCAGATGTCGGGATCGAGAGCCATACAAGCGCACCAGGAAGGAACGTGGGCTCAGAAGTGGTGGAGCCATCACGAATACTCTTCTGCCGCTCTTGCTCTTGCGTTGTAAAAGTCTTGGCAAGCTCGCGACACTCTTGAGCAAGCCTGGCTGTCTCGGAAATCGGTGTACACTCAGATGGGTCCGGCGTGTACGGGAGTATCGTGTCCATGGTGTGCGACGGGTGCCTTCCGTACAGCAAGTAAAAAGGTGAAAAACCAGTCGTGCTCTGAGGAGCGGTGTTGTAGGCGTAGGTGACGAAGGGCAGTATATTATCCCAATTAGTGTGGTTGGCAGCGACGTACATAGAAAGCATGTCGCCGAGGGTGCGGTTAAAGCGTTCGGTGAGGCCATTCGTCTGTGGGTGGTAAGCAGTAGTTTTGCGGTGGACAGAATGGCACTCCGTCAGAATGGCTTCGACGACTTCCGACAAGAAGACACGGCCTCGATCGCTGAGAAGCTCTTGAGGTGGTCCGTGGCGCAGTGTAAATCGATGCAGCACGAAGGACGCAACATCGCGCGCAGTAGCCGCAGGGAGAGCGGCGGTTTCGGCGTATCGCGTTAAATGATCAACGGCAACGATGGCCCAGCGGTTACCAGCCGACGTCAGGGGAAGTGGTCCATACAAATCGATACCTACGCGCCCAAAGGGACGGTCAGGGCAAGGTAACGGTTGCAGACCGGCGTGCGACATGTGGGCTGACGGTTTACGGCGTTGGCAAGTGAGGCAAGAGCGAACGAACTGCTGCACATAGCGGTACATGCCGCGCCAAAAGTAGCGTTGTCGAATGCGATGGTAGGTCTTGAATACCCCAGAGTGCGCGCATTGCGGATCTGAATGGAAGGATTCACATATTTCTGACCGCAGACTGCGGGGTATCACGAGTAACCACTGCCGGCCGTCGGCGTCGTAATTGCGTCGGTGTAGAAGGCCGTCACGGATGGTGAAATGGCGAGCTTGACGACGCAAGGCACGCGTGGATGGCGTTGCGGATGGATCAGAGAGCATGTCGATGAGCGTGCCGATCCAATTATCCTTTCGCTGTTCGGTAGCGATGATGTCAACATCAATGGCAGAAACAGCAGCCGTGGATACTGAGCAGAGCACATCACCTTCAGGCAGAGGGGAGCGCGAGAGGGCGTCGGCGTCAGCATGCTGGCGTCCGTTGCGGTACAGCACGCGGATGTCGTAGTCTTGTAAGCGAAGAGCCCAACGGGCGAGACGGCCTGAGGGATCCTTCAATGATGAAAGCCAGCATAGTGCATGATGGTCGGTGACGACATCGAATGGGCGACCATACAAATAAGGTCGAAACTTTGTAAGAGCCCAGACGATCGCCAGGCACTCTTTTTCCGTGACGGTGTAGTTTTTCTCGGCTCTCGTGAGCATACGGCTTGCATATGCTACGACATATTCAGGGAATCCGGGTTTTCGCTGCGCCAGGACAGCGCCGAGGCCTACACCGCTGGCGTCTGTGTGCACCTCCGTTGGGGCTGTAGGGTCGTAGTGGCGTAGAATGGGAGGCGACGTCAACAAATGGCGGAGCTTCGCGAACGCGTCGTCGCACTCGGATGACCATGAATTGAAGGGCCCGTTACTTCCAAGGAGCTTCGTCAGCGGTGATATGATCGTGGCAAAATTTCGTATGAAGCGTCGGAAGTATGAGCACAGGCCCACGAAACTACGCAGTTCTTTGACAGATGCAGGTTTGGGGAATTCGGCCACGGCCTGAAGCTTGGCAGGATCAGGAAGAATGCCGTCTTTGGACACGACATACCCCAGTATGGTGAGTTGCCGTGCTGCAAAGCGGCACTTTTTCAGATTTAGTTGCAAGCCGGCATTGCTCACACGTGCGAAAACTTCTTTCAGACGTTGGAGATGCGTGGAGAAATCCGGAGCAAAGACAATGACATCGTCGAGGTAACACAAGCACGTGTACCATTTCAAGTTGCGCAGAACGGTGTCCATCATGCGCTCAAAGGTCGCAGGTGCATTACATAGACCAAACGGCATGACGTTGAACTCGTACAAGCCGTCTGGCGTGATAAAGGCGGTCTTTGGTCGAGCGTCGTCAGCCAAGGGTACTTGCCAGTACCCCGAGCGCAGATCGAGAGAAGAAAAAAAATCGGCTCCATGAAGGCTGTCAATCGCGTCATCGATGCGTGGCAGTGGATAAACGTCCTTGCGAGTGATCTTATTAAGCCGTCTGTAGTCCACACAGAACCGCACAGAACCGTCTTTCTTCGCAACAAGAACAACAGGAGACGCCCATGGACTGTCCGAGGGCCGAATAACATCGCGTCGGAGCATATCGTCAACCTGATCATTAATTACTCGACGTTCAGCAGGCGACACGCGATATGGACGTTGTCGTAAAGGTTGATGGGCACCAGTGTCGATGCGATGCGTAACAACGGACGTGCGACCGAGAGAACTTCGCCCGACATCGAAAGAAGAACGATATTCTTGCAACAGGTCCAGAAGTTGGGAACGCTGTACGGCCGTAAGGTTGTCAGCGATGGAGGGGCCAAATACATCAGCAGATGACGAATCAGCAGTGGAAACAGCATTGATGGTACACGACCTGGGACCGCGCGTGTCATCGGGTACGTCCAAGACTTGTGCGTCGTCGACTGGTTCCACTCTGCCGAGACATTCTCCTCGAAGCAAGGTAACAGCATACGGGGACGGGTTGGTTACAAAAATAGCAGTGTTGCCCTGGTTGACCTGCACGGTCGCGAAAGGTACTAGCAACCCTCTCCTGCTGCAAGCGCGGTCAGATGGCGAAACAAGTCCAATGGTGTCAGAGAGACCAGCGCAGTAGACAGACACAGCCGTCGTCGAGTTTGGAGGCACTGTTGTGTCGTCTTTCGTTAAAATCTTGCTCAGTGTCGGCGGACTGTCTTCTGGCGTCAAATGCGAGAAGGGTGAGAGCTCAATTTCGGCGGCGGCACAATGGATGACGGCGTCATGGCGGGAGAGAAAGTCCCATCCCAGGATGACGTCATGAGAGCATGCCTGAATGACGATGAACTGGGCGACATACAGAACGTCCTGGATGACAACGCGAGCTGTGCACGCTGCTGTAGGATAAATGCGGTGCAAACTTGCAGTACGGAGGGATAACCCAGAAAGTGGCGTCGTCACTTTTCGAAGTAAGCGGCAGAGTTTTTCGTCCATAACTGATACGGCAGCTCCAGTGTCAATAAGCGCCGATGCACAAACACCGTCCACAAACACGTCAATGACATTCGAGGGGCTGCTCTGAGGGCTTTCACATTGCGATAGCGTCGCAGTCCTTGCCTCGGGGACTGCGGCGACTAGTTTTCCCGCTCATGAGCTGCCGCACTTGGCCGCATGGGGGACAGGGAACGACGTCGTGGAGACGGCGATCGTCGAGATGGACCTGGGCGAGATCGAGGTGGCATAGACGGCGGTTCGTCGCGATAAGGACGGCTGAGTTGGCCAGCAACAGGTGAAGAAATTGGAGCCGGCTGTACGCGATGGCAATAACGGGCCACGTGACCGGCGTAACCGCAGGCAAAGCAAATGGGCCGGTTGTCAGATGTGCGCCATCGGGTCGCCGGGGTAGGTCTTGTCCATGACGCAAGAGCCGATGGACGGAACGGTGGCTGCAAAGGCTGCAGGGGGTGCTGGAGCTGAGTCTGAGAGGTCACGTCAACATACGTAGCCGGCATACCCGCTGCAAAGGATGGAGGTCGTGCAGCAGCTTCGGCGTAAGTCATTGGGGCGGGCGCTTGAACGACTGGAGGCGGCCTGGCGACCACTTGGGCGTAACTTGGGGGTACAGGAGCCGGAATCTGTTGTGGGTGGTACGCAGGCATGACCTCCGCTATTTCCTGCTCAATCGCTCGGCGGATGGGGGGGGGAAATGGTAGTGGCCGATTGTTGAGCAGCCGGTGGGTGGGCAAAGGGCAGGAGAGAGAACTGCCGTGCGATTTCCTCACGTATGAAGGACTTGAGGTCTGCCAGCAGTGCCACCTGGTCACAGCTCGCCTCCAAGCCTGCAAGCCCTGAATCTCGGGGTGTGGAGCGACGAGTCATCGAACGCTGCCGGCGGAGCTCCTCGTAGCTCTGGCACAGCGTGATGACCTCAGCTACTGTGCCTGGGTTTTTGGCAAGCAGCATCGTGAAGGCATCATCGGCAATGCCCTTCATGACGTTCCGGATCTTGTCTGATTCGGACATGCTGTCGTTGGATTTCTTGCATAGGTCCAGGACGTCCTCAATGTAACTGGTGAATGATTCACCAGCCTGCTGAGCGCGTTCGCGTAAGCGCTGCTCGGCTTGCAGCTTACGAACGGCAGGGCGGCCAAAAACGTTGGTGATAGCGGTCTTAAAATCGGACCAGGTTGCGAAATCAGACGCGTGGTTGTTATACCACATGCCGGCCACACCCGCGAGGTAGAAAACCAGGTTGCCGAGTTTACCTGCCTCGTCCCAATGATTGGGGACGCTGACGCGTTCGTACATGGCGAGCCAGTCCTCGACGTCGGTGCCATCCGCGCCGGTGAAGACAGGTGGGTCGCGGATGCGGGGGACACCGGAACATGGCGTCGGCGCAGGAGGAAGCGTTTGCTGGGCGGCGTCTTGTTGCATGGTTGAAGGCACGGTACGGGATCTAAGCTCCAAGGGCATCGAATGTGAACCGATGATGTTTGAAGGGCACAGCACTCTCCACCAAAATGTTAAGGCGTTTATTAGCCGGTCCACAGTGAGCAAGCACAAAGCACAATGGCGACAGTAACGGCCAAGCACGGGCTCTCAGCGCGAGCGGCGTCCTTGTTGGGTAGCCCCACTAGAAGGTACTCAAGAGTTCGACCCATTTCAGCGTTCGGAGGCTTCGCTACAATATATATATACAAAAGATACAAGATGAAGGTGGTGCAGGCTTACGCGCCTACATCCAGCCATGATGACGCTTCAGTTTAAAGCTTCTATGAAGACGTGCAATCGGCAATGAGTAAGGTAAAAACACAGTATACTATAGTGATGTGCGATTTTAATGCAAAATGGGAGGAAGCAGGCTGGAGAACAGGCATTAGGAGACTATGGCATCGGTACTAGAAACGTCAGAGGAGACCTTTTGGTAGAATTTGCAGAACGCGATAATTAAGGGATTTTGAATACCTTCTACCGAAAACGAGAAAACCGCAAGTAGTCATGGAGGAGCCCTAATGGCGAAAATAAGAACGAAATAGATTTATAATAAGTGCACACCCAGGAATCGTGCAGGATGTAGAATTGGTTGGCAAGGTACAATGCAGTGACCATAGAATGGTACGGTCTCGAATTCGCCTAGACTTGAAGAAGGAACGACAGAAACTGATACGCAAGAAGCCGAACAATGAATTAGCACTGAGAGGGAAAGTACAGGAATTCAGAGTGTCGCTTCAGAACAGGTGCTCGGCTCTTATTGAGGAAACCAACCTTAGTGTAGATACAATGAAGGATAATCTGACGAGTATCATTGCGGAGTGTGCAGTGGAAGTTGGAGGCAGGGTAGTTAGACAGGACACTGGCAAGCTTTCCCAGGAAACGAAGAATCTAATTAGGAACCGTCAAATCATGAAAGTCTCAAGTACAACAGACAAAATAGAACTGGCAGAGCTTTCGAAATTGATTAATAGGCGTAAGGTATGCGATGTAAGAAGGTATAATATGGAGAGAATTGGACACGCTCTAAAAAACAGAGGAAGCGTCAAAGCAGTGAAGAGGAAACTTGGGATAGGCAAAAGTCAGATGTCTGCACTAAGGGACAAAGAAGGCAAAATAACTACCAATATGGATAGAATAGTTAAAATAGCGGAGGAGTTTTACAGAGATCTGTACAGTAGCCGAGACAACCACGACCTGAATACTATAAGAACTAGCAGTAACCCAGATGACACCCCACCAGTAATGATAGAAGTCAGAAAAGCTTTGGAGAGCATGCAAAGAGGCAAAGCTGCTGTTGAGGATCAGGTAACATCAGATCTGCTGAAAGATGGAGGACAGATTGTGTTAGAAAAACTGGCCACCCTGTTTACGAGGTGTCTCCTGATGGGAAGAGTACCAGAGTCTTGGAAGAACGCTCACATCATGTTAATACATAAGAAAGGAGATGACAAGGACTTGAAGAATTACAGGCCGATCAGCTTGCTCTCTGTAGTATACAAGCTATTTACAAAGGTAATTGCTAGCAGAGTAAAGAAAACATTAGAATTCAATCAACCATTGGAACAAGCAGGATTTCGAACAGGCTACTCAACAATTGACCACATTCATACTATAAATCAGTTAATAGAAAAATGCTCAGAATATAACCAACCACTATACATAGCCTTCATGGATTACGAGAAGGCGTTTGGTTCAGTAGAAATACCAGCCGTCATGCAGACACTGCGGAATCAAGGCGTAGATGAAGTATATATTGCCTTGTTCTATTTCTCAAGTTTTTTATCGCCCCAAAACACTACACAATTAGCAGCACAAAACGCGCGTGCAGTTTTCGAGAAGCTTCCGGACTTTAGAAGATGATTTCGATAAGATCACGCCCACTCTGTGAACTGTACAGATTATTCTGGAACCTACGCCATCGCCAGCGATAGCGCTAGAACATTCGATTGCAAGAATATGAATGCCGACGCACTTTGCCGTTTGTCAGTAGTTCATCGACGGCCGACGCTCCGTTCACCGCTATCAGTCCAAGACTGCTACTGTAATCGGACTTTCCGTTTGCCAGGCACAGATTCGCCCAAATAAACAGTTAAATTCCAACACAAAGTCTCCTGTCTTCGACCACGTCACAACCCCGTGACATCTGAAGGAGGTGCTGCTTCTTTCATGTACCGGACGCCTCCTTCAAGCCGCGACCCCAGCCCAAGCGCCAAAGACGACACGGACGCTAACCCTGAACAGCGAACAAGCCGCAGGCAGAGGGGACAATTACCAAAGTACGGGCCCCTTCTTGAAGCAGCCAGGCAGACTCGGATCCCGACATCAACTACTGCAACCATGACCGCCCCCGTGCAGCCTGCACCACTCCTGCTCCGGCAACCCAAGGAGCCGCCAACTTTCCGCGGTTCGCCACTGGAAGATCCGGAAAGCTGGATCGAAAGATTCGACCGCGTCGCCGCCTTCAATGACTAGACAGACGATGACAAGCTCCGGCATGTGTATTTCGCCTTAGAAGATGCTGCTCGGACCCGGTTCGAGAATCAAGAGCGAAGCCTTACAACGTGGGACGTCTATCGCGCCAGGTTCCTCACCACTTTCGCAAGTGTGGTGCGCAAGGAGAAGGTCGTAGCTCTTCTTGAAACCCGCATGCAGATGCCAAACGAAAAAGTTGGGCTATTCACTGAAGATATGATTAAACATTTCCGCCACGCTGACTCCGACATGTCCGAGGAGAAGAAGGTCCGTCTGCTCATGCGAGGAGTAAAGCAGGAACTCTTTGCCGGGCTGATCAGAAACACGCCAAAGACTGTCGCCGAATTCATTTCAGAAGCATCTACGATAGAGAAGACGCTCGAGATGCGCCCACGGCAATATAACCGTAGCTTCTCGTCTACCAGCTACGCCGGCATTCAAGCGCTTGGAACCGCTGACTTGCGTGAGACTATCCGAGTGATCGTGCAAGAAGAGCTGTGAGAATTACTTCCTTCTGCGCAACCTCACGTGGAATCCATCGCAGACGTCGTACGCCAGGAGATCCAGCAATCGCTGGGCGTTCCTCAGCCTCGAGAGCCTCAGCTGCAAGCCATGAGCTATGCTGATGCAGCCCGCCGCCACGCCCGTCCTCCACGCGCTCGCCAAAACCCTGCCCCATCGCACGTCCGTCGCCAGACGCCACGGCCGCCACCAACCCCACCGACATCCTACCGTTCGCAAGCGGCCCAGCGCAGTGCGCCGAGGAAGAATGACGTCTGGCGCACCCCTGATCACCACCCGTTCTGCTACCACTGCGGCGAGGCCAGACACACATACCGCCGTTGCCAGTACCGACAGATGGGACTGCGTGGCTTCGCCGTCAATGCACCCCGTCCGCAGCCAGGAGAACGGCCACGTGACATCACCGACTACCTGACAGGAACTTAATGGACACCACAAAGTCCTTCTCGTTCACCGTCGCCCAGCCGCCGCATGTCACCGCACCCCCGGCAGTACTCTGGCCGAACGCGGGGCCGGTCTCCTAGTCCGTATCCGGGAAACCAAGGGCAGCAACCGATGGAGGTGCGGTTGCTGTGCGACGAACTACCGAATATCCTCCGTCGATGACGACGCCGTGACGGAGCTTTCCGAAGACAACGCCAACCAGGCAAAGCCCTGACGGCGAAACCTCACTTAACGAAGGTGACCTGACGACGCAACATGGAAGCAGCGGAACAAGTCGACGCAGCCGTGACCCGACGCCACGCCCTAACTGTAATGCGAGATGGCGAACCAGCGACCTGGACGTTCTTATTAACGGCCACAGTGTGACCACTCTTGTCGATACTGAAGCCGACTACTCCGTCATCAGTGGGTCGTTCGCCGTGAAGTTAAAGAAGGTTAGGACAGCTTGTGAAGGCCCTGAAATCCGCACAGCCGGAGGTCATCTCGTAACGCCTGCAGGAATCTGCAAAGCAGGAGTCACCATTAACGGCCGTATTTATCCTATAGACTTCGTAGTCCGACAGCGTTGCTCGAGAGATGTCATCCTTGACATGGACTTCTTATGCCTCCATGGTGCTGTCATCAACCTAAAAACAAAGTGGATAACGTTATCCACAGAAAAAGCACTACCACCGCACACGCCTTCAGGACACCATGCCTTGAATGTGCTGGAAGAACAAGTCACCATTCCACCTCGCTCAAGCGTCATTATTTCAGTCGGCGCTCCTAAATCACCTGACTTGGAGAAGGCGTCGTTGAAGGCAGTCAGCATCTGTTGGTCACCCGAAATATTTGCGTCGCAAGAGGAATAGCAGAGCTGCGGGGAGGCAAAGCAATGGTTATGCTCACGAATTTCAGCAATGAGTACAAACATGTGAACAAAGGAACAACGGTCGCAAACATCGAAGAAATTGTCGAAGCCACCAGTGCTTTCGCCCTCGCCGATTCTGCGGAACCTGCTCAGAGGAACCAAGCCCCTCCCTTAGCTTTTGAGGTCAATCCCAGACTTCCAAACCGTAAGCAAGAACAGCTCAAGGCCCTGCTCCTGCAATACGAAGATTGCTTTTCGTCGTCATCAAAAATTCGACAGACCGCAATCGCGAAACATCGCATCATAACTGAAGAAAATGCCAGACCACTTCGTCAGAGTCCGTACAGGGTTTGGACGCGAGAACGTGAGGCCATGGAGAGACAAGTTGATGAAATGCTGCGGGATGACATTATCCAGCCGTCCAAGAGACTATGGGCATTCTTTGTTGTGTTAGTGAAGAAGAAGGATGGGAGCCTACGTTTCTGCGTCGATTATCGCCACCTAAACAAAATAACAAGAAAGGACGTGTATCCTTTCCCACGAATAGACGACGCACTTGATCGGCTCCATAACGCCAAGTACTTTTCGTCAAGGACCTCAAGACTGGCTATCGGCAAATCGAAGTCGACGAAAGAGACCGAGAGAAGACGGCGTTTATAACATCGGACGACCTCTTCGAGTTTAAGGTGATGCCCTTCGGTCTATGCTCAGCGCCTGCAACTTTTAACACGTTATGGATACAGTGCTGGCAGGATTGAAGTGGCAAACCTGCCTTGTGTACTTGGACGACGTCGTCATGTTTTCCTCGAGTTTCGACGAGCATCTTTGGTGCCTTGAAGCTGTACTTCAGGCCATCAAGGCGTCAGGACTCACACTGAAGCCAGAAAAGTGCAGATTTGCGTATGAGGAGCTCTTGTTTCTGGGGCACGTTATTAGCAAGTCTGGAGTTCGTCCTGATCCACGGGAAACAGCCGCCATCGCCGACTTCCCGCCGCCCACTGACAAGAAGGTGGTGCGCCGATTTCTGGGCCTGTGCGCCTACTATAGGCGGTTCGTGAAAAACTTCACCGCATCGCCCTTCCTCTCTTTAACCTTACAAAGGCCGACGTGGGGTTTAAAGTGGGAAACGCCGCAGGAACACGCTTTCCAGGAGCTTAAACATCGCCTACAGACGCCTCCGTTACTTGCCCATTTCGACGAATTCGCCGAGACAGAAATACATACTGACGCAAGCAGCGTAGGTCTTGGCGTCGTTCTTGTGCAGAGGGCTCACGGACTTGAAAGGGTTATTAGTTACACCAGCCGATCACTGTTCAAAACAGAAGCCAATTAATCCACAACAGAAAAGGAGTGCCTCGCCATCATCTGGGCTACGTCAAAATATCGCCCCTACCTCTACGGTAGGCCCTTCAAAGATGTGAGCGACCACCACACCTTGTGTTGACTAGCCACCTTGAAGAACCCTTCAGGAAGCCTCGCACGATGGAGCCTGAGACTTCAAGAATATGACATTACTGTCATTTACAAGTCCGGCAAGAAACACTCCGACGCCGACTGTCTCTCTCGTGCGCCTGTCGACCAACCACCACCCGACGAGCCGGATGACGACTACTTCTTGGGAACAATAACTACGGACGACTTCGCTGAACGACAGCGGACCAACCCAGAATTTAAGGCCCTTATAGAATACCTCGAAGGCCGGACCACCGAAGTCCCGAAGGTATTCAAGCGCGCACTTGCGTCGTTCTTCCTGCGAAACGGTCTTCTCCAAAAGAAAAACTTTTCACCGCTCCGAGCCAAGTACCACCTGTGGTGCCTTAAGCTCTGCGACCAGAACTCCTGCAGACCCTGTACGACGATCCGACGTCAGGGCACCTCGGAGTTTCTCGCACGCTCACGAGGATACAAGAAAGGTACTACTGGCCACATCTTCCCACCGTCGTCACTCGTTATGTGAGGACACACCGGGACTGTCAGTGACGCAAGACACCACCGACTAGGCCAGCGGGACTTCTGCAGCCATTTGAACCACCTTGCCGACCTTTGCAGCAGGTTGATATGGACCTACTGGGGCCATTCCCTACGTCGGCTTTCGGAAACAAATGGATCATGGTAGCTACCGACTACCTCACCCACTACGCCGAGACAAAAGCCCTTCCCAAAGGCAGTGCATCCGAGGTAGCTAATTTCTTCATCGAAAATATCGTCCCACGTCACGGTGCGCCGGAGGTCCTTATCACTGACAGAGGAACTGCATTTAGTGCCGACTTAACTCAAGCGATCTTGGCATACAGCCAGACAAACCACAACCGGACGACAGCGTACCACCCACAGACCAACGGCCTTACCGAGCGGCTTAACAAGACGATCGCCGACATGCTGTCAATGTACGTCGATGTCGAACACAAGACGTGGGACGCCATTCTTCCGTACGTGACTTTCGCGCTACAACACGGCGGTGCAGGAGACGACGCAGATATCTCCATACAAAATGGTCTATGGAAGGAGCCCGGCAACGACGCTCGATGCCATGTTACCCACCGTCACCGACGAAGAGAACCTCGATGTGAGTGAGTACCTTCAATGCGCCGAAGAGGCCCGACAACTCGCGCGTCTCCGTATCAAGAATCAACAGACGACCGACAGCCGCCGTTACAATATTCAACGACGCTTCGTGGAATACCAGCCTGGTGAACGTGTTTGGGTATGGACGCCGACACGCCGACGTGGACTAATTGAAAAGCTTTTGCGACGGTACCTCGCACCGTACAGGGTGGTTCGACGTCTCGGCCCACTCGATTACGAGGTTGTCCCCGACGGCATCACGAACTCTCAACGACGCCGATCGCGACCTGAAGTCGTCCATGTCGCGCTTCAAGCCGTTTCATGCGCGTTAACAAACTTAAACAGTGTTTCTTGTATTATTATTATATTGTAATTTATTCATTGTACTTTCTTGTGTTATTGTTGTACCTTCAACTTTAGTTAAAGCATCGGGACGATGCTTTTTCAGAGGGGGGCAAGGCCATTTTCAATTTCTCAAGTTTTGTTATCTCCCCAAAACAATACTTAATTCTCTGCGCAAAACGCGCGCGCAGTTTTCGAGAAGCTTCCGGACTATAGTAGATCATTTCGATAAGATCACGCCCACTCTGCGAACTGTACGGATTATTCTGGAACCTACGCCATTGCCAGCGATAACGCTAGAACATTCGATGGCAAGAATATAAATGCCGACGTACTTTGCCGCTTGTCAGTAGTTGATCGGCGGCCGAAACTTCGTTCGCCGTTATCAATCCAAGACTGCTACTGTAATCGGACTTTCCGTTTACCGGGCACAAGTTCGCCCTAATAAACAGGTATATCCCAACACAAAGTCTCCTGTCTTCGGCCACGTCACGACCCCGTGACAATATAAACATTCTGGAAGAAATCTACAGGAGATGAACTGCTACCATATTGCTTCATAAAGAAAGCAACAGAATACAAATCAAGAAGGGTGTAAGGCAAGGGGACACAATTTCCCCAATGCTATTTACCGCGTGCTTACAGGAGGTTTTCAGAAGCCTAGAATGGGAACAGTTAGGGATAATAGTTAATGGAGAGTACCCTAGTAACCTGCGCTTTGCCGATGATATTGCATTGCTGAGTAACTCTGGGGACAAATTGAACTCAAGATTATGGAGTTAGACAAGAAGAGCAGAAAGGTGGGTCTCAAAATTAATCTGCAGAAAACGAAAGTAATGTACAACAACCTCGGAAAAGAGCAGCGCTTCGAGATTGGTAATAGTGCACTTCAAGTTGTAAAAGACAATGTCTACTTAGGGCAGGTAATAACCGCAGAGCCGAACCACGAGATTGAAGTAACTAGAAGAATAAGAAAGGGGTGGAGCACATTCGGCAAGCACTCTCAAATTATGACAGATAGATTGCCACTATCCCTCAAGAGGAAGGTATATAACAGCTGTATCTTGCCGGTACTTAGCTACGGAGCAGAAACCTGGAGACTCACAAAGGGGGTTCAGCTTAAATTGAGGGCGACGCAGCGGGCAATGGAAAGAAAAATGGTAGGTGTAACCTTAAGAGACAAGAATAGAGCAGGATGGATTAGGGGACAAACTTGGGTTAAGGATATCATAGTTGAAATAAAGAAGAGGAAATGGACATGGGCCGGGCATGTAGCGCGTAGACAGGATAACCGCTGGTCATTAAGGGTAACTAACTGGATTCCCAGAGAAGGGAAGCGGGTTAGGGGGAGACAGAAGGTTAGGTGGGCAGATGAGATTAAGAAGTTTGCTGTTATAAATTGGCAGCAGCAAGCACAGGACCGGGTTAACTGGCGGAACATAGGAGAGGCCTTTGTCCTGCAGTGGACGTAGTCAAGCTTATGATGGTGATAATATATATATATATATATATATATATATATATATATATATATATATATATATATATTGACACGTGTTTATAAGAAAAAGAACAATGATAGGAATGTTTTGTAGATTCCAGCTAGTGGGTCGGGTGGTTTTTCGGGACGACAACGAAGCAGGCATCTTGCTGTACAGCTGATCCTGAATACGCTCTTTTCGCTGCCGTAAGCTGCTGTCATCTTTTGTTCGCGTTGAACTGCAACACTGGTGGAGGAGCTGGGCAGCGACGCTTCCCGATGCTTCACACTCCTAGTGGGAGCCGTTAATCCAGCCCGGACGTGCCTACTGCAACCCCTGTCCATCGATTCAGTCGTCGGCTACGAGGTATTCCTCCAGACTGCAACCCCTCGCAGAAAACCTCTACCAGACATCTAGAAATGGCTAACACCAGCCCCCAGCCTGTACTTTTCGGCACCAGTCCTCCCGCTCCATCCTAGGTAACGTTTTTTCAATCGCTGGAGCCTAAACGCTTTGGTGGCGGCACACACAAAGATGTAGAAGACTGGTTAGACCACTATGACTGTGTTGCGAAGATCAACCACTGGTCTGCTCAGGAAAAGCTCGGCCGGTGCTACTTCTATCTCGATGACAGCGCTCGTACTTGGTACGAGAACAGAGAAGGCAACCTGTCCACATGGACCGACTTTCACCAGAAGATGGTTGAAATTTTTGCCAATGTCGACAGACGTGACCACGCCCACCAACTACTATAGCTAAGGGTCCAAAAACCCAGTGAAACGGTCGCCATGTTCGCCGAAGACATGACACGTTTATTTCGGAGGGCTGACCCGCAGATGACTGAAGATAGGAAGTTGGGCTACCTCATGCGTGGCGTGAAAGAGCAGCTGTTCACCGGACTTCTGCGCAACCCGCCAAGCACTGTAGACAACTTCATCAAAGAAGTGTCGGCTATCGAGCGGGCCTTTCACCAACGCTGCCGACAATATGACCGCTTTTGCAGCAGCCCCAAAATTCATGACGCCGCTGTGACGTTTGACAGTCATAGCTCTTTAGGTGACATGATTAGAGAGATTGTTCGTGAAGAATTGCAAAGGCTGTGGACTCCTGTAGTGGATACACCCATGGCATCTGTCGCTCAAGTCGTCCATGACGAAATACGCCAAGCATTCTCGACAGCTGATCCTGCCCCCGAACAACGTCCCATGACGTATGCCGCCGCCCTTCGAAGCTCCCCACCCGCTCCGCCTTCATACTACTCGCCACCTGCAACCGTTCCTTGGTCACTACCACAGGGGGAGACATCGTGGCGCCCACCCATCCAGCCGCCATACGACCAGTCGTCTTCTGGCCTGCCATGGCCTTCGTCGCGTGAGGAGTCATCACGGCAACCACAGCTTCGCCGAACAGACACCTGGCGCACTGCCGACAGGCGTCCACTCTGTTTCAAATGCGGAGGTGTAGGCCACATAGCCAGCTATTGCTGGCACCGTGCCGATCCGTCTCGCCCTCTCAGGCCACGGTTTGACATTCGACATGCCAACGAGTTCGTATCCCGCCATGGCGATGTCAGTTCTCAAGGACCTTCGGTACCTCGACACCCATTCGACGGCGAGGTCACCCAGCCCACACCGGGGAAACTGAAGGCGGCGACCTCAGGGGGTAAGGTTGCAGGCTGTCAAGACGAAGAAAAAAGCCCCCATTACTCCCACCTCAGGACGCTGTAAAGCCGACAAGACGTAATACCGACGAAACTGTGACCCCAGGCCTTACCCTTCGTGTGGATTTACGGCAAGTCAAAGCTTTAGTCGACACCGGGGCTGACTTCTCTATTATCAGTGATGACCTTGCCGTGCGCCTCAAGAAAGTAAAGACAGCGTGGACGGGACCTCACTTAAGGATGGCAGGCGGCCAATCACTGATGCCTGTCGGAATGTTCACAGCAAGGCTCGGCATCGGTGGCTCTACTTTCGTGGCGACGTTCGTCATTCTCGCTTCATGCTGTAAAGACCTGATTATCGGAATGAATTTCTTGAGAGAACATGGCGCCGTCATCAACATCCCTGACAGTGTCATTACATTTCGCAACAACAGCCCTACTTTAGTCGATTGTTCAGAGCCGAGACATACGTCTTGTTCAGGGCCTTTGAGTCTGACGGATGACGATGTGGTCGTCCCGCCACGATCGTGTACGCTTGTTTCGGTGGCAGGGGATGAGTCGTTTGACGGCGACGGCATTGCTGACAAATAAGCTCACTGATAATGAGCCACGGTATTTCAGTTGCTCGAGCTCGGTCTTGTCACTGTCACTGCTGGACGCACAAACTTGCTGCTCACTAACTTCAGCACTGAGCGCCGACATCTCCCGAAGGGTACAGCCGTCGCTTACTTAGACACTGCTGCAGAAATTCAAGGCAGTTTATTGGCCCTAGACGAAGCACCTCAAGAAGAATCCGTACTTAATCTTGACGTTGGTACTACGTTGTCAAGGGATGAACAAACGAGACTTCTTGAGCTGCTAGCTGAATTCCAGGACTGCTTTTCATCGACATCACGGGTCGGTCGAACGCCGCTAACAAAGCATCGAATAATCACCCACGACGCAGCAAGGCCTATACACCAGAATCCTTATCGTGTGGCTCCAAAGGAACGGGAAGTGATACAGCAACAAGTCGCTAAAATGCTTGAAGATGATGTGATTCAGCCATCACAGAGCCCGTGGACATCACCTGTAGTATTAGTTAAGAAAAAGGACGGTAGCCTGCGGTTTTGCGTGGATTACAGGAAGCTGAATCAAGTGACAAAGAAAGATGTGTATCCGCTTCCACGTATTGATGACTCCCTCGATAGGCTTCGAAACACTCGCTACTTTTCTTCAATGGACCTCAGAAGTGGATATTGGCAGATCGAGGTAGACCCAAGAGATCGGGAAAAGCCGCTTTTTTGACGCCGGATGGTTTATATAATTTTAAAGTTCTACCCTTCGGTCTGTGCTCAGCGCCTGCTACTTTTCAAAGGCTTATGGACACTGTACTTTCAGGGCTAAAATGGAAGACCTGTTTAGTTTATCTAGACGATGTCATAGTGTTTTCCCCAACTTTTGACGAGCATCTCAAGAGGCTAGAAGTTGTTTTACGAGCCATACGCTCCGCAGGCCTCACCTTGAAACCAGAGAAATGCCACTTTTGTTTTGAAGAACTGCTGTTTCTTGGTCATGTCGTCAACTGTACCGGCGTTCGGCCTGTTCCCGAAAAACTTGCGGCCGTGGCACATTTTCCAGTACCGTCCGATAAGAAAGCTGTCAGGCGCTTTCTGGGACTATGCGCTTACTATCGCCGGTTCATCGCCGACTTCGCACGGATTGCGTCACCGTTAACTCGCCTCACTAGAGACGACGCCACCTTTGAGTGGAATCACGAACAGCAAGCAGCGTTTAATGACCTCCGCCAACGTCTTCAAACACCTCCAGTGCTTGCTCACTTCGACGAACAAGCGCCAACAATGCTTCACACTGACGCAAGCAATGTAGGCCTCGGAGCTGTGCTTGTGCAGTGGCAAGAAGACATGGAACGAGTGATCGCCTGCGCAATCAGGACGCTAACACGCGCGTAGGCCAATTATTCAACAACCGAGAAAGAATGCCTCGGCGTGGTCGGGGCGGTTATGAAATTTCGCCCGTATTTGTATGGCCGCCCTTTCAAAGTTATAAGTGACCATCATTCCGTTTGTTGGTTGACTAATTTAAGAGATCCAACCGGCCGATTCGCACGGTGGAGTCTGAAGTTACAAGAGTTTGATATGACGGTCATACACAAGTCTGGGAAGCGCTATACGGACGCCGACTGCCTGTCTCGATCACCAGTACAGTCAGCTTCTCTTTCTGACGACGACGATATGGTCTTCCTTGGTGTTCTCGACGCGTCCACGATTGCCCAACAACAACGAAGTGACCCTGAATTGCTTAATTTGATTAATTACGTGGACGGACGTTCTTCGAGGGCACCTAGAGTCTTTGCAAGGACATTATCATCGTTTTGCTTACGCATTGGCGTCCTCTACAAAAGAAACTTTTCATCCATGGGAGCTCCCTATTTGCTCGTTATTCCCGCGCCCCTTCGAACTGAAGTGGTCCTAGCATGTCACAATGAGCCGACGTCTGGCCATTTAGGCTACACTCGCACATTGGCAAGAGTACAGCAGGGATACTACTGGCCACGACTGAACACAGCCGTCAAGCACCACATTCAGACTTGCATCGATTGCCAGCGACGCAAGTCACTTCCAAGGAGACCTGCCGGTCAGCTGCAACCAGTTCAGGTTCAACGTACACCATTTGAACAGATAGGAATGGATATTTTGGGACCCCTTCCTACTTCTACATCAGGGATTCGCTGGGTTATAGTCACAACAGACTACCTAACCAGGTATGCCAAAACAAAAGCTATCCGAAAGAGCACCGCAGTGGAAGTGGCGAGATTTTTCAAAGAAAATATTGTGCTACGCCACGGTGCCCCGACTATTGTGATCACAGACCGCGGAACAGCATTTACGGCAGTTCTTTTAGACCACGCCCTGACGCTTAGTTGCACGACTCACCGCGTAAGACCACTGCGTAACACCCGCAAACAAATGGACTAACGGAGCGCCTCAACAAGACGATTGTAGACATGCTGTCGATGTACGTGGATGTCGAACATAAGAATTGGGACAAAATTTTACCCTATATCACGTTCGCATACAATACGGCTAAACAAGAGACGACTCGCATGACTCGATTCAGCTTGATTCACGGACGGGAGGTACAGACTATGCTGGATGCGATGATGCCACATGAATGGGACGCTACCGACACAAGCGCTGACGTGTTCACTGAACGCGCGGAAGAAGCTAGGCAGCTCGCCCGCTCACGGATTCACCAGCAACAAGACTACGACGCAGGCCGCTACAATGCTCGCCATAGAACTGTTACGTACAAAATCGGTGACAGAGTGTGGGTTTGGACACCCGTACGAAAACGTGGACTGTCCGAGAAGCTGATAAGGCGATTTTTCGGGCCATACCGAGTATCGCGCCAGCTAAGTGACGTCACCTACGAGGTTGTCTCCGACAGTCCCCAACGCCCGAGGCGTCACGAGCACCAGCCTGAACTTCTTCATGTAGTGCGTATGAAGCCGTATGTGAGTGACTGACTGCACGTTAAAAAATACTGTGCGTCTGAATCAGCATCGGGACGATGCTCTTATAAGGAGGGGCAACTGACACGTGTTTATAAGAAAAATAACGATGATAGGAATGTTTTGTAGATTCCAGCTAGTGGGTCAGGTGGTTTTTCGGGACGACAACGAAGCAGGCATCTTGCTGTACAGCTGATCCTGAATACGCTCTTTTCGCTGCCGTAAGCTAGCTGCTGTCATCTTTTGTTCGCGTTGCACTGCGACATTATATATATATATATATATATATATATATATATTATTGTGTCAAAAACTCGGAAAACCGAGGCCTTAGGTATACACCACTTTACCCCATTCATTTACGAGGGTCTCGTACTGGCACACTTGGTGTCATTAAGTTGTATACAAGGGACTATTGGTCAGCTGCCAGCTCGCATTAAGGTAACGTGCTACGTGATGCCACGCAGGCTTATAAAATAGTGTTCCACACTCGCCGCTTGGCTACAGATGGCGCTGACTGACACTCCTACGTAGCCACCACCCGATCTAAAGAGTACAGCCTTATCCATCCATCCATGCACGTTTAAATTCACATATAAACCCAAAAAAGTGGGTTGGGGGAAGGCCACTGTGATAGCTCAGTCGTTAGAGCATCGAACGCGTTATTCGAAGGTCGTCGGTTCAATTCATGCTCACGGCCGGTTATTTTTTCACCCACTTTTCTTTCTTGTTATCTACTATACATTTATTCTAATAACTTCTCCTATACAATTTTGGCATTATTGTCTGTTAGATCTCATTATATTGTGTCAAAAACACGGAAAAACGAGCCCTTAGGTATACATCTCTTTCCCTTATTCATTAACGAGGGTCTTATACTGGCAGACTTGGTGTCATTAGGTTGTATACGAGGGACTATTGGTCAGCTGCCCGCTCGTAATAAGTTCACGTGCTACGTTATGCCACACAGGCTTATAAAACTTGTCGGTGAAAAATGCCTGGCCCATTCCTTGCATGCAAAGCGCACAGCTCTTTTCTAAGCGGATTCTAGTTTCTAGATACCATATCTCCTATGGGGGTTCCAAACCTCGCCGCCAAACTTGAGAATGGGATGAATGATAGTTTTGTAGCTAAGCAGTTTGGTTTCCTGGGGAGTTAGACAGATAGTATGATGTAATTAACCTAAACACTGAGGGCTTTGTTGTATGTAAGATCAGTACCTTTGGACCAAACATCTGGTAAATGGCGTAATGACCGCCTTAAAAAGTTTATAATCATTTGGCAACATTTGGACCGGTTCACATAATGAGACAATAAATTGTTTAGAATGACATGACCAGTGAAGATTTAACAACGTGATACAGGACGCAGTCATCTTCGAAAGGGCCTATTTTCACAGACGCGTGCAAGCTGATGTCATTGATATGAACCAGGAATAAGAGTGGCCCGAGCACAGAACCCTGGGAAATTTCTGATGCAACGGGGGTCAAGGAGGAATCAGTAGAGCTGAAGCCCATATGGTTAACGCTGCTAAAGAAAGTTAGATATCGAGCCAACCAATGATGCACTGTTTTGTATAGCAAACAATTTGCGCAATCTTTGGGATGTGATACGTATCTCCGCCGTGGTGATCTAGCGGCCAAGGTATTGAATTATTGACCCGCTGATCGAGGAATTGAATCCCGGCTGCGGTGGCTGCATTTTCGGTGGAGGCAAAAATGCTGTAGGCTCGTGTGCTCAGATTAGGCTGCACGTTAAAAAACCCCAGGTGGTCCCAATTTCCGGAGCCCTTCACAACAGCATCTCATATAAACATATGGTGGTTTTGGGACGTTGAACCACACATATCAATCAATTGTGATGCAGTGTCGGAGACTTTCGCATAATGAATTGATATGATACCAATCTGGTCACCTAGCTACTTCTCAAGAGCTGCTGATGTCATGAATGAACTCTGTAAGTTGAGCCATAGCCATAAGACTACGTTTGAAACCATGCTGGGAAGTGTTGAAAATTTTGTTTGTTTCAAGAAAGTCTATGATATAGTTCAAGATAAAAAGTTATGGGACCCTAAAGCTTCGCTTTTAGGAGTTAATGTGATGGGGAAATCCTGTTTGTAGTGTGCACTTCAAACAGTCAGTGCATGAAACTTTTTCGAATTGGCTTGCCACCCAATACGTGGCCTTAAGGGATTAGGCACAATACCGTGTGTGTGGTTTTTGTAGTGGGGTACCAGGCTTCAACTAGGGAGCCATTAAAATAAATACATATTCTGAAGCCTGTTCGCAATGAACGCTTGACTACGCATTACTACTGCAATATTTCATAATGTATTGTGAAGCATATATACAGGATGCATGTGTTTGTGAAGGATGAAAGCTACTTTAGTGCATTTCCAAGCAGATGAAGTTCTTTTCACTGTTTGCACAAGCACAGGCGTGGCCGTGGTGCATTTCGTCGTTTCATGTTTTCAGCCTCAAAATATTTATTGACCTTCGGCTTAGGTGATGCTGAGGTTTCAGCCAGTGGCAATGACTGCCTTGTTCTACTGCCTCGTCTTTCGACCGGTAAGCTGGTCGTGGATTCCGTTTCTCTTCATGCGGACTTAAACGATCGCTTTTACTGGGTTCAGGACTTCAAAGTTGCTCTTTGGGTCATCAATGGCTTGAAGAAAATAAGCTCTATAGGTCAATTTTAAAAGTCACATGTATGAGTGGTTACTTGCAAGTCCACACGGACGAAAACTTGACTAGTCACACAAGGTGACTTTTTAGTCAAAAGCTGTAGATGCCTCCTGATTGACCCAGAATCCACAGAAGTAAACATGAAGCTTCTCTGGCTACCTAAGCACTTGAAAGGCGCCTAGATTCGAGAGGCACTGCATTGTTTAAGAAAAACTAACCCAAGTAACGCAGAATGTTATCCCAATGTTGAATGAAAGCGCCCAGATGGCAGTAAGCAACGTTGCCTAAATGCGCTTAACGTCCTCTTTTTTGATCACACGATAACGTTGCTTGTAACATTCAAGACGATATGACAACGTCCAAGATCACATTTTCAACATCACGGCAATGTTTTTGCAACATAGCAGGAATGTAATGTCAACATGCCAGCAACGTGACATCAACATACCAACAACATGATGGCAGCATCCCAGCAACGTGATGTCAACATTGCTGTATGACGTGTTGGCTTTCATGCGACGTGCGCAGAAAATATATACTACTGTGTGTGCGTTAATAATAAAAGGCATGTTGACTTGTTACGGGAACCGCCCCGAAGCTTCTGGCTAAAAAAAATCTCTGGTATGATGTGAAAATTGCATTAATATTGTCCATTCACAAAAACTGTTTCCTAACAGCACTTTATCAACACATTCGTTTATGCATAAACAAGAGGTGTTAGAACAGCCAAGCTATAAAAATGTCAGAACACACTCGTGCATGTCCCTAAGACCAAAAACACACTTTTTCAATTCCAAAGCTTCCAACGCATGTGATATACATACTGCATTTTTTAGAGCATTGAAAAGTGTAGTTTTGCACTGTGTAAGCAATGGCTACAATAAGTGAGCATGTGTTATGGGTGCGGTAAGTTTATGTGCAGAATTGCAGCAACCATGAGGACATGCAGTCACACAGCTTAGGCAGGAAAGAACATGCTGAAGTGGCTGAATGCCACATGAAAGAAAAAAAAAAGAAGACATTTATTTACGAAGAATACTTACTTCTTATTTATTTGTCGTTTTCACAGGGCAAGACATGAATGGGCGCGTTACAAAACACATTTTTGCATTCAATAATAAATATGAACAAGGCACGTTGCAAGCTTTTTTCGTACTATGTTGACTGCGAAGTCGTAAAAAACAAATACAGGTGGAAAATGAAAACACAACTTGTTTATACAATTTCAGCATAAGTTTGACGAAAAAAAGCTTTTACCAATAGTATTTACAATATCAGTGGGAAAGTGAATAGGGAAAAAAGTAAACACTGGCGAAACTGCTATGTCCTAAATACATAGGAGGACATGAATACCATAGACAGCTATTGCCTTGTTGGTAATTTTTCAACGGTCATGCATACATTGTATACGATGATATTTGCCACTGCTGTTGACTGTCTATGTCACGATTTCATGAACAGAGACAATATAGGAGCATTGAAAACTTGGCACATCCCACTTAGGTACAGCTTGTTTTGCCGGAGCCTAAAAGGTTCAAAACAAGAACTTGTTTTTACCCAAACAGAAAAACCTGCCGATGTCTGTGTAGCAAAACATGTTGCACATCAAAAGAGGCTTATCAGTTAGAAAGCAACTGAACTTCATGATTACTGCCTGAGACGCATTCAGTGAAAAGCGGCTCAATAAATGTGGCTGATTGATTACATAGAAAAATAAGCATTTGAAAGTTAAGGTAGCTGACCCCCGGTCAGAAAAAGTGAAACGCTATCAGTGAAGCAACTGCTCAGTGTACATCACGCAGAACAGTGACCTCCCAGCTACAACCAAGTGAGAAATATTGATCACGAAACGAATACACAAGGCATGCAACTATTTTCTGTTCAGTTCACTACCAAGTTGTCCTTTTGTTCATTGGATGATTAAACTGCCTGGACACGAATATTCTTGTTCATTCAGTCCAGATTTTATTATTTGTATCTAGAGGTGAGCTCAGGTTATCTTTAGATTGTTATGCATTGCTCTGCATAACGGTCTAGTATTTTTCATTTATGCATTTCTTGCATTGTGTGTGCCACTAATTTTGGCATTTCAACTTTTTGGATTTGCAGTGAATGCAGCTTCCAAGATAATACTTTATAGCGAGTGGTTATGCGCATCTTTGGAAAAGTGGCAAAGTATTCTCACTTGTTTGCGGAAGTCGTTTGAAGGGAAGTTCATTTTTAGAAAGTATCCAGAACGAGAATTATGTCCGAGTAACCAATTTCTCACAAAAATATAACGCCATAAATGTCAACTACGGATACACATACAATAATACATGTGGGCAGAGCATCAGCAGCAGGCACAGGAAATGCAATCATTAGAGCAGAATGACAAATTGACACCAACCTGCATCACCATGAGAGAAGCAACTAACAAGCATACCGCCACATAAGTTCACATGCCCAGTGTAGTTCACAAATGCAAACTGAGCAGCATGTTGAAGTTGCCAGTCTTAGCTCGAGACTTTGCCAATGTGGTTCAACTTGAGTGAACAAGCTCGCCAGGTCAGGGTACGTCCAAGAGGGGTACACTTGAAAAATTGAATTGCTGCACAAACTTGAAGAAAAACAAGGGAGACAGGAAAGAGCGCAGTACACTGTCGACGATGTCGGCAAACAGCAATTGCAGGGTGATGGCTGTGACGACAGTGGAAAAAGCCATGACGCGAGGCAATCGGTTGGCAATGAGGGCCTGCATTATGAAGATTAAGTGATTAGACCCATACTAGTAGCTTATCAAGCAACTAAAATAATTAAATGGGAACACTTCTCTAAAATAATGCAGAGAACCGGCTGATAAACTCTGTCTGCAACATCCAATGAAGGCTGTGCTAAGACTGACAGAAAGCTATGTAACAACACAGCTGTGAAAGAACACAGCAGTGAGGAAACTTAAATAGTGCAGAGATGAAACTTGTGAAGCTTCATTGAGCTGAATTATTGGCTCGTTACTCATTTATGATTGCAAAAAATCAACATTTCGAGCCTATTTAGGGTCTAATTTCAGTTTTTCAGCTCAAACATATTCAGTCCACCTAGTTATTTTCAGGGTGGCAGTGTTCGTTGAGGTAATTATTATAAATAATACACAAAGAAAATTGTTAGTTTAAAATGGCCATATAATATGGTGCTTACCAAATACATGGCACTCACAGCATAGTATTCCTTTCTGTCACTCCTCATCAGCTGCATTGGTGGCAAAGTAAGATGGAATTTTGCTGCTCATTTTCTTCTTCCGGCACGTGCATATGTACCTAAAACAAAATGAAAAAAATTCACCCAAAACATCGAAATAAAGTTATTAGCATGTTGTTTGGTACACCACCGTATGCAGCAGAGTTATAACTAAGGAGCACATGTAAAAATGTTCCAAAAGACAGGCCAGTTCATAATTAAATATATAGACTTATACTAAGCACAGTGAAATATAGGGAAAACTTCATAGACGTTTCACCAAATATGCTGCTGGCATCCTCAGTATGACCTGGTACCGAATGAGCGGAAGTTCCACAGTTTGCTGCTTGTCTCCTATGTCGATTAATATGCGGCCGCGGTTGTCGTGCGCCAACTCGTCACACTAATGAATCACGACCCGAGAAGATTTCTTTTGCCCCACTTTTGTTCCCGAGCTAGCGTTGTCACATTACTGAAGTCGGAGGCACGTTCTATCATCGAGCAGTGTTCGACGAGTTTTGTCTGATAATGCGTGGCATGAATGGCTTTTGCAATGTATCCTTTGCGCTCTTTAAGCCCAGTTGGTCGCTTCCTGCCCATTTAACTCATGCATGTGATGTCGCATACATCACTGATCAGCAATTGCAGTCATATAGATGGAAAACGTGGTTGGTGAATTGTAATAAAACCATTATTTGAACAGGTTTATCAATGACACACAGAAACACATGCAAAAGGGAACAAGAAGTGTGCTGCGATAAAACACAAAGCCCATTGTTTCTGTACCTTACGTGGAAAGTTTTTCAGACTCTGTTCGAATAGCACTTCGTCCACTGGGAATTACAGCAATTTTCAAACCTCATTTTACCTTGGTAAACGTGCTCTCTAAGCCCAAAGACAGCACCTCTGCGAATGATCAAAACAGGGTTGTTCCTGTTCCTGTGCACAAGTTTCTATCGCAGCCACCGCACAAGTTCTTCTGCGGTGGCTGCGACACCACTTATATTGACAAAACTGGCGAATGATCCAAACAGGGTTGTTTACAAGTTCCTTTGCAGTGGCTCCGACACCACTTACCTTGGCAAAACTGGCAGGAAGTGGTCAATGAGTTATAGTGAACACAAAGGTGACATCAAAAAAAACTACGCATTCTCAGGCAAAACTCATCAAACACTGCTTGAAAATGGGGCATGCCTTCGACTTTGGTAATTCCATGACGCTGGCTCAGGAACAAAAGAGAGGGAAGAGAAAGCTTTTCGAGTCGTGGTTAGACCGTCGTGACCAGTCAGTGTGCAAAGACAATCACGGCCTTCATGCGGATGAGTAGACATACGAGACAATCAGTAAATTTGGTCACCTCCACACACTTGGTGCTAGTGCACACTGAGGATGCCACTCACATAGGAGGCAAAATGTCTGAGTAGATTTGCTGTATCTTGGTCTGTAAAGTCAGAGTACATATTATAATCACTAAGGAGCAGAGTTTTATTTCCATGTAAATTTAGCATATGTTCAAATATTTCCAGAGAAGAAAAATTGTTTATTCAAACAAAAAAAAACAAATATTTATAGACTTGCATTCTATCTTTGCATACATAATTCCCTTCTGACGCAAAATAAACATTGCTACTCAGCATTCATGCCATGCGTTGACTACCGATAGTCTACCATTCTATAATTATGCTATTGCCAGTGAACTGTTTTCTTGGAAATCGCTATTATGCGTCGCTTCCATTTGGCTACATCACCTGTGTTATGAAGTGCAACAGTTGACTACCAAATTTTTGGTTAGCAGTTAGCTCAACGAGTGCTGCTCACTCTATCAGATTGCTCCTTCTAAATTTAAAGCATCAAATTAAACTTGATCCAATTTCTTCCATTTGCCTCAAGTGAAATTTTCCAAATTTTTTATAATAGAACAAGCTAAGTTTTTTGCTCTACACAATGTCGTATAAGATTAAAAATTTATGTATTTCCTCGTCATGAAGACACTGTACCAGTGGCTTCGCAGAAGCATTCCCTTGAATATAATGTTAAGCTGCAAATTTACAACAAAACATGGCTAACTAACGTAAAATGCCTAGCCTTCATTATACCGGTAAAACTTATGTTAGCAATATTTTGCCTCGCACAAAGCAACCGAATACCTGTATTTTACGACATTTTGGTTTACAACATACCGTCTTTCTGACACTGAAAGTACTTTAATTCGAATCGCTTTATAATGCCTCTGTCAAGCACACTGAAAAAAAAGGAAAAAAAAGGCGAAAGCATCGAAATTCCACTTAAGAGCAGCTTCTGTTCCGATAAACCATTTACTTTCAGTGTTTCTCAAAATCTGCTTGTATTTTTGAAACATTGCTAGCAGGCGGCAGCTGCACATTAGTCTTTGTGAGGCAGCACCTTGATGGGCATGATGTCAGATGTCCCTGTGACATGATGTCAGATGTCCTGTCCTGCTACTTCCCTTTCTTCACTTCTGCTTTACATCGTGCACTGTTCCTTCAACAGAATTACTAAGATCCAGCCGGTAGCATTACCGGCTGGATCCAGCCGGTAGTATTATTCACTGCCGGTGTTATTCATATTCGTTCTAGAAACCATACAGGGGGAATGTAGGGAGTTGAGGGACACGAGCAATAGCTGGCGAGGTTTGCAAACCCACTTCAGGGGATATTAAATGTCACCTCCTTTATTTGATCACGTGGCCACTAGATGTGGCAGTTTGTGAAAAACATCCGAGCAGATGACACGTGCTCCAGCGTTCCTTTTAACAGGACGCCTCTGCACACACACTGCGGGTGTTGCGCATTGTCCGCTCGATACTTATGTCGCTACATACAGAAGCTACCCGAAAAACTATCTTTTACTAGTTTGTGGCTATCATTACACAAAGCCCCTTTCTCATGCATAGCAGTGAGTGAAAAAATGGTGATTTCATGGGCATCAACGGCGGAAGGAATTTGCCAGCCATAACATTACTAGCCTCATGCATCACTTAACAGATGTATCGGTTGCCAGTTTCTTTTTCTTTCTTACATAGCTAATTGAAACCTTCAAAAATATGAATAGGATCAGGGTGACATCAGCCATGATGTGGTGCAAGCGTGGTGAGCCGACAGAGAGAAAGATGAGGTCAAGCAGCGTAACATTCATACTTAGAGGGCGGTCTCACACTTACATACACGAATGCAGTGCTCAGAATTAGTGAAACATATGAGTAAATTCTTTCAGCTATAATCGAGTTCTGCTTGCACCGCAATTAATTTGTAAAACAGATGCAAATCGCACCCGCTGAACTTTGAACAACGAATTTAATGATATCATATTCACGAAGATTTCTAATATAAAAAGTGCGTATTTATTTGATATGCCTCAGGAAGTATTCAATTCAGTGTGAAAAGTTAATAATATTTGCACGCTCCTACAAAACAAACAGCACAGTACACATGGTCAGAAAAGTTTATAGGCTTTATCAAGCACGAAAAGTGCCTTTCGCTGTCTACACAAGTGCTAAATAAACACATTGGTTGACATTATAGATCACCAAATTTCTTGAAATCATGACATCATCAAGTGACATCGCCGATTGGTCTGAATTGGGCAGATCGCTGAGAAACTGAAAAACCACATGATGTGTAGAAAGCTTCTGGCGAGGGAATACAGTCGACCGTGAAGCAGAAAAGGATGGCTGCTTCGGCGTTCAAATCCTCTAAGACAAACGCATACGGGATCTTGGGAGTCTTTTTGGGACAGAAATTTCACACCCCACCCCACTTACTGGGATTTCCCAATTGCGACGGTGGACCTGTCAGAATCTGATCAGTTTGTGCACTTGGTATTGCATATATTTTCATTCCAGTTTTAGAAGAGCAGCACAGTGGTGTCGTATAGGAAGTGATCATACGAAACGATTGCTTCATTAGTGCTCACCTATGTGAGTACTCCTAGCACTCGCATGTGATATGATTATCTCGAAAACTCACGCACAGTTATGTTTTTAAGGTTCCATTATTTTATTTCAAACTTGAAATTGCCTCTCCCTTTCCCACCCCCTTTGTGCGTTTACAACCTTGAGTGTCTGGACAGCACGGTAGCTGATTGGGATCCTTGGCTTAGCGTGTAGAAGCAGCGAAATCGGTCCGGGTACTGCATTTGACATTTGGGAGGTGCAGGGGAATAGGTGGCTCACACATTTGTGGCCCCGCACTCAGTGAGCACTCAAAGAAGTTCGTTGGAGAAATATGCTTGAGTGCGACTACTTTTTCTGCGAACGTCTCATTTCCTAGGCGTCTATGGCGGCCGATGCTGAGAGTAAATGCGTTATGTCCCGCTATGGTCAGTGAAGGCCGGGTGCCTAGAAAGTAAGATATAACATGACCTACATGAGCGAACAGATTATTTGCCAAAGCTAAGCTTTGCTAGAGGTAAATGGTCACCATCTTGTTTATTTCGTGCATTCAAGCTTTATTCCTGCTACCTGTCTGCTAGACCAGTCACTGCCCACTACAACAAGCAAATGGCATCACATCAATGATCTTCGAGGACACGATGATCATTCGCAATACACGTGTTACCATAATTTGAGAGTAAATATTATGCTACAAACACAATTTTTCAAGAAGTTCGCATACTAAAAATATTCTTTCCAAACTTCAGAAGGCGTCAAAACACTTGCGTTTGTTTTGCTGCGCGTGGCTGGGAAGGCTATAGAGCTCACGCAGTCATCCGCACTTTTTGCTGCAGTCAGAGAAATATGGCTGATTACCTCACACTTTATAATATAGTTATGGCACACATGCAAGTTTCTTCTGCACCAACTTGCCCACAAACTATCCACAAACTTGTCAGTGCGCCCTTTTCAAGCCTGAAAAGCGCCTCTATGAATGTCACCGAAATCGAAACTGGGGGTTCGTAGCCTCTGAAGTTATCCGCCACGCACTGGTAAAAAAATCTCTAGGGCATAGTATTTTTTACGAATGATTTGCAGACGATTCAAGCTACGTCTCGGTTAGCAACTGCTGCCACTCTGTGCAACGTGTATAGAGGCTGCTTGGCCTTGTGACCTCCCTTCCTCTCTCAAGAAAAAAAAAAACGCGACGCGCGTTACGTCGCCACCCTTTCACATGTGCTGACTAGTCTCTCGAAAAAGGTCCAATGTTATACTACCCTTCAACCAGTGTCACGTGAAACACGCACTGGCAAACATTCCTCACCTCCCCATAATGTAAAGACCACCAGGTAATGCCCTACGAGTCTCAGAAATAGAAGGCAAGGTCAAGTTCTTTGTGTGCTTCAGAACGCTTCTGCAGTCCCCTGGCTACAAAGGCGAGCAGACAAGCAGGTCCTGGAATCCTTGGCACAATTGCTAAACCACTTGGGCAGGAATGTGGCACGCTTTGTTCCCTTCCATTTTTCTGTCACTCCGTCTCTTTCTTTTTTTTTCAGCAGCCTCTTGGGGTTACATTGTGTATTGGAGACGTAGCGACTAAATTTACCCACTCGGCTAGACACTGAAGTCTGAAATCTGGAGAAATAACCCATACGTGTTTCGGCGGCATAGTCATGTTTAGCGGCATCACTTTTGACAAACGTCAGAACTGACACGAGACAACTTCTTGGTTCTTTTCACAGATAATGCCACCACCAAAAAATGCTTGCAATATTTATTATTTGTTGAAAACAAGGTGAAGGTAGTGAGCACTGGTAATTACAAAACATGACATAGTCCTGCTAATGTGCCATAATTGTGAATTAGCAATAAAAGAAAAAAAAGTAAATTTGCACAAACCTGGCAAGCAGAAAGATGAGCTGAATTCACTCTGTCTTACATTTTTCTAATTAACTTATGAGAATTTTCGCTGCATAGAAAGGCTTGCTGCTTCATTATTGAAAATTTCAGATTTTCATTTTGGACAGTTTTTCCACCTCGTCGGTAATGCCTGAACAAGTCGATCCATAAATTTGTGAAGTCAAGCAGTTGTTATTCATGAGCTATTCGTCAGAATGTGAAACAACTTCGCATAGACATTAGGTACATTGTAGCCTGGAAATCCATTCAATATTGTTGTTCTACACAAAAAAGTTCACTCATAAACCTACATTGTTCTGCTAATTTTGATTGAAGCCTGCATGACTTTTTGACTGCTTTACTGGCTACATATATTCATAGAAACCTTGCATATTGCTTTATGGAGAGGCTCAGGAAATTTCATTCAGTTATGTTGAACAGTTCTGCCACACTTCCAGTACAACGGTGGCTTGAACAGCGAAAGCACTGGTCTTTTCTCGCACTTTTTTTAGTGCTATGCAAAACCGCTTCAGACTAGGCGACAATACTATCTGTCAATTGAAAATAAATATTGAAAGCTTTCTAATGCAATACAATTCACATCAATAGGCTGAGCGTAGAACATCAGCAAACCATGAATAAAATGCAAAGCGGGTGCTGCTGGAGTGGGATCGCCACCTTAATAAATTATTTTGTTAGGCTAGTTCGTACATGCTTGCTTAATTCTAAAAAAATGCATACCATGGAGGAAGAAAATTGAGGACGGATCAGAAAGAACGTCACTCGCAACTAACTTTATTCTCGGAAAATCAGTGAAGTATATAAGCGTAGCAACCTTGTTGCCTCACACTGCCTCACATGCTAGTAAAAAAAGAACACGCGATGAGATTGACAACAAAAAATTATGACAAAAAAGCCACTAAACGAAAAACGATTCTGAAGAATAAAGTTCCCACCACGCTGAGTAATAGATGTTGTACTAACATGCGTATCTCTCTTTTTTTAATGTAGCATACTTCCATAATTTTGCCTGATAAGGTGTCATTACTCATTCCAAGGAAGGATACACTCAGAAACCTAGCCTCACACTTGCAGGAACCACAATGTGCAGGCGAATGTGCCGGTGCATAAAGGACACAATTACGGAGCAAGAACTTTCTGTGAAAAATAAACTTTCGGCATATTTGCCAGCACATTATGGTTTCTGCAAATTTGAGGTTAGGTTTTGCAGTGTATCCGTCTTTGAAAGAGTAATGACACCTTGACACGTGAAATTATGGAAGCATTCTACATTAAAAAGAAGGAAGATACGCATGTTAGTGTTACATCTGTTGCTCTGCGTGGTGAGGAATATTCGTTTCTTAGAATCGTTTTTTGTTTAGTGTCTTTTTTGTCATCATTCTCTTGTTGTCAATCTTATGGCATGTTTTTTGACAAGCATCTGAGGCGATGTGCATGCGCATGATTGCTACGCCTATATATTTCGCTGATTTGTCACGAATAAAGTTAGTTGCGAGTGACGCCTTTTCTATTGTGTCCTTAATATTGTCCCAGATGGGACAAAAATATGGGACATCTTTGCGTATTTCAGGAAGTACTGTGTTATTTTCCAATAACGAAACCCT
This sequence comes from Rhipicephalus annulatus, assembly GCA_013436015.1. Lineage (NCBI taxonomy): Eukaryota > Metazoa > Arthropoda > Arachnida > Ixodida > Ixodidae > Rhipicephalus > Rhipicephalus annulatus. Next base: position 366,386 of record WOVY01000977.1, read on the forward strand.
TGAAACACCAAAATTTTTCTGTTTACCTATCCATCTAGTTACAGCAAGGGTAAGCTGTATACAGAATAAATACAAGAAATAAAAGCATTTACCATGCACCAGAATAAAATATCAGGATAAGCAAAACGAAAAAGATGCAGCCTGACTGCTCTTACCTCTAAATCTGACAAAAATAAAATGCTCTTTCTCTCAAAGGTGCAACGATAGCCTGCTTAAACATGCATCAGTTGACCTTGCAATCTCTCTCACCTCTACTATCTCCCTGACCCTTTGACCTGGACTAAGTGCAAGAAACACACCGTCTTTAAAAATGGGCCTAACCCATCAACCCACGCAAGCATTCCGAGAAACCTTTGAACTGCTGTTTATAGACTGCAATGGTTGTCACAAAGTGTATTATTATGTAAGGTTCCTGTCTGAGCCACTTCATTGATTGATATGTGGGGTTTAACGTCCCAAAACCACTATATGATTATGAGAGACGCCGTAGTGGAGGGCTCCGGAAATTTTGACCACCTGGGGTTCTTTAACGTGAACCCAAATCTGAGCACACGGGCCTACAACATTTCCGCCTCCATCGGAAATGCAGCCGCCGCAGCCGGGATTCGAACCCGCGACCTGCGGGTCAGCAGCCAAGTACCTTAGCCACTAGACCACCACGGCGGGGCCTGTCTGAGCCACTGACCCTCCTGCATGTCACAGAACAAAAGGAGCATTTAAGGGCTCAATCATCTTTCATGGGCACAGCCTGAGCACTCACACAAAATATTTGCATAGCGTTTCTTCTGTTGCAATAGGTTGTTAATGACACACTCATCATGGATGGAACAGTCAGTTACCTAGAAAAAGGTTTTACAGTGCTCAGTCACGATTTCAGTTTCAGAGAGCGCCAAACAAGTGAGGTGGGACGTAACGTGGTTTTTATGCGAACGTAGCTGGATACATGAACACAAACCCGCATGGACGTGGTCACCTTACAGATGACTTTTTTCAATGAAGGCTTTCTGGTTGCAACAATAATTGCCTCTGAGATGTAAATATGCATGACCCATAAAAATGCGCAGCCAAAGCAAGGACATCAGCCTTTGTGCTCCCATGCAAGTCTGCCCCCTCTTCATTTGAATAAGTCTGCTAGGAGAGCACTTGCAAGAGTTGTGGAGGCCAACACAAAGTTATGAAGTAGAAGGCAGTGGGTTGTTTAAACAGAAACCAAAGGGGTGTTCTGCAAGTAATGGTAAGACAAGCACTGTAAATTTGATTTTAAGTGTGTTCCAGCATATATCACTAGTTGATATTTTGTAGACAAAACCGAGCCCCCGCATATCTATCCCGCAAGATAACTCGCCTGCAAAGGCTGCTCTGAGCAAATGCAATAGGAGGGACAAAAGATACAAAGATGCAGCACCATCGTCTAACTGAAATTTATCACAAAGCAGTGCAGATGTAGATACAGTCCCTCAATGAGAACAGACAGTCAGCCCATGAATAATATAGGAGACGTTATTAGTAGCTTTTTGACTATAGTACAGCAATTACGACGAAAATGTTCAAAAATTAAGGTGGACAAACACACAACTTTCCGCCGGCAAAGACTGAACCTACAACTTTCGGATAATGCATTGGATGCTTTTATTAATTAGCTAAAGCGGCGGCTGTCCTCTTGTCAACATTATCGAGTGTTTCCGAGCCCGTAAACCTGGGAGTGTTAGTGGGCACGATTTGTAGCACGTGATCTTTTTATGTGTTATTAGCTGACAATAAGCCCGCTTTCACTACCTAAAGGCGTTAAGTCTCCAGGAACAAAACCCTCGCCATGAGTGAACAAGAAGAAATTTTAGGGGCTCATTTTTCTTTGTTAAAGGCATTGTTTTCACCACGTGTTTAAAACATGTTACTCACTTCTGCCTGTGATAAGAGCTGGAGCCTTTTTAGTTCATTCGAGAGGTTGATCTGCCTGGCAAGAAAGTACACTGCCTGTGCTTCAACACTTTCTCCCTACCTCCTTGAGTCTCCGAGAGACACTGTACACGCAATGTACACAGTTGCCTTATTCCTTTCTTGGGCCTTCGATGTGTCCAGCCACTCCTATTCACGCCTTGGACCCGTCACATACGTAAGCAAATACCGCTACCAACATAAGGATATCTTGAGTGAAACCTGCAATCTTAAAATGGAATGTTTACTCGGAGAATGCATCATCCATCTTGTTTGAGACTTGTTTGAGATGAGTCGATTGCCACAGAGAATTCTGCAAAAGCAAGTGCATGTTACGCCTTTTAGCCACTTTTGAATACTGCGACACAAAAGCAGCAATGGCTTCCAAGCACAAGGTTCGTACCACCAAGAGTGTTATTCTCTGAGAAACTACTTTAAATTCAAGAATTCAACCATGCATCATTCAAAAAGCAGCTACACTATTTCAAGAAGTTGTAGCGCATCTTAAGAAAGCTTCGAAGTGGGCACGACATTCTACTTCAAGCCTATTGATTCTGTCTAGTGAAACATCAAAAAAATCATCCACAAAGCAGGAGGATCCTACAGCACTAGAAGTCATCAACCTTTTATTAATATTTTTTCTTTGAGCACAAGCCAAATACAAGTCAATAAATATCAGTGCAATGATTACCTAAATATAACCAGCCTACCAGCGCAAAGGATCTACTGCTCTGCGTCAAGGATGCTCAACAAGAGAGGCAATGTGGGCTTGTTGGTGAAACATTTGAAAGAAATTTATGTAGCGCGAGGCAAAAAAAAACGGACACAGAAAGGAATAGACTGAGAGGACAGAACGCTACCAGCAACAATATGTTTATTTTTGACCTCGAAGCCGCTTTTAAGCCATAATCGACAGGCGAGCAAGCAGATAAGCACATGTATTCAGATAAATGCACGACAATGTCGTCTACCTACAAGAAAAAACGATAAATAGGACAACAAAAACATCACAGATAAAATCAAGTGTCACTGCGTACACAGGAACAACAGTTCCTTGGGTGACAAGGCAATTGAAGGCTTGCTGATACATACCTCTTCAAGAGCATCAATAAGTTCGGCTTCTATGATCAAGCGAGTCATCTCATCCTTATGCCGACCAACAATGTACTCTGGAACAAAGGCCGGCACCCACACGCGTGAATGTGAAGAGTGAGAAAACCTTCTGGCGGCAGTTTATCCGCCTTGTAATTGTGTTCTCGCAAGCGCTCATTCACACACCTACTGGTTTGGCCGACATAATTTTTCCCACATGTGAACAGAATAAGATAAATGACGCACGAAATGCACTCCACAATATTGTGTGTATGCCTTTTTGTGCACAACACCCTTTCCCCACGTGACGGATTTGTCAGCACACACAATTTTCCAAGTTTATCACGTACTGAAAATAGCACCCTAATATTGTCCCGAAGTGCCACTTTCTTTAGGTTATGTGACAGCTGGTGAGCATATTGAGTTATGGCCGTGCGTCTTGATTGTGCCGGTGAATCGACATGATCATTAGATTGGCTTGAACTTGCACGAATCCTTTTCAACTCTTTTTCCGCAACTGAAACTAAAACATGATCTATATAGCCCGATCCTTGCAAACGTTTGATCTGATTATGGAAGCTCTGCTTCATAAGGTGCGCACATGACTTGTTTAATGCATTTTTGAGGCAAGTCGTCGCGATGGCTCTCTTGGTTATTTTGGAATGACCGGAATGAAATGGGAGTAAAGCTTTCTGAGCACGCGGATCATAGCACCAGCATAGATGGTTGTCAGAACACTGAACACTTAAATCTAAAAACCTTATTCGTCCGTCGCTAGGCCATTCTACTATCACTTCAAGAGGCTTAAGACCATCACGAAACACATTCAACACACTAGTACTCTGACTTTGAAAATTTTCCCCCGAGCTGTCAATAAAATAATAAAATCATCTACATACCGAAACAATTTCTTAGCCGTAGTCTCTGCAAGACGATATGCCACAATTCTATCAAGTTCTGCCAGAAACAGATTGCGCAAGACAGGCGCTATGCAAGAGCCGATACATATACCCTGCTTTTGCAAAAGAATATCCTTGTTCGATTGAATGAACGTCGAAGTAAGATAAAATTCCCACAAGGTAAGAAAATTATCAGCGGATATACCTGACTCAGAAGAAAACTTAACAGCATCAAATTCATTCATGCTACTTTCAACACATTTTAGCATTTGTGGATGGGGAAGGGAATAGTACAGGTCTGTCACGTCAATTGAGAAGGCTATTAGCCCTTCATTTTCATGAGCTTCCATGAACCTTGAAATACTATCGGAACTCTTGACTGAAAACGGATCTCGGACTTCGAGAAGATTAAGTTTGTCTAACAAAAAACAGCGAGTTCTTTCTGCCAACTACCTATTTCCGAGACTATTACTCGAAAAGGAGTGATAACTTTGTGAGTTTTTGCATTAAAATTACATCGAGGCTATTCTTAATTTTTTTAATACTTTTTAGAGTTCCAACTACGTTCATGTTGTTGCTAGTAGCGCTCTGTCCTCTCAGTCTATTCCTTTCTATGTCCGTTTTTTCGCCTCACGATACGTAAATTTCTTTCAAGGATGCTATTGAATTTCTTTGAGCAGTATCCTTCGCTGGAAAGTGTTGAATGTCACTGGCAGGTGTTTGGAAGTGATTCTCACGCTGTTGCTTGAGTCTACCTTTCCTGGCTAGGTCTTAGAGGTGTATCTGTAACGGCAGGATATTAGTATTGAATCGAGCATTGCATAAATTCTTATAGACCTGCACTTGACCAGTATTTAAAGAAACAATATTAACAGATTGCTAGGTTTCAGTGCTGTACAATCTCCTGATATGTGGATAATTTTTTAATGTTTAGTTTGGTAGAATCTGTGGACTGCAAATAGGTTGTCAAGCCCAGTATGAAGGTTTCGCTGCAGAAGCACCAGCATCTTGTGGCAACACATGCGGTTCCCGAATGTTTTACAATCGAATCCTTGCGCTAACAAAGCTTTTTACAAAATGGCGCACAAGTTGGCGGTATAAGTCTCGCCCGTGGAAGCTACTGCAGCCTTTCTCATCGGGGCCCGCAAAAAGGGCCAAGAGGGCGGCCATGCACAGGGCCTTGCAGAGTGCTCTGTGTGGATTATCACCATCATCTTCAGCCTGACTACGTCCACTGCAGGACAAAGGCCTCTCCCATGTTTCGCCAGTTAACCCGGTCCTGCCAATTTATACCCGCAAACTTCTTAATCACTGTGGATCACTTTAACACAAGGTGGTAGAAGCAAGCAGACTTCATATTGCAGGTTTAACTCAAGACGAGTTACCTCTAGCCGAGGATTCGCTTAGGAATGCGAGGTATCCTAGGCGTACAAAGGAGCTACAGGCCCTCTGAAGGGCTGCAAGAAAAGAAGACGGCTGTCCCACTTAGCATGCACAGTGTTTCTCACAACCTCTAATAGAAGATAGGGAGAAAGTGCTGGAGTTGAAGTAGTGCTTATGGCCCCCGAAACTTTCTTACCTACGCAGAATCATCGATCAGATGAAAGGAAGGAAACACTGCCGTACTTGTCACAGGCAGAAGTGTGTAACCTGTGTTAAAGGCATAATGTACGCAATCACTGACATGCAACAGGAGCTACATGGGTCAGATAAGACGCTGTCTTAAAGATAGACTCCATGAAACCTTTATAGCATACAAACAACAGTGACAAGGCATTTCCGAATCTATAAGTGGGATCGTAGGTGTCTTTGAAGCTAGCATAGTACTTTCAAGTAGTATTTATCAGGGGGCTATTCCACTCTGTTAATTTTTAAACATCAACTCATTCACGTTATGGTCAACATTTGAGGGTTGGCATTTGAGGGTCGAGATTCCTTACACAATTCTTAACAAAGTTGCATTCATTTATTCACTTTTCAATTATTTGCAAGTGGTTAAAGCAAATGAGATGTTGTGCCGCACCTCACCAAGTCGATACGCTTTACAGGCTGCGGTTGTCTCAACTGCCATAATAGAATCATACTTGTTCTCCTCACAGACTAATTGGAGTGAAATTATATTAATGCTATAAAACGAAGAAACGTGTACAAATATAATAACGCTGACTTTGGTCAAACGCTGCTTGTAC